>CM060963.1:88921858-89316858 GCA_030765045.1 Tenodera sinensis
AGTAGTAGTAGTAGTAGTAGTAGTAGTAGTAGTAGTAGTAGTAGTAGTAGTAGTAGTAGTAGTAGTAGTAGTAGTAGTAGTAGTAGTAGTAGTAGTAGTAGTAGTAGTAGTAGTAGTAGTAGTAGTAGTAGTAGTAGTAGTAGTAGTAGTAGTAGTAGTAGTAGTAGTAGTAGTAGTAGTAGTAGTAGTAGTAGTAGTAGTAGTAGTAGTAGTAGTAGTAGTAGTAGTAGTAGTAGTAGTAGTAGTAGTAGTAGTAGTAGTAGTAGTAGTAGTAGTAGTAGTAGTAGTAGTAGTAGTAGTAGTAGTAGTAGTAGTAGTAGTAGTAGTAGTAGTAGTAGTAGTAGTAGTAGTAGTAGTAGTAGTAGTAGTAGTAGTAGTAGTAGTAGTAGTAGTAGTAGTAGTAGTAGTAGTAGTAGTAGTAGTAGTAGTAGTAGTAGTAGTAGTAGTAGTAGTAGTAGTAGTAGTAGTAGTAGTAGTAGTAGTAGTAGTAGTAGTAGTAGTAGTAGTAGTAGTAGTAGTAGTAGTAGTAGTAGTAGTAGTAGTAGTAGTAGTAGTAGTAGTAGTAGTAGTAGTAGTAGTAGTAGTAGTAGTAGTAGTAGTAGTAGTAGTAGTAGTAGTAGTAGTAGTAGTAGTAGTAGTAGTAGTAGTAGTAGTAGTAGTAGTAGTAGTAGTAGTAGTAGTAGTAGTAGTAGTAGTAGTAGTAGTAGTAGTAGTAGTAGTAGTAGTAGTAGTAGTAGTAGTAGTAGTAGTAGTAGTAGTAGTAGTAGTAGTAGTAGTAGTAGTAGTAGTAGTAGTAGTAGTAGTAGTAGTAGTAGTAGTAGTAGTAGTAGTAGTAGTAGTAGTAGTAGTAGTAGTAGTAGTAGTAGTAGTAGTAGTAGTAGTAGTAGTAGTAGTAGTAGTAGTAGTAGTAGTAGTAGTAGTAGTAGTAGTAGTAGTAGTAGTAGTAGTAGTAGTAGTAGTAGTAGTAGTAGTAGTAGTAGTAGTAGTAGTAGTAGTAGTAGTAGTAGTAGTAGTAGTAGTAGTAGTAGTAGTAGTAGTAGTAGTAGTAGTAGTAGTAGTAGTAGTAGTAGTAGTAGTAGTAGTAGTAGTAGTAGTAGTAGTAGTAGTAGTAGTAGTAGTAGTAGTAGTAGTAGTAGTAGTAGTAGTAGTAGTAGTAGTAGTAGTAGTAGTAGTAGTAGTAGTAGTAGTAGTAGTAGTAGTAGTAGTAGTAGTAGTAGTAGTAGTAGTAGTAGTAGTAGTAGTAGTAGTAGTAGTAGTAGTAGTAGTAGTAGTAGTAGTAGTAGTAGTAGTAGTAGTAGTAGTAGTAGTAGTAGTAGTAGTAGTAGTAGTAGTAGTAGTAGTAGTAGTAGTAGTAGTAGTAGTAGTAGTAGTAGTAGTAGTAGTAGTAGTAGTAGTAGTAGTAGTAGTAGTAGTAGTAGTAGTAGTAGTAGTAGTAGTAGTAGTAGTAGTAGTAGTAGTAGTAGTAGTAGTAGTAGTAGTAGTAGTAGTAGTAGTAGTAGTAGTAGTAGTAGTAGTAGTAGTAGTAGTAGTAGTAGTAGTAGTAGTAGTAGTAGTAGTAGTAGTAGTAGTAGTAGTAGTAGTAGTAGTAGTAGTAGTAGTAGTAGTAGTAGTAGTAGTAGTAGTAGTAGTAGTAGTAGTAGTAGTAGTAGTAGTAGTAGTAGTAGTAGTAGTAGTAGTAGTAGTAGTAGTAGTAGTAGTAGTAGTAGTAGTAGTAGTAGTAGTAGTAGTAGTAGTAGTAGTAGTAGTAGTAGTAGTAGTAGTAGTAGTAGTAGTAGTAGTAGTAGTAGTAGTAGTAGTAGTAGTAGTAGTAGTAGTAGTAGTAGTAGTAGTAGTAGTAGTAGTAGTAGTAGTAGTAGTAGTAGTAGTAGTAGTAGTAGTAGTAGTAGTAGTAGTAGTAGTAGTAGTAGTAGTAGTAGTAGTAGTAGTAGTAGTAGTAGTAGTAGTAGTAGTAGTAGTAGTAGTAGTAGTAGTAGTAGTAGTAGTAGTAGTAGTAGTAGTAGTAGTAGTAGTAGTAGTAGTAGTAGTAGTAGTAGTAGTAGTAGTAGTAGTAGTAGTAGTAGTAGTAGTAGTAGTAGTAGTAGTAGTAGTAGTAGTAGTAGTAGTAGTAGTAGTAGTAGTAGTAGTAGTAGTAGTAGTAGTAGTAGTAGTAGTAGTAGTAGTAGTAGTAGTAGTAGTAGTAGTAGTAGTAGTAGTAGTAGTAGTAGTAGTAGTAGTAGTAGTAGTAGTAGTAGTAGTAGTAGTAGTAGTAGTAGTAGTAGTAGTAGTAGTAGTAGTAGTAGTAGTAGTAGTAGTAGTAGTAGTAGTAGTAGTAGTAGTAGTAGTAGTAGTAGTAGTAGTAGTAGTAGTAGTAGTAGTAGTAGTAGTAGTAGTAGTAGTAGTAGTAGTAGTAGTAGTAGTAGTAGTAGTAGTAGTAGTAGTAGTAGTAGTAGTAGTAGTAGTAGTAGTAGTAGTAGTAGTAGTAGTAGTAGTAGTAGTAGTAGTAGTAGTAGTAGTAGTAGTAGTAGTAGTAGTAGTAGTAGTAGTAGTAGTAGTAGTAGTAGTAGTAGTAGTAGTAGTAGTAGTAGTAGTAGTAGTAGTAGTAGTAGTAGTAGTAGTAGTAGTAGTAGTAGTAGTAGTAGTAGTAGTAGTAGTAGTAGTAGTAGTAGTAGTAGTAGTAGTAGTAGTAGTAGTAGTAGTAGTAGTAGTAGTAGTAGTAGTAGTAGTAGTAGTAGTAGTAGTAGTAGTAGTAGTAGTAGTAGTAGTAGTAGTAGTAGTAGTAGTAGTAGTAGTAGTAGTAGTAGTAGTAGTAGTAGTAGTAGTAGTAGTAGTAGTAGTAGTAGTAGTAGTAGTAGTAGTAGTAGTAGTAGTAGTAGTAGTAGTAGTAGTAGTAGTAGTAGTAGTAGTAGTAGTAGTAGTAGTAGTAGTAGTAGTAGTAGTAGTAGTAGTAGTAGTAGTAGTAGTAGTAGTAGTAGTAGTAGTAGTAGTAGTAGTAGTAGTAGTAGTAGTAGTAGTAGTAGTAGTAGTAGTAGTAGTAGTAGTAGTAGTAGTAGTAGTAGTAGTAGTAGTAGTAGTAGTAGTAGTAGTAGTAGTAGTAGTAGTAGTAGTAGTAGTAGTAGTAGTAGTAGTAGTAGTAGTAGTAGTAGTAGTAGTAGTAGTAGTAGTAGTAGTAGTAGTAGTAGTAGTAGTAGTAGTAGTAGTAGTAGTAGTAGTAGTAGTAGTAGTAGTAGTAGTAGTAGTAGTAGTAGTAGTAGTAGTAGTAGTAGTAGTAGTAGTAGTAGTAGTAGTAGTAGTAGTAGTAGTAGTAGTAGTAGTAGTAGTAGTAGTAGTAGTAGTAGTAGTAGTAGTAGTAGTAGTAGTAGTAGTAGTAGTAGTAGTAGTAGTAGTAGTAGTAGTAGTAGTAGTAGTAGTAGTAGTAGTAGTAGTAGTAGTAGTAGTAGTAGTAGTAGTAGTAGTAGTAGTAGTAGTAGTAGTAGTAGTAGTAGTAGTAGTAGTAGTAGTAGTAGTAGTAGTAGTAGTAGTAGTAGTAGTAGTAGTAGTAGTAGTAGTAGTAGTAGTAGTAGTAGTAGTAGTAGTAGTAGTAGTAGTAGTAGTAGTAGTAGTAGTAGTAGTAGTAGTAGTAGTAGTAGTAGTAGTAGTAGTAGTAGTAGTAGTAGTAGTAGTAGTAGTAGTAGTAGTAGTAGTAGTAGTAGTAGTAGTAGTAGTAGTAGTAGTAGTAGTAGTAGTAGTAGTAGTAGTAGTAGTAGTAGTAGTAGTAGTAGTAGTAGTAGTAGTAGTAGTAGTAGTAGTAGTAGTAGTAGTAGTAGTAGTAGTAGTAGTAGTAGTAGTAGTAGTAGTAGTAGTAGTAGTAGTAGTAGTAGTAGTAGTAGTAGTAGTAGTAGTAGTAGTAGTAGTAGTAGTAGTAGTAGTAGTAGTAGTAGTAGTAGTAGTAGTAGTAGTAGTAGTAGTAGTAGTAGTAGTAGTAGTAGTAGTAGTAGTAGTAGTAGTAGTAGTAGTAGTAGTAGTAGTAGTAGTAGTAGTAGTAGTAGTAGTAGTAGTAGTAGTAGTAGTAGTAGTAGTAGTAGTAGTAGTAGTAGTAGTAGTAGTAGTAGTAGTAGTAGTAGTAGTAGTAGTAGTAGTAGTAGTAGTAGTAGTAGTAGTAGTAGTAGTAGTAGTAGTAGTAGTAGTAGTAGTAGTAGTAGTAGTAGTAGTAGTAGTAGTAGTAGTAGTAGTAGTAGTAGTAGTAGTAGTAGTAGTAGTAGTAGTAGTAGTAGTAGTAGTAGTAGTAGTAGTAGTAGTAGTAGTAGTAGTAGTAGTAGTAGTAGTAGTAGTAGTAGTAGTAGTAGTAGTAGTAGTAGTAGTAGTAGTAGTAGTAGTAGTAGTAGTAGTAGTAGTAGTAGTAGTAGTAGTAGTAGTAGTAGTAGTAGTAGTAGTAGTAGTAGTAGTAGTAGTAGTAGTAGTAGTAGTAGTAGTAGTAGTAGTAGTAGTAGTAGTAGTAGTAGTAGTAGTAGTAGTAGTAGTAGTAGTAGTAGTAGTAGTAGTAGTAGTAGTAGTAGTAGTAGTAGTAGTAGTAGTAGTAGTAGTAGTAGTAGTAGTAGTAGTAGTAGTAGTAGTAGTAGTAGTAGTAGTAGTAGTAGTAGTAGTAGTAGTAGTAGTAGTAGTAGTAGTAGTAGTAGTAGTAGTAGTAGTAGTAGTAGTAGTAGTAGTAGTAGTAGTAGTAGTAGTAGTAGTAGTAGTAGTAGTAGTAGTAGTAGTAGTAGTAGTAGTAGTAGTAGTAGTAGTAGTAGTAGTAGTAGTAGTAGTAGTAGTAGTAGTAGTAGTAGTAGTAGTAGTAGTAGTAGTAGTAGTAGTAGTAGTAGTAGTAGTAGTAGTAGTAGTAGTAGTAGTAGTAGTAGTAGTAGTAGTAGTAGTAGTAGTAGTAGTAGTAGTAGTAGTAGTAGTAGTAGTAGTAGTAGTAGTAGTAGTAGTAGTAGTAGTAGTAGTAGTAGTAGTAGTAGTAGTAGTAGTAGTAGTAGTAGTAGTAGTAGTAGTAGTAGTAGTAGTAGTAGTAGTAGTAGTAGTAGTAGTAGTAGTAGTAGTAGTAGTAGTAGTAGTAGTAGTAGTAGTAGTAGTAGTAGTAGTAGTAGTAGTAGTAGTAGTAGTAGTAGTAGTAGTAGTAGTAGTAGTAGTAGTAGTAGTAGTAGTAGTAGTAGTAGTAGTAGTAGTAGTAGTAGTAGTAGTAGTAGTAGTAGTAGTAGTAGTAGTAGTAGTAGTAGTAGTAGTAGTAGTAGTAGTAGTAGTAGTAGTAGTAGTAGTAGTAGTAGTAGTAGTAGTAGTAGTAGTAGTAGTAGTAGTAGTAGTAGTAGTAGTAGTAGTAGTAGTAGTAGTAGTAGTAGTAGTAGTAGTAGTAGTAGTAGTAGTAGTAGTAGTAGTAGTAGTAGTAGTAGTAGTAGTAGTAGTAGTAGTAGTAGTAGTAGTAGTAGTAGTAGTAGTAGTAGTAGTAGTAGTAGTAGTAGTAGTAGTAGTAGTAGTAGTAGTAGTAGTAGTAGTAGTAGTAGTAGTAGTAGTAGTAGTAGTAGTAGTAGTAGTAGTAGTAGTAGTAGTAGTAGTAGTAGTAGTAGTAGTAGTAGTAGTAGTAGTAGTAGTAGTAGTAGTAGTAGTAGTAGTAGTAGTAGTAGTAGTAGTAGTAGTAGTAGTAGTAGTAGTAGTAGTAGTAGTAGTAGTAGTAGTAGTAGTAGTAGTAGTAGTAGTAGTAGTAGTAGTAGTAGTAGTAGTAGTAGTAGTAGTAGTAGTAGTAGTAGTAGTAGTAGTAGTAGTAGTAGTAGTAGTAGTAGTAGTAGTAGTAGTAGTAGTAGTAGTAGTAGTAGTAGTAGTAGTAGTAGTAGTAGTAGTAGTAGTAGTAGTAGTAGTAGTAGTAGTAGTAGTAGTAGTAGTAGTAGTAGTAGTAGTAGTAGTAGTAGTAGTAGTAGTAGTAGTAGTAGTAGTAGTAGTAGTAGTAGTAGTAGTAGTAGTAGTAGTAGTAGTAGTAGTAGTAGTAGTAGTAGTAGTAGTAGTAGTAGTAGTAGTAGTAGTAGTAGTAGTAGTAGTAGTAGTAGTAGTAGTAGTAGTAGTAGTAGTAGTAGTAGTAGTAGTAGTAGTAGTAGTAGTAGTAGTAGTAGTAGTAGTAGTAGTAGTAGTAGTAGTAGTAGTAGTAGTAGTAGTAGTAGTAGTAGTAGTAGTAGTAGTAGTAGTAGTAGTAGTAGTAGTAGTAGTAGTAGTAGTAGTAGTAGTAGTAGTAGTAGTAGTAGTAGTAGTAGTAGTAGTAGTAGTAGTAGTAGTAGTAGTAGTAGTAGTAGTAGTAGTAGTAGTAGTAGTAGTAGTAGTAGTAGTAGTAGTAGTAGTAGTAGTAGTAGTAGTAGTAGTAGTAGTAGTAGTAGTAGTAGTAGTAGTAGTAGTAGTAGTAGTAGTAGTAGTAGTAGTAGTAGTAGTAGTAGTAGTAGTAGTAGTAGTAGTAGTAGTAGTAGTAGTAGTAGTAGTAGTAGTAGTAGTAGTAGTAGTAGTAGTAGTAGTAGTAGTAGTAGTAGTAGTAGTAGTAGTAGTAGTAGTAGTAGTAGTAGTAGTAGTAGTAGTAGTAGTAGTAGTAGTAGTAGTAGTAGTAGTAGTAGTAGTAGTAGTAGTAGTAGTAGTAGTAGTAGTAGTAGTAGTAGTAGTAGTAGTAGTAGTAGTAGTAGTAGTAGTAGTAGTAGTAGTAGTAGTAGTAGTAGTAGTAGTAGTAGTAGTAGTAGTAGTAGTAGTAGTAGTAGTAGTAGTAGTAGTAGTAGTAGTAGTAGTAGTAGTAGTAGTAGTAGTAGTAGTAGTAGTAGTAGTAGTAGTAGTAGTAGTAGTAGTAGTAGTAGTAGTAGTAGTAGTAGTAGTAGTAGTAGTAGTAGTAGTAGTAGTAGTAGTAGTAGTAGTAGTAGTAGTAGTAGTAGTAGTAGTAGTAGTAGTAGTAGTAGTAGTAGTAGTAGTAGTAGTAGTAGTAGTAGTAGTAGTAGTAGTAGTAGTAGTAGTAGTAGTAGTAGTAGTAGTAGTAGTAGTAGTAGTAGTAGTAGTAGTAGTAGTAGTAGTAGTAGTAGTAGTAGTAGTAGTAGTAGTAGTAGTAGTAGTAGTAGTAGTAGTAGTAGTAGTAGTAGTAGTAGTAGTAGTAGTAGTAGTAGTAGTAGTAGTAGTAGTAGTAGTAGTAGTAGTAGTAGTAGTAGTAGTAGTAGTAGTAGTAGTAGTAGTAGTAGTAGTAGTAGTAGTAGTAGTAGTAGTAGTAGTAGTAGTAGTAGTAGTAGTAGTAGTAGTAGTAGTAGTAGTAGTAGTAGTAGTAGTAGTAGTAGTAGTAGTAGTAGTAGTAGTAGTAGTAGTAGTAGTAGTAGTAGTAGTAGTAGTAGTAGTAGTAGTAGTAGTAGTAGTAGTAGTAGTAGTAGTAGTAGTAGTAGTAGTAGTAGTAGTAGTAGTAGTAGTAGTAGTAGTAGTAGTAGTAGTAGTAGTAGTAGTAGTAGTAGTAGTAGTAGTAGTAGTAGTAGTAGTAGTAGTAGTAGTAGTAGTAGTAGTAGTAGTAGTAGTAGTAGTAGTAGTAGTAGTAGTAGTAGTAGTAGTAGTAGTAGTAGTAGTAGTAGTAGTAGTAGTAGTAGTAGTAGTAGTAGTAGTAGTAGTAGTAGTAGTAGTAGTAGTAGTAGTAGTAGTAGTAGTAGTAGTAGTAGTAGTAGTAGTAGTAGTAGTAGTAGTAGTAGTAGTAGTAGTAGTAGTAGTAGTAGTAGTAGTAGTAGTAGTAGTAGTAGTAGTAGTAGTAGTAGTAGTAGTAGTAGTAGTAGTAGTAGTAGTAGTAGTAGTAGTAGTAGTAGTAGTAGTAGTAGTAGTAGTAGTAGTAGTAGTAGTAGTAGTAGTAGTAGTAGTAGTAGTAGTAGTAGTAGTAGTAGTAGTAGTAGTAGTAGTAGTAGTAGTAGTAGTAGTAGTAGTAGTAGTAGTAGTAGTAGTAGTAGTAGTAGTAGTAGTAGTAGTAGTAGTAGTAGTAGTAGTAGTAGTAGTAGTAGTAGTAGTAGTAGTAGTAGTAGTAGTAGTAGTAGTAGTAGTAGTAGTAGTAGTAGTAGTAGTAGTAGTAGTAGTAGTAGTAGTAGTAGTAGTAGTAGTAGTAGTAGTAGTAGTAGTAGTAGTAGTAGTAGTAGTAGTAGTAGTAGTAGTAGTAGTAATAATAATAATAATAATAATAATAATAATAATAATAATAATAATTGTGATGATGATGATGATACTAATAATACATGATTTCTCAATTTTGATTATTATTTAATGTAATTTCAGAGGACTACAACCGAGCAATATGAGGTTCCAAGACCAAACTGTCAGCCCCTCTATTTGAGGCCATCCTCAGGGCATTCCTTTTCATTATCCTGAAGAAAACTTCGAAAATGTAGAGGGCCAGCTCGGTCAGGGAACCGCAATTCCGTGAAGTCGTGGTAAATAATAACAGCAATAATAACAAGAGTAAAAATATAATTCCAAGGACTCTATACTCCTATAAAGGTTAGATATGTCCATAGCGCTTAATATAGAAACATTTCTCAACAGTGAACGCATACTGAAAATATCGAACCACAATCGCAAAGCCAGTGGCATAGAAGATAGAAATGTCAAGGTAATTTTAAAATAATTTGCGAATAAGATTAATCGTACATCTGCTCGTAATATGGCATTATTATGGATTATAATCGCTGCATTACAGCTCCAGAGTTTTCCCTCCAGCTGTTATAAGATACTTGAAGCGTAACGGAATGTATTTATGTTTGACGGTTTAATTTTTAAACGTTATGTAGATACTTAATTGTAGATGTTGCTTTTTCTGTTGCTCCAGATGATGCATTGGCCTCTGTTAATGAAGATTAATGGTAAACAGTTGGTGGGTGATGAGGTCTCAGCCGCCTGCCGATTGTCAATCGGAACACAACACTTGGGTGGAGCACCATTCAAATGCTAATTTATGTACCTTGTTTGATAGCTCTAGTACTGAGGAGCGACTGTCTAATGAGTCGCGTGTTTGTATTAGGGGAACATAAAGCAATCTGCACTTTTTCTGCGATTTTCAATACCTTAACTAGATTAAAGATACGTCTGGCGCCCGAAAACATGTTAATAAAATAGGGCGGCAATCCTTTGTTGTGTTAATTTACTTATACTTCTCATAGAAAGCGAGCTCATTGTTAGCCTTTGTATTAGAACAAATTACGATGCAGTATTTCTCCAGCGATATCCTTTTTCTTGTATTCTTCTTATGGGAGAAATTTGCATGTTTATTTTCGTACAGGCTGTTCCTAAAGTAAGCACTTCTTTACAGCCGCAACATTGGCAAAATTGGACGAGAAAGGCTTACAAAGTATTTTTAGACGTGACGAATGGCTGGAAGTGCGCAGTGGTTTATGATCGAGTTTACTTTTGTATTTATAAGTCCATAGGGATGTCTCTCCGACTTCCGTATAGTAAATATCGCGGAGCAGTGCCTGATTAAGTACAGTGCCCACTCGCATTATCAGCAATGTCTTGTTTATTTCAAGTAGGAAACAGAGACGTTGCCTCCAGCATCAATTTGTATGACGTCACTCGCTCAGATCCTAACAAGATCTAAAAATACCTCTGTACGATCTATAAAGTTTATTTCCCACACTTGGATCACATTTTGGTGTAAGCTAGAGTTGGAAGAAATGATCAATTTTCAATTTCATTTACGACCTTACCAAATCCAGAAAACTAGGTTCCAAATACCACTCCGAAATACCATTAAGGTACTTGTTATTTATGCATCTAAGTAACAGCAATACAGCTTTACTCCTACGGCCTACTAGAAATACTAGCCTCGATGCAAAATGTTGTCTAGATGATGATGTAAGCAATGTAGATTGCTCACATTGTATGAGTGAGGAAGAAAGGTGTGCTAAGTTTCTCTTGTATGTCAGTGTTTTAATTAAGGAAATATGTTTTTCACAGAGTATCGTGCAGTTAATTATACTCCGTACTTCCATAATTTCGAAATGAAGAATAAAGGTGTGTATTTAAAGCTAATAAATTATAATGTTCAGCAATTACGCTAAGTTGGATTATTGCTAGAAGGAACAAAACCGCTTTCTAGTTCATTCAGGCAACATGCTGGACAGAATTTGTAATATTTTCACTAAAGCTTATAAAAACTGCAACAGTAATGTAATAGTAAATCGCTGTGCGATATTATTTAACCTACAAAATACCATAACCTCAACAGCTTCCAGGTTGATTTGTACCACAAATATTGTGTTAATTATTTTAAGTATAATGAATTATTATAACATGCTGAATATTCCTTAATTGTTTCAGGAATTCTTAATGCCTAGGTGCTGCAATGTAGCTGGCTGTAAAAGCAGTTACAAATCACAACCTGAGTATGTCGGTACATTTTCCTTACCAAGAGATGAGGAACATAAGAAGTGGCTGAGAAGCATTCCTACAGATTTCACAGCAGTGACCCAGCCTGTTATCTGTGAGAAGCACTTTCCTGAAGAGAGTGTGATAACAACAGAGACAGTTCTAGTTGATGGTAAACAAAAACTCTTCCAAGAATCAACCCAAACCTAAAATTTGTGCAAGAACCTACCGTAACCTAAAACCTGGTTCAATGCCTTCAATATTTCCTGATCTACCTAGTATTTGTCAACGCCAGGTCCATCATGTAGAATATTAATAGATACAGAAGAAGAAAATGTAAACGAAACAGTTGCAGAAAGCTTAAATGAGTTTTAAAAGATATACTGAACAAGCTCTGCCTTGGTTAGTAGATGCGATGCAATACTTTCTAACTATAAAAGATGGACTTAAAGGATTAGTGGACTAGCATTATGGCAGAAGTAAGGTTAGTTATGTGCTTAATGTATGTTAATGAGATTCCAAAGATTCCTGGTTCAGTGTGTGTTGTGAGTGATCACAGTGTTTTGATTACAATAAATAACTGCAAAATACCACAACATAAAGTCCATGTGTTTTCAAAGTACATATAAAGATGTGGTGAGTATTGTGCCAGTTGAAGGCTTAACATCTGAACGGTTAAAGCCTATTTTGCTGCATGCAATTAACGAAGTAGAGAAAATTGAAATTTTTGGTGTTACCATCAGTAGCAGATGATAATGTTGTAAACTGGAAAGTTTATGAATTGCTAACACCTGCTGGCATTTTACAGCCATGTATTGAACATCCAGTAAACGAAAACAGAAAGACCTTTCTAATTTTTGACACTGCCCATATATTGAAATACATTTGTAACAACTGGATTATTAAACAGGAAAGAATGTTGAAGTTTCCTGATTTCAATAATTTTGATCTACTGGTAACTGCAGATTTTAAGTACCTAGAGTTAATATATAAAAAGGAAAAGACCTTGCTAGTTAAATACGCTCACTCTCTGATAATGTGTACCCCTCTCGCACTGTAAGGCTCCCTAATGTGTGCTCTTCATTTTGACACCAGGGTTCGCCAAGCAGCCACTGGTTAGGCGACTACAACGCCACCCATCAGCCGTGAACAGCAATTACACTCGCAAAGTCGCTACACAGTAGCGCCAAACTCGCCCATCGCCAATACTTCAAACCCTGAAATACTGTATTGAAGTTAAGGTAACTGAGAGATTTAATTATTTTCCCGAGCATTTGCCTTGTGACCCAGAAAAACTCCAAAAATTCCCTTCGCTCAGGAAATTCGACCGCGGGAATGTAACCCACGATCTCCCAAATGCGAGTCTTACACATCTAGGCGGACGCATCTTGCTCGGTTAGTAAGAACTAAGTGAAGTGCGAATGAAACTTGGAACTAGATCAGTTAAGTGCCAGTTCGGTGACAGTGAAGAAGTGTAGGTACAGATTTCAATATTAGCACAGCATGTCAAGAATACCAATCTGCAACACAAACATTGGAGGATTTCAGCGAGGAATATCTTGTTACAAAAGGAGAGAACACTACATTTCGGAAAGAAGTACTCGTATGTAGGGCAACCAGAACTCAATGTATTTAAAAAACATATAAGAGCCACATACAAATAAGGCCAAGCAAGACTGTAAGCGTCAAATTTGTTACCGAAAATGAAATACAACCTTCCTGCAGTTGGTCACAGCGCACTGTTATAAATATTTTTATGTTTTTACTTTTATCTGCCAAGGACGTCGGCAGACAGTTCTTTAGGGAAGGGGCGCATGTTGGAGGTTTGGCAACACTACTCTAAGGACTCTTGTGCAGTTGGTCTAAAGAACAAACCTTGTTACAATCACACCCAGCCACCTATCATATATAAAGTTCATTTCGGCTGAAACTATGTATGGCTCCTTAGCTGCTCTTATACGTTCGTTTTATGTTCTTTCCTGGCGTAATAATTCAGTATGTATGTGGTAAGATACTTCTTTGTTTTAGATGTTTCTAAGGCAGCGTCTCAGTTCCTTATCTGTTTGCTGCTTGTTGTTCCCGGTTCTAACCCAGTCGACATTTGCATGAAAAGTTTTATATGGAAGCACTGGCGATGGAAAAAATATTATCCTCTGATGACAAGACTAATCTTGACTAATCTTGTATATATAAAGATATTTCTAAAATCTTTATTCTTATTCGCAGTGGTTTAAATCCGCTGGAATTACAGATGAACTGGGTATGTTAAAATTTCTTTTCTCATGCAGATTTCACATATACTGTATTCTTTTTGCGCTTTTTCGAAGCGTTGTTATTTGTCCATAACATAAGGCTATTGTCTTTCCAAAGCCTCTATATTTTACATTTTCTTATGAGGAGCAACAAAGGAAAACTGTCTTAGTGTGCTCGTATTATATGTCGAGATACATGAAATTTTAATCCTGATATACGAGTTCTCTTCAGTTAATATGATAATCAAAATTACCACAGAAATGCTCCTCATCTTGTACCATTTGTAATGCAAATGAAATTAATAATAGAAAATTAGCAATCTTCGCTACGGGTGACCTTGAGCATTCTTAGCCCAGGGAAACAGTTCGTCCGCTTTCCCCTAAAGCACCCTTTTTTTTAGTTTCAGGGGAAAAGCAAGTTGATGGTTCCCAAGGGTTGTAAAATGAATGTATATATTTATATGGTAAAACAAAGGCTGTGCTGCAGGCTAAAAAAGCTTCTTCTTTGGGCCGCTGGGTCCCAGAAATGTAATTAGTTCCCATAGCGCGAAACCTGTTACGGTTGAAAATTGCTTTTCTCATCAAAAGCTACTGTGCCGAACGGTTCCAATAACCTCCAGCACGGCGCCTGGAGAAAACGTTCTCACATTTTTAACGCACAGAAGCCCATATTAGTGGAAGGTCAAAGGGAAGGGACTATGATAATCACTATAGGTTTCTTATGTTAATAACTTTTGGGACAAAACAGATATGAAATGAGTTAGAAGCCCTTATACTGGTAGCTCGTAATATTTATAATGATGACCAATCAAGGGTTATTAAATAAGCTACTTGAATCAGGTCGAAACAAGGGCGCATCAGGCAAGGGGTGATATTTTTCTGTTGATATTAGTATGTTTTTTTTCAGTAGCACCCCAGTATAGCTTAGTTATGTCATTTCCAAAATATTTCTGGAAGAAAATAAGTGCAGCACAAGAGAAACTAAATTCTATTCAAATTAACACAGCCAAATTTATTAATTAGCACTTCTTGGGTTACCAGCCGTGTAATATTTATAAAACTTTTTAACGCTTCGGCCCCACTAAGCTAAATGACCATCATAAGGATTCAATAATTAATAAATAAATGGTCATCTTAAGTCATGGCCTCCATTGGGAACTGTATAAGAAATAAACGGCCATCTGAAAAGCATTCCTGTCTTTTAAGTATTCCTGTTCAAGATGTGCTCAGTCCTAGGCCGTTGTCTCTATTAAAATTATTTGACTTTAATTCAACTTTAATTGCGTCTTTTACTAGTCTGTCGTAATATCGATTACTGCTGTGTAAAACCGCGACCTCATTAAATAAAAGTTTGTGATCACTGTCGACACTAGCTGTGCTATTGCTGATCTTTCCGGTTGTAGTTGTGGTAGATTCGTTTGTGTTCACCACATCTCTCTTCAACGTACGATTTATCTGTCCTATATATGTCTTTCCACATTGGCAAAGAATTTAGTAAACACCAGGTGTTTTAAAATAAAGGACTATTGTTTTAATGACATGTTTCTTGAGTCGGCGCAATTTTATTCCAGATTGTACGGGAGAAGGGGAAAAAGGCCTTTCCTTTAGATTTTCCTCTGTGTTGTGATTGTGCATTGAGCGGTTTTAATTATTCTTTACTCTCCGGTGTGCTTGATGAATGTGTTTGTGCAACCATTCTTTTAAAGATGTTTATTAAATAATTTATTTCGTGGAATAAGTGGTCTTTGCAAATTCATAAGTTCAATGAAATAAGGCAGATAATGGTTTTCTTCTGGATCGGATGGTGACGACTATGCGCATCAAGACAGTGCTCTGTTTGTGCAACTTTTCTGTATACACTGTCCCTTAACATACCATCTTGTTAGGTTCTCTACTACGTATAGTAGTTCTGATGTCAAGATTTCAACGGAAATATGTTTTAAGGCCCCCTGAATAGAAAACAAACCCGTTTTAGTAAAAGTTTCGTGTGTATGTGTGTGTGTGTGTGTGTGTGTGTGTGTGTGTGTGTGTGTGTGTGTGTGTGTGTGTGTGTGTGTGTGTGTGTGTGTGTCTGTGTGTCTGTGAACAGCGCAAGTCAAAAATAAACAGTCGGTTAGTAACCAAAATTGGTATTTAAGTTCAATATATTTAAAGTATGCGGCACAAAGATTTTGAAGAAAATTCATCCAGCTTAAAGTACCCTTTAAATGAAAAATGTTGATTTTTCTCTAAAAGGGCTCTAACGATTTTGATTAAAATACCATATATTTAAAGTATTTTTATGGAAAATGAAATGTACCTATATCTTAATTTTTCTAGCTATAGCCTATGTAGTCCTATTTACTCTGTATGATTTTTGCATAAGTGACAAACCATAAAACATAGACTAAATTTTACTGTACAAAAAATGTATATCGTGCTAAAACGCATAATTTATGTCAAAATAATTGTTTTTTCTTTGTAAAGTGAACCATTTCTGAGATATTTCTTGTTATTTGTGTGTTTTGCAGTATTTAACTTTTCTCAAATGAAAGTTCGCTACTCGATTTTTTATCTGTTTGGCCGTATAAAGAGAAAGGAATTTCAAAACTTTAAAAGATTTGGCTATCGCTCAAAGCCTACTGTATTCCGATATTCCCCTTCATCTATAAGAAAATCAGCAGTAAGATAATTTCTGCAAATGTTTATCTCGACTAACATGAAGAAGATAAGGGAATAAGAGTTAGTAAGAATAGCTAGTACAAGAGTAGGGAAAGTGTGTGAGTGCAACACATCAGATTTTTTTTTTTTTTTTTACAAGCGCGGATGTCCAAAAATGGAAGAGGACCTAGATTTTAAATGGTAAATTTAATGTTTGGATGAATAATATTGATGTCCAAGAGGAATATTTATATAGCTTCTTTCCCATGCTGTCAAATCACGAATATGTCATCCACATAGCGAAGTGTTCGAAGTGTTCCCAAGAAGTACTAATTAATAATTATTAATCACCATGAAAGCTTCAAATCTTATACAACAAAATTTGACTGTGCTTATCCTATATTATTTTGACGTGTTGAGCATGAAAACGAGAGTAACATTTCATATTCGTAACACTGTTTTTCTAACTTCTTTACTACATATTTACAGTAACTAGGAATACTGTATTCCGGCCATAAATTAGATGACGAGACTTCACCGGAAATTCAAGTTTTGAGATCCCTTGAATCCGAAGAGAATTTTTACAAAAAGGCCCATATGTGGTGTGTGTGTGTGTGTGTGTGTGTGTGTGTGTGTGTGTGTGTGTGTGTTGTGTGTTGTGTGTTGTGTGTTGTGTGTTGTGTGTGTGTATGTGTGTGTGTGTGTGTGGTGTCTATGAATGGTATAACTCTAAAATGCTAGGTGCAATAAATAGTTCACAATATTCCTAGGATTCAAAACCACAAACTTAACCACAAACTGTCCTTAAATGGACGATTTTTTTAAACTTACGATTTTATCAAATATAGCTTTAGCGATTTTGATCAAAATATCCTCTGAAGTCCCCTTCATTGTATGACTTTTCTATAATCGGTAAACCGGAAGAGAGAGACAAACTTTTACAACACAAAAGGTATAGCTATTAAAGCATGCAATTGATGTCAGTAAGTTTGCAGCGCTAGGCATTTTCGAGATATTCCTTTTTATTGGTTTGAATTTTAAAATACATTTCCTCAAGAGGAAAGTTATTTGTTCCTCACACTTTATTTTTTGTCATGTGAGAGAATGGAATTTCAAAGACATCACATAACAGCCCACTTTTGAATGATTTAACTATTGCTTGAGCCTAATTTTCCCCTAACTTCAGTGTAAAGAACGTAACCCCGTGGGCACAACAGCCCAGCTGGGGCCAAGGGCTACCGCCCGAGCGCTGCGTCCCTACCTCAGCCCACCATAGGCGTCATGAATGGGGTACAGTACTACAGGTGAGACGTGGTCAGCGTCCCGGTCCCTTCCGGTCGGATATGCGGTCTTCTCGACCAGTATCTATTATACTTAAAGGAAATATTCAATAAACCATTTCTATTCCAATTCACATCACGATTTATTTGTTTATTTGTTTACTTATTTGTGAACTTATTTACCCAAATAATCTTCAGCATTAAGTTTGTTGAAGAACGTGTAAAGAAAACCATGTGAATGTAAACATAAGACTTTATGTTTTGTAGGTGTACCTTCATACCTCTTAATTTTAAATTCCGTTCCTTTCTTTCTAGTATTTGGCCTCATTTATCTTCCAAGGAAGTTAGTCTGTGCGAAAATGCCTAACTATTAAAAACCAACCAGGTATTAGCACTTTAAGCCTATCTAATAAAACTGCCAACAAACATTTGATTATTTTCTATTTTGAATAATATGCTTTGGCTAACAAGCCAAAAATCCTTTGTAATGCTTTTGTGTTTTATTTGCGTCTACTATAAACATATGTTAACGCTGACTTATCAATGATACAGTCTACATTGAGAATAGACTGCTGCATATCTTTTACATTCCCTAAAGCGGGGAAGGGGCGTAGTGCAATATGAAGTAACAATTTCGAAATATTTCCCTTAGAATTGAGTTTCATGGAAATTTTGCGTATTAAATGTTTCCAGGCACAATGCATTGGAAAAGCTATATTTCGATAGAACGAATATCTACGGAAGGAAGGAAAGGAGGGAGGAAGGGAGGGAGGGAAGGAGGGAAGGAAGGAAGAAGGGAGGGAAGGAAGGGAGGGAGGAAAGGGAGGGAGGGAGGGAAGCGAGGGAGGAAGGGAGGAAGGAAGGGAGGCAAGAAGGGAAGGAGGGAGGAAGGGAGGAAGGAAGGAAGGGAGGCAGGAAGGGAAGGAGGGAGGAAGGGGGAGGAAGGGAGGAAGGAAGGAAGGAAGGAAGGAAGGAAGGAAAGAAAGAAGGAAAGAAAGAAAGGGGAGAGATAAAATTTAGTGTAATAATTCAAGTGAACTACGTCGCTGTCTCTTACTGCATTGTAGCAACACATATTGTGGTGAAATATATGCACATGCTCATCATGCGAGGCTGTCAAACCATCCAAAAAGATTCAAATACGCATATAAGCACTGAATAGTCAAACAGCTGTGACTAAAAACGAGACTTTCATGCAAATACATGTTCTTATAGGAACATATGACAAACACCTCAACTTCTCGAATTTTGTGGCAATTATTTTACTCGTGTTCCTTACTTTAAGAAAATATATATCCTTGCATAATTTCCGATTCTCCGAATTTGATTTCCAGTTTCCTGGTTCTCTTGTGAATTGAGATATGCTTTCACAAGTCCAATGCGAACCAGTTGTGTGGGAGGGACGAGGAATTTGACCTTTGAAAGCAGGGAATCGCACCCAGTTGACTCATTGTCACAGCTCGTACTGGTCAGTGTCCTTTAGAATGCGAGATATGATTTACATTGAAACCAACTTCTGTAATCTACCCTCTGCGATAAACAAATTAGAAGCCAGATGCCTGCCACTGATAGACAAATAATTTGGGGTTACCGAACGCATGTGTGTATGAACTCAGAAACGAAAAATTGCATAAATATTAAACTTGGTATTTAAGCATACCATCTTCCTATCTCCTTTTCTATTATCTCAAAAATATCACTTTGATTAAAACACGATATGTTATCAGTTCTTTGTATGGTTGATAAAATGTGGATCTTCAATTTTTTGTTATGAGGTTCTGAACAAATTTTGTATAATTTTAGCAACTCCTGAACCGAGAGAGATTATATAAAATCTTACTACAAAAATGTGGTTTTTTTTTAAACAATAATTATGTCTGTAGCATTAACCATTTGCGATATATTGATTTGAATTTTCCAAAGTTTGGCAGTTTTGATTTGCTTGATCCCTATCCGTTGTTTCCTGTGATGTCATACACAGACAAAAATACCATGTATAAAATTACGAGTAGTATATAGAAAATAAACAATAGACAATAGTGGTTAGAGAAAGTAATGTGAAGGTAGCACATTAGGTTTTTCAGATTCATCTACATGTTTCTATTGAAAATATGGTCAACAACAATATTTATATTGTTGAAGGTCAGTCCTATATCACATCACTCTGTGATATTTCCCAACTTGCTCACAATCATAAAAGGCAATAAAGTCCTCGCAGTAATCTAACCAATAAAGTTGTGTGTTAAATCACTCAGTAAAGTTTATTGCATTCCATCATACTCGCGTGTTCCTTTTATGGCAAATTAAATGAAAGGCTATAATACAGAGTGCCTATAGAAATATCGACTACATACGTTTCGATTTTGTATTATATATTTACACGAGCAATTCTTGTATACATCTATATATGTTCCGCGTATATTGGAAACCGCTGTGACGATTTTGTATTCAGATAAAACTTTCCTTAAGTTTAACTATATAGGTATCTTTCTAGAACAAACGCGGTTTTTCACAAAAACATGTTTTATTCCCTCTTCTACGAATAATTTATACAATTTACTGAATTTTTGAAATCTAAATGCTGTGTATTACATTCACATTGTTTGCTCTACTCACTTTTACGTAACACATTCACAGCTCCTTCTCTACTCACTCTTCTACAAACAATTCACATTTTTCTATACGTGTGAAACATAAATACTTATAACATTCACACGGTTTTTTTAGCTCATTTTTATGTTACGAAACACAAAATCACTTTTTTCTGTATTCTCTTTCTGTACTGACTCTTCTACAAATAATTTTCCTGAAAAATACCCAATTTTGCACCAACAAATTTATTCCCCCTCCTACAAATGAGCCATAAACCTTTTTGTATGTTTCAAATAGAAATGCTACATATTACATTCACACTATTTTCTCTATCACTTTTAGGTAACGCATTCACATCTCTTTCTCTACTCACTCTTCCATTTTCCTGAAAAAAAAAAACTATTTTACACAAAAGAACAATATGTTTAATCTTTCTAAAAGTCATACAATTTTCTGTATGTTTGAAATAGAAATGCTATTACATTAATACTGATTTCTCTATTCACTTTTAGGAAACACATTCACATCTATTTCTCAACTTACTCTTCTACAAACAACTCATGTCATCTAAATGTACAAAATGAATGTTTTCACACATGTAACTGTTAATCTCGAAAACTCCTTGACCAATCACCGCGAAATTTGGCACATATGTGTGCTTTTCATGGAGATTATTATGCTAGCCATTTTACTATACAACATATTAATTTCATATGGTTTTCTCTACTCGCTTTTCTTTTAAATGGCGCATTCAATCGCTCAACATACATTTCACACAATTTCCTATGATTGAAACATAAATACAATATATTACATTCACGCTGTTTTCTCTACCCATTCTTCTTTTACGCGACACAATCACACTTCTTTCTCTATTCACCCTTCAATATCCAAGGTTGGAACATAGTATGTGGCAGTGTGTGTGTGTGTGTGTGTGTGTGTGTGTGTGTGTGTGTGTGTGTGTGTGTGTGTGTGTGTGTGTGTGTGTGTGTGTGTGTGTGTGTGTGTGTGTGTGTGTGTGTGTGATATAGAATCCTCATGCTTTGACGTCCTTCCTCATCCCCCTACCTTTGGACGTTCTGAATACACAACAGTACCTAAACGACTTGATAACCACAGATCATTTTGTTAAGGGTATAGTGAGAGGAACCTCTATTGTTTCATGTCATTAGCAGTGGAGGAAGGCTAACGGACGGCTTTACCATTTCTTGGAATGTGGTCGTTAAGGGATGGCTACTATTCCACAGTCGTTGAGAGAAATTTGAGTGGCTGTCGTCAGAAACAGTTTCGGACATTGAATCATCGCTTTGGAGTTAGTCTTGAAGTGAATCAGTTTTAGTGGGTGTTGAATAGGTGTATTGACAGAGCCAGCTGTTTGTGAGAAAGAGAGATACTGAAGTGTTTGTTAAGGTTACGACCGACGGAACAGCTGTCACTTACAAGGTCAGGAAGAACCGTAGAGTGTGTTAACGATTCAATTTTAGAAGAGAAACTAAAGTGACATAAAAAATAACTGGAATTGTCATATATCACATGGTGTCAGGAGTGGGATTTATCACAATACAATGTGCTCCGCTTGATGTGTTATAAGCGGAGAACAAAATTCTTGTGCAGTTTCTAGTACGTACCCGATACAACTGCTTTATATCTTCTGCTACAATGGGCACATCACTCATGTTAATTTACAGTTTATCTGA
Source organism: Tenodera sinensis (assembly GCA_030765045.1). NCBI lineage: Eukaryota > Metazoa > Arthropoda > Insecta > Mantodea > Mantidae > Tenodera > Tenodera sinensis. The sequence goes on from CM060963.1 coordinate 88,942,646, forward strand.
AGATAAGGAAACTACGATAATACACTGAAATTGAATGTATTGCACGACATTTTATAGACTTATAGTGCAAGCTTTAAAGGAAAAATTCCAAGTCATTCCATGAGATAAATCATTTACAAACTGTTTTGCATGCATCAGGCTATTAATTTCATTGTAAAAATTTGTCTTAGTACTCTGAGTGTTACAGAAATTTTATGAAAAATGAAAATGTGCATAAGTATAATTTTAGTTAACCTTCACAAATCTTTATATTAAAGTTCAGCGTCCTGTTATCTCTGAGAATTGTTAGAACATTTGGTGCTTTTATGCCCTCAATATTGTGACTTTTGGTGTGGGGTGTGAAGTAGAGAAGACAGATGTAGTCGAGATAAAGAAACACTTTTATTTCCGTAAACAGTGACTTTGTACACTCGTTGCAACAACAAGAAAGTCTTTTCCTATTCTCCAACAGCACGGCTTCGAACTCGTAACACAAAGAACTAACTCTTCTCCGTCGGCACAACTCTCCACATCGTCTGTCCGTCTTCGTCGGCACGACTACTCAACCTTCACATACTGACTGTTCTCCGTCGGCACTACTCAACGCTTCACGTACGTCTCTCACTTACGTCTGACTCACTCTCTCACACTTTACCGCTATTTATATCTCCCAGGCACTATTCTGGAAGCTTCAAGAACGTTCACTTATTGCGCTGGGGTACAAAGTAGAAGATTCCAGTAGCCTCTATCCTTTTCTCTCTTTCGGCAAGCGCCCCAACAATGCGGCCATGCTCTGTCTCTTTCCTTCGGCTCCTTTGCGGTAGTGCCGACAATAATGCGATGCGTGACACTACGGTTGTCGGCAATTAGATGCGGCGGGCGCGGTGACACTGCTCCCTCCTCAGAGCTGGTCGTCCCGACCAGCACTATCACTGCGGCATCTCCCTTGCGTCCTGGTGGACTAACCCATCGAACCTCTTCTCCAGGAGGCACGATCCTAGGTATCGCTGTTGGATAGTGTCCCTTGGTCTGGGTAGGACGATGTATGCCATCCTGCTTCGAAATTCTGCAACAGTACCGCCGGTCTTGACGGTCCCTCGTCCAGTTGCCCTTCTTCCTGGTGTGTTGACGGGCCATCCTGCGCACTTGGAAACGGCTCACTGGGTACCATGTCCGCCGACCTCTCTGGCGCACCTTCGCAGCCACCTTGCTTCCGATGGGTCCGGCAACAAGCCCCGCCACATCCGCGCGAGTCGCGTCCACTACTGCACTCGTGTTCACTCGTGCTCGGCACGGCTTCTCCTGTATCCTGCCGTCCAAGATGATGTCCACCATTCTTTCGTTCACGGCACTATGCGTCAGGTGCTTGGATGGCTCCGACGGTCCTCCCATGTCACACGCCAAGTCGGTTCTCGCGTGTTGCTCGCCTGCTTGTGCGCTTCCCTGCTGATCGTCCTCCACGTCATATCCTGGTTGGTTACGTACCCGACACACTCCTCCAGGGGATCCTCGACGACGTCCCTGAACTGCCCCTTTGTCTTCCCCGAGACGGACACTTTCGTTATCTGAAACGGGCACAACTGTCGCCTCGGCCACTAGGTGCTCCCTCCCCGGGTCTGTGCTATTCCGTCTGCCCCTGGCATCCAGTACTTTGACGCTCTCGTCAACTCTTACTACCAGGGCGCCAAGACGTTCCCCGTCGTCCTCCACGACGTCCACATGCTGGCAGAGGTCTTCCACCTTTTCGCCGAGTTCTTCCACGCCTTCCGTCATGCCAATCAGTTCGCCGAGTTGTTCCACGTCTTTCGTCACGCCAATCCGTTCGCCGAGTTGTTCCACGTCTTCCGTCACGCCAATCCGTTCGCCGAGTTGTTCCACGTCTTCCCTCGCGCCAATCAGTTCGCCGAGTTGTTCCACGTCTTCCCTCATATCATCCGAAGGGCGCAACTGTCGCCTCGGCCACTAGGTGCTCCCTCCCCGGCTCCGCGCTATTCCGTCTGCCCCTGGCATCCAGTACTTTGACGCTCTCGTCAACTCTTACTACCAGGGCGCCAAGACGTTCCCCGTCGTCCTCCACGACGTCCACGTGCTGGCAGAGGTCTTCCACCTTTTCGCCGAGTTCTTCCACGCCTTCCGTCACGCCAATCAGTTCGCCGTCAATTTTCGCCGATAGCTCCGTCTTCATCTCTTTCAGCTCGGCAGCGAGGTTGTTTCTCGTCTTTATTTCTTCTTTCAGCTCGGCAAAGAGGTTGTCGTTTGCCGTCTTCATTTTGGCAGCGAGGTTGTGGTTTGACGTTTCCATTTTGGCAGTGAGGTTGTCGTTTGCCGTCTTCATTTCAGCCATTTCCGTCTTCATTTCAGCCATTTCCGTCTTCATTTCGGCGAATAATTCTTTCATCATTGCTATCATCCTGGTTTCCGAATCTCCCTCCATCTTGGTTCTAACGTTGCAACTTCTGACGATGTAATGAAACTAGAAGCAATTCGACGAATCCCACTTCTGACACCAGTGTGACTTTTGGTGTGGGGTGTGAAGTAGAGAAGACAGATGTAGTCGAGATAAAGAAACACTTTTATTTCCGTAAACAGTGACTTTGTACACTCGTTGCAACAACAAGAAAGTATTTTCCTATTCTCCAACAGCACGGCTTCGAACTCGTAACACAAAGAACTAACTCTTCTCCGTCGGCACAACTCTCCACATCGTCTGTCCGTCTTCGTCGGCACGACTACTCAACCTTCACATACTGACTGTTCTCCGTCGGCACTACTCAACGCTTCACGTACGTCTCTCACTTACGTCTGACTCACTCTCTCACACTTTACCGCTATTTATATCTCCCAGGCACTATTCTGGAAGCTTCAAGAACGTTCACTTATTGCGCTGGGGTACAAAGTAGAAGATTCCAGTAGCCTCTATCCTTTTCTCTCTTTCGGCAAGCGCCCCAACAATGCGGCCATGCTCTGTCTCTTTCCTTCGGCTCCTTTGCGGTAGTGCCGACAATAATGCGATGCGTGACACTACGGTTGTCGGCAATTAGATGCGGCGGGCGCGGTGACAATATTGTTTTGGCAAATCCCGCCCTCCGGCGTTTTATTGGTCAACTACACAGTTTGTATAGATCCTCAACATCAGAAAGGACAGACATTACTTTCCGGATTTGACGCGAAGCAAAACTTTTTTTTAGCTAGATTTGCATCGATGCTGTGAATAAATAGCTGTCTCAAAATATCTAGTCTATAGTAATAGTGTTTTAAAACTGTTTTTATATACCTGTCGTGAGTTCAGTAGTCAAACCGTATGTTTTAACGCTCAAATATAATTCGGGACTGAAATGGCTAAAGTGTGCCCTCTATAAATCCTGCAAACTATTTCCAAAATAGATCCTCCTTTGTACCAAGATAATAATACTCATTCCATACGGTTTGTGTATGATATGTGCGGCTAACTAATAAATTTGTATTCAGTTTAACGAGCTGAAAAATTAGGTAGGTTTTCTATGCCATCAGTCCCAAGGTTAATCAATATTGTAAACCAAAATCGTGTTAATATGTCAGTTGTTGATTATGATGATAATAAGACGTGCTATGACCTTGGTGTTTAAGCGACTTTAAACAAAACGAATAACAATTTCCGACTTTTGTACAATAAATCAATTTAAAAAGTCAATGTGTTTCATTTACAACCCTTTCTCAACTCATACTTTCAAAACTTATCTTTACAAAACTGTGCACCTGTATGGTAGGTAGTGCTGGTGTGACGCCAACCCCCTGAATATGCTCGCACTGAAGACCAGTTCAGCAAGTGACGTCAACACACTGTGCTGGTGCTGCCGCAGGGGACGAGAAAATAATTTAAGGCACACAGGATGCAGCAATTTAGGACAGACCGGAAACATATCTAATGTTAATAGCAAGACTAACATCTTGAATGTACACATTATCAACAACTACATTTCGGCTCCATGCCGTAAGAAGTTATACAACAATTTTAGTTTATGTGAAAGATTTCACGTTATAAAATAAATAGAACAGATCATATTGTATTTTTCTCTGCAAATTAGAAGAGAGTCATACAGAACAAAATTACGTGGACATTTTCCAACACTGTATTTCATTTTTCTTCAGCCTTTTATCAATGTTAGGACGTGATGTCTAGGAAATTTGTAATCGAAGACTGATTTTAGATTGTGATCAGACCAGGAACCCCCAGATTTGGACTTACATCATTTCGAGCGTCGTTTATCTCGGCAACAGCTATCACAGCTCTCACCTGACGTCACAAGAACTGACAAGCTTGTCCTTTGCGATACGTCACACCATTTGAAGCTGTCTTCCTCTGCTATTCCCATAAGAAAAATCTGATGTGGTGCATTAACATGACTTTCTCTACTATTGTATCAACCACTCTTACAAACTCTTATTTCTGTATCTTCTTCGTGTTACTTGAGATAAACGTTTGCAGAAATTATCTTATTGTTTATTTCCCTGTACATAGGTAAAGGGGGAATGTGGGAATAGAGTAGGTTTTGAGCGGTGTCAAATCTTTTAAAGCTTTGAGATTCCGTTCTCTTTGCGCGCCTAATACAACAAAATAAATAACGATGTTCCATTTTACGAAAGTTTGTTTTCCAAATCTCACTCAAATAATAAGGAATATCTCCGAAATGGTTCATTCTACAAAAAAGTATCCAGACATAAATTCTGTATTTTAGCAAGATCTACATTTTTCTATAGTAAGATCTGGTCTATCTCTTACGGTTTACCAGTTATGCAAAAGTCATCCACAGTAAATAGGACTACGTGGGCTATAGCCAGAAAATTCAAGATATACATTTTATTTTTCATAAAAATATCATGACATTTTCATCAAAATCGTTAGAACCATTTTCGAGAAAATAAAAGTTTTCGAAAAGTTTTTCATGTAAAGGGTAGTTTAGAGTGAAGGAATTTTCTTCAAAATCTTCGTGTCACATCCTTAAACTATGTTAAACTTAAATACCAACTTTGGTTTTTAATCCACTTTTCCTTTTAGAGTTATGCTGCTCACAGACTCACACTAAATATGCTTTTTTGTGGATTCAGGGGTCCTCAAAACCCATATTTCCGGTAAAATCTCGACATCTAATGTCTGAGTGGAATACGTAGTAGAGAAAGTAAAAATGAATGGCAACTCAACAACTTCTCAAAAATATAATGTATTTGAACATAAAAACCGCTAGTAATTGCTGTATTCCAAATAGTTAAGGACATAGCAATTATATTTGACATAAATGGAGCGTTTTAAACAGTTTAAATACTTTGTAAGTTCTTAACTATGATTTACCAGTTATACAAAATAATACCACATTAATATGAACGAAAATTGTTTCACAGGTTTTGTCTCAGGCTTGTCTTTTTAAAAATTTTCTTTTTATTAAAAAAATCTCCAAAACTAGTATTTCCTGAGGTACATATCCATGTCGATATCAATTTTTCGGTGAAATACTATGCTTCCTTTACTTATAAATAAGGGAAAATGTTTCAGTTTCTCTAAAGTTTATCTACAAATAATTATGATAAATAAATAATGATAAATAAGCATGCTTTAATAGGTTCTCTTTTGGATGATTAATTACGTGAACAAGGAAGTAATGAACTTAAAAACTCAATTGTATATTCACACTTATGAAATATTTAGAATTTCTGTAATCTTGAGTGGGGAAATACAATATATTTCAACAAAGCTGAACGACAACCTCCACTTCGTGAAACACATAAAAGTGTAATTACAATTTGAGGTCAACCTTCGAATTAATTACCATATCACCACCTATTATATCGTATCGCAAAAATCTCATAAATCAATCTATTAGAATTATTGCAATTACTTTAAAATATGTTTTTACTCACATGACTATCTCTACCTATTATCATTAATTTGTTTTTCTACAGTAAGTAGGGGAGGTATTGTATTCCCCTCAAAAGTTCGATCCCTAAGTTTCACCAAAAAAAAACATGTTTTGAAACTGCCTGAAGCAGAAAAAAAAGGCATTTTGGGGAAAAAATGTGCTTGTCTGTGAACACTATAACTTAAAAAATCTGATGTGTTGCACTCACATGACTCTTGTCATGTGCTACTCTTGTACTAACCATTCTTACAAACTCTTATTCCTATATCTTCTTCGTGTTAGTTGAGATAAACATTTGTAGAAATTATCTTATTGCTTATTTCCTTGTAGGTGTAAGGGAAATATTAGAATACAGTAGGCTTTGAGCGATAGTCATAATTTAAAGCTTTGAGATTCCGTTCTCTTTGCACACTCAACATATAAAAAAATGAACAACGATGTTCCATTTCACGAAAGTTTTTAAGTTTTCCGAAACTCACATACATAATAAGGAATATCTCCGAAATGGTTCACCCTACAAGAAAATTTATTTGCACATAAATTGTGTATTTGAGCAAGATCTACATTTTTAGTACAGTATGATTTGGTCTATCTCTTATGGTTTACCAGTTGTGCAAAAGACGTCCAGAGAAGATACTACAGGGGCTAAGCCAGAAAATTCAAGATATGCATTTCATTTGTCATCAAAATATCTCAAACATTTTAAACAAAGTCGCTAGAGCCATTTTCAAGAAAATCAAAATTTTCCAAAAATTTTCCATGTAAAGGGTAGTTTAGGGTGGGGCTATTTTCTTCAAAATCTTCGTGTCGCATCCTTTTAAGACATAAACTTAAATAGCAACTTTGGTTTTTAACCGACTTTTCGTTTTTGAGTTATGTTGTACACAGACACACATACACACATATACACGGACCTTTTGCTACAAATGCTTTTTTTTTTATTCAGGGGGTCTCAAAACATATATTTCCGGTAAAATCACGACATAGAATTTTTTGGTGGAATGCAATACTTCCGCTACTAGAGAAAGTAAAAAACTATTTTCTTAGCAAATTTTTGTCTATTTTTTATAGTTTACCAAACGTATAAAATATAAGTGTACTATGTTAAGTAGATTTTCCGAGCTTGTGGGCCGTGGTCGAGTTGGATTGCCTTCCTCCGACGTTTCGCTGAAAACTGCGTCCAGCATCTTCAGGTTCACTAATTGGATCACCCTGAAGATGCTGGACGCAGTTTTCATCGAAACGTCGGAGGAAGGCAATCCAACTAGACCACGGCGCACAAGCCCGGAAAATCTACTTAACAAACGTATAAAATTCTCCAAAAAGTGCAGTAAGAATGAGGAGAGCTACAAAGAGATGTCAAAATATATATCTTACTCATTTCAACATCTCAATATTTTAAGCAAATAAATGAACGACTTCCTATGTAAAGTGTGGTTTGCGCATAGTTTGGTATTAATTAGGCAACTCCACACTTGCCCGTGGACGTTTGAATTTATGTTTGGTTTGGATGACCTAAAAACGTGCATTTAAAGTGAAAGTATTGTTGAGATGTATTAGTTCTACATTATAGTAGGGTCGCCGTTTAAATTAGCGATTCGGCCTCTTTGACTCTGGCCTTGGTGTAGCATGACAAATTTATGGCGCTTATGAGTCATCAATCTGAGCTATGTTCCCTTTAGGAGCTGTTTGCCCTTCCGCTTCGGTGTCATTGATTCTACTGTTGGGGTAACTTGATACATTTGTGACAGCACTGCTTGCCGAGCTTAAAGCCACGTTGTTCACATGCTTTTAGAAAAGGATAATGTGAAATATGTAGTAAACCTTCACCACATTCATAGCAGAAACACTACTTTATGTGAAACTAGAAGGCCATGAGTAAGCACTAGATAAAGTAATAGGTTTCGAAAATCCCTTCATAAGTGGCCCAAATGGTGAATTTGTTTCAAAATCTGAGCACTAGTAACACTAGCCGAAAAAAATGTTTTATTCTCTTTATGAGTTAGATCTTACTAATTTGGGTTGAAAAAAGCGAATATGACAAAGAAAAATGTATTAGCTCTAATTTATGTTATTCACAATAATTGGAAATATTTTATTTTGTTTTACCAGCTTAAGAGAAAACGATACATTTTAATTAAATATGTCAACGATATTAAAAGTCCTGTTGAGGGTTTCTTTTTTTTCCCCCTTTTTTTTAAAATAAAAATTGAGGTTACTCTAGTAGGTGGTTGGGTCTGAAGAGAATCATGGGTGGCTTCTTCATAAGCTCGTTGTGTTTGGGTTTCCTCCAGCAAGCATTGCTTTGTTCCAATGGTCCTGATATCTGTTACATTTTTTGTTTTGTTCGGCATATTTGATTAAGTTCAGGAGGACTTTTATGTTTGCATATGATTCCTTCATGTAAACTGCGTGACCAAATGGATCAGAAGGAAGACGGTAGCCGTTGTAACACGGTTTTTAAACTTAGCTTGAAGGAATCATGAATAAACTCCATCCCTTAGGAGGTGGTGAAATTAGCTGCCAAGTTAGTGGTAACAACCTTAATATCATATGATACAGCACTAATGTCCAAGTGAGCAATGGCCGAGAGGTCTAGGCGCTGATCGTTGAATTCAGAACTTCTAGCTGCCGGGGGTTCGATCCTCGACATTCGCATGTTTATTTTCTGAAATACAAAATTAGCAAACGTGCTTAATTCTCTACAGCTTTTTGTCAGGAATGGAGGCACACTGCTAGAAATTGAGTTTAGTTAATGGGGACATGGCAACATTGTGTAGTGCTTGGAAATAAACGACATGGCATGCAAGGGTTGCTTCCGCTGAAGTAATCTACAACTGCATTCTGTTCTGTTTAATGTATCACTAATTACATTATTCCCTGGCATTCAGATCTTGTCACAATGCATTTTATAACCATTAAAACCGTATTTTACACTATTATGCGCTTATATATTTTAATATTGTGGTAGTCTACGAAATTTATAGAGATGCGTTTGCATTTGAATAATTAGAGGGAAATTTTGGGAGGCATAGTTGACAGTTGAGGTAGGCGTGCTCCCTGCTTTATTTTCAGCAGTTGCAATTGATGTCTTATAAAGCATTCAGTTTTAAAATAATTGCAATCATACTGCAGCATTCATAGGACAGCGGGAAGTTACAACGCTATGCGGAATAAAAATATGTAAAAAATAGTTTTCATTAGTTTGTATAATATTATACTTCACACGGGTTATATAAATAATGATGTTCCCGTTAAGAAAGAAACAAGGAAAAGAGAAATAAAAAAGAAGAATGTTGAGTGGTATTTCAACTAATGTTAGTCGATCACTGCTGATTTAAACGAACACGCCTTAGCCAGTTGCGCTATAGGGAACGCACTAATTTCGTCTCGCTGACTAAACTCACATCTGTAAGTGTAGCACCCAACACTGGAATCATTTTAGTTTTAGTCCACAATTTAATAAAACACCTTAAGAACACCTTTTCTGCAGATGCACTGAAGTTAAATTTGCAATGTTTGCCCATTAATGTAGAAGGATTGCTGAAATATTACTTTTTAAAACTGTGAGGTGAGTGAGCTAAGAGGTGACATGGCTGCCGCGTCCTTTGGACAACAAGGGAAGCATATGAGTAATTTCATTATCATACCATCTACGCAAGCACGCCTGAAGTTTAGCTGAAGATGGGTATTTACTTTTGTGGAAGATAGTACATGTGGCTGACATGACTGTAAGTGTTACAATTTGCTTTCTAGTTACTGTACTTCTAGAGCGCAGAAACATGAGAGTAACCTCACATCATATGATTGTCGTTTGTGCTTCTGTGTGCCCGGGCCCTAATGACCTAGTTGTCGACGGGCCCGTAAACCCCACTACTCACTCACTCACGCTTCTGTGTGCCGATGTTCCCGTAAAGGTGAGTAAGAGACTCGCATCTAGCCTCTCATTTAAGAATGCATTCATCAAGAACTACGCGCGACCTGTACTTGTTTAAATACGTGCAGATAAGAATGTCCTGGTTCTTTTTTGTTTGGACAAAACCAAAGTGATTATTTAGTTTCTTATTTGCTCCTCAGAGAAACACACATAAAAGTAAATAACTCGCGTGAAACCGTCGCTGGACCGAGCTGACCAGACACAAGTAATTCATAAGAAAATGTTTCGTCTCTTTCCCATTCGTCCATCGAAAAACATTTGGAGCCGGCTGCACAGCAAAAGCCATATATCTTTTTTTTTTTTTTTTTTTTTTTTTTTTTCATTTTTATTATTTCAACCCATGTCTCTTATCTTCATACCAAAATAATACTGATAGACAATCTTCACAAGAGGTATCAGGTTGAAAATGTTACTTCACTACAAATGTAACAAGCGTTATTCACTAAATTTACACACTTTCGTGATATTTTAATAAAGTTTACACCTTAAAAGACTGAAGGCACTAGAAATTCTGCATAAATTACAACGGAAATAAGACGTTAATCTTACACTCACAACAATATAATATTATTTGGGCCATAATGTTAATAGGCCAATTTCAACAAACAGGCCAGAATATTAAAGGCCTGGTCTAGAGCTTTCAGAAAACCTAAAGAAAGTTGTCTTAGCTATCTTAGTCTACGCGTAATAGTCACAATTAATCAAAACCCTATTATGGTCATAATTTCTCTGTTGATCGATTTCAGTAAACGAGCTAGCGTTTTAAAGTCCTCTTCCAGGGCTATCATAATGCAGTAAGAAAGTTGACCTAGCTATATTAGTTTACGTGTTACAGCTCGTTCCGTCTATGTGCTTGAAATAGAATTACAATGTATTACATTTTAAGGCTGAAATGATGGTGCTTATGAAATATTTATATGTATCTCTATATCTCTTGTATCTCGAAAATGACTTAACAATTGCGACAAAAATGTTATTTAGTTAACGTTTCGCTTTTCAAGTTTATCTCAATGAATATCTTCTCCCAAAAAGCAAGATTTCACAAAAGGGGGGGGGGAGGCGGGGGGGGGGACGCCGAGTGAAGCTCGGTTATCCAGGTGCTTCTTATATCTTCTTTGTGTTAGTTGAGATAAACATTTGCAGAAATTATCTTATTGTTTATCTTCTTGTAGGTACAAGGAGAATATCGGAATACAGTGGGCTTTGAGAGATAGTCAAATCTTTTAAAGCTGTCCAATAAAATAAATGAACAACGATGTTCCATTACGCGAAAGCTTTTAAGTTTTCCGAAACTCACACACATACCAAGAAATATCTCTGAAGTGGTTCGCCCTACAAGAAAATTTATTTAGACATAAATTGTGTATTTTAGCAAGATCTACATTTTTTGAACAGTATGATTTGGTCTATCTCTAACGGTTTACCAGTTATGCAAAGGGTCGTCCAGAGTAAATACGACTATAGAGGCTATAGCCAGAAAATTCAAGATATACATTTCATTTATCATAAAAGTATCTCAAACATATGACATTTTAATCGAAATCGTTAGAGCCATTTTCAAGAAAATCAAAATGTTCTAAATGTTTTCCATGCAAAGGGTAGTTTAGGGTGGGACTAGTTTCTTTAAAATCTTCGTGTCACATCCTTGAAAGACACTAAACTTAAATACCAACTTTGGTTTTTAACCTACTTTTAGTTTTTGAGTTATGCTGTCCACAGACTGACACACACGCACGGAGTTTTTCTATTTTTTTTTTTTATTTTTTTTTTAATTAATTTTTTTTTTTTTTATTCAGAGGGTTGCAAAACATGTATTTCCGGTGAAATCTCGACATCGAATTTTTGGGTGGAATACGATACTTCCCCTACTTACCAGTAGAGAAAGTAAAACCATAGCGGATAGAAGAGATAGTGTGAGCTCTTCGGGAGTTACTATGGTTTGCTCGCAAGATGGCACTGGTGTCGCGGTCGCTTTACTTTAGTTCACGAATGCATGGTGAAAATGGGTTTCATATTATCAGTTAGCATTTTAAGTACCTAAAATCGTAAGCAGGAATATTGGAAATACTGTTTTGAAACATCGTCTTTCCTTGACACATAATATAGGATGGTATTTTACAATAATGGGTATTATAATTAACGAAGAACAGTGGGAAATATCGGCTTACATGATTTTACGCTGAAAATTAAAACATAATGCAAATTATGTATTTTTTAAGCATTGTATCTAGAACCAGCTTTTCTTTTTTACTTAAATAATTTAAATTGCGTTTATGTTCGCAACAATTAGTAGCGAATTTCTTTTCTACTATTTTTACTTTCTCTACTGGTAAGTAGGGGAAGTATTGTATTCCACCCAAAAATTCGAAGTCGAGATTTCACCGGAAATACATGTTTTGAGACCCCCTGAATCCAAAAAAAAGCATTTTTAGAAAAAGGTCCGTGTGTGTGTCTGTGTGTGTGTGTCTGTCAGTCTGTGGACAGCATAGCTCAAAAACGAAAGGTCGGTTAAAAACCAAAGTTGGTATTTAAGTTTAATGTCGTTCAAGGATGTGACACGAAGATTTTGAAGAAAATAGCCCCACCCTAAACTACCCTTTACATGGAAAATTTTTCGAAAATTTTGATTTTCTTGAAAATGGCTCTAACGATTTTGATTAAAATGTCATATGTTTGAGATATTTTTATGACAAAAGAAATTTTTATCTTGAATTTTCTGGCTATAGCCCCTGTAGTCGTATTTACTCTGGACGACTTTTGCATAACTGGTAAACCGTTAGAGATAGACCAAATTATACTATACAAAAAATGTAGATCTTGCTAAAATACACAATTTATGTCTCAATAAATTTTCTTGTAGGGTGGACGATTTCGGAGATATACCTTGTTATGTGTGGGAGTTTCAGAAAACTTGGAACTTTCGTGAAATGGGTCATCGTTGTTCATTTTTTTATATGTTACGTGTACAAAGAGAACGGAATCTCAAAGCTTTAAAAGATTTGACTATCGCACAAAGCCTACTGTATTCCAATATTCCCCTTGCACCTGCAAGGAAATAAGCAATAAGATAATTTGTACAAATGTTTATTTTAACTAACACGAAGAAGATATAGGAATAAGAGTTTGTAAGAATGGTTAGTACAAGAGTAGAGAAAGTCATGTGAGTGCAACACATCAGATTTTTAATTTAGCCCTCTCTTTAGATAGCAGGATTTTAGTTCTAACTAAATTTCTATTGAGGTTTCTAATTCTTTTCTTCAGTGTAGCAATTTCATTATTGACACTTGTGTTTGTGACCTTGGAGGAATTAGAACTGTTTTCTGTGAATTCCTCATTGTTGAAGGACGGCGCGTTTGAAATAAGAACTGGTTGACTGGATCCAGCATCTGGTAATTTACTGATTGTTGAATATTGCTTTTTCAGTAACTTTTTGTCTCTGTTTTGTGGAGATTTTCGGGATTTATGCACTGTAGTTAAGTACCTGGGTAAATTAGGAAATATACAGAGAATTGCCCCTGGCTTTAACCACCATTTAATTCTAGGGATTTCAACTAGTTTTCCATGCACAACGAATGAATCAACTTTCACTAAGAAGTTCTCTGGAAAATGTTTGTCACAAATACTAGATTTAACAGATAATTTAGTGTCTTTCCTAGGAATAGACATTTCCCATTTGTAAAACAGATTTTTATCTTTAGGAGGAATAAAAAAATGTCTAGCTTCTGAGCAGTTTGTATATCCTGAACGATACCCGGGTACAAAACAAGTTGGCATTTTTAATCAATTATTGATGTTGCTTGAAACTTACGTTTTGAAGAACACACACATTTATGCACAAAATTAGAAGCAATTTCACAAGTTATGTACCTAATTACTCACAACACACAACGCATACGTATAAAATTGTCTGTACTTCCGAATCACATACTAGGCAGTTCGGTCGCATTTTAAGGCGACTGCGATCGCCACGCCGCAGTTTCGGTCAGTTGCCACGGGACCACGGATCATGCAGTGAACTAGCGGGAGAGCTCACACTTTCTCTACTATCCGCTATGGTAAAACTCTACAACGACGTATGGAGCCGAAACCTGGAAATTAAATAAAAGCTGGTGATTAAAGTTGCTGGCAAGCTAAATGGATTTTCTAAGGCGTTCTGCGAGACATTCCAAATTAGAAAAAAATTAGAAACAGAAATTCGACGAAATATGTAAAAGTAAAATTCAATGTTGGACTCTATAGAATATAGACAACTAGCATGTTATGGACACGTGAGGAGGATGGGAAATGAAAAGATACCGAATAGAGTAACAAAATGGACTCCGGGAATATTTCGAGCTTTGGGAACAGAAATATGTATAATACTTTGTAAATCTGTGTATATAATAATACTTTAAGTTCAAAACAAGAGCTTATCATCATTTTTATGGTAAGTTATAAATTCAGTAGGAAGAAATACGTAAGAATCAGCTATTTTTGAGCCCGAACATTTTCACTGTTGGCCGTGTAATTGCCCTTCAAATCAGAGAATTTCATAAAGTATATGCTTGTTTCTAAATAGTTCAGTGTTTCTGTTCTCCCTTTCACTTTCAGCGACATTGGACCAAATTTAGCCGACGGGAAAACCTGCTTGTGTTACGTACGATAAAATCAGGTCTAACAAAGGGGAACGGCAAACCGCAACCGGAAAACCATTAAGCAAGGGTACGACGGGTACACTACGTCTTTGGCTCGTATCCCACAGATACTGTTACAGATACGATACTTACCATGATATCGCATTTCCGCTTATAGGATTCCACTTCTCCTTGTGACGGGATGATTTAAAATAATAAAAAAGCATCTTCCCGTTATTATTTAAAATATATTTACGCAGTTGATTACCTCAAGGTCTTAACTGACCCAAGACAACTCTAGTTACCCACACAAATATCATGGCTTAGCGCGAGGACAAGTTCAATTACCTCAATGGCCTTTGCGCGATCTAGTATACGTTCTCTAAAACAGTTACAATTTGTCGTCCTTTAACCGGTTAGATCATATCGGATGATAAATGAAATGGCTGAAATGGGTGTAGGTATATCAGTTCGGTACATTAGCAACCCGGTCGGTACACACACATGTCATTATTTAAATTTCAGCTGGTCTGCCCTTTTAAGTAAGTCGTTTTTACGGTTTCATTGTGAAGGTGACTTTCATTTCTAATTGATGCAGATTTGTTTGAGTGTCGTTCCTAACATAGAGCATGCCTTGTGCACTTTATGTACAATGGATGCGGTACGCCCTGAAAGATCTCAAGAAAACCGAAGATCGAAGAAAAACCTCTTGCCACAGATTACTCTCCCTCTATGGAGGATCGACACTTCCTGGGACTGTGCCTAGGGTCAGACGCCTGTTGGGGAGCAGAGAGACCTATGGAGCGGACGGAGTGAAGACCTGGAAGAGGATGATCAGCCCAGCACTAGGTGATGATGGAGCAGTTGGTGGAATGAGTGGCGGGCGAAATCTAAGAATCCGGAGAAAACTCACGCAAACACCACTTAGTCCACTAGGAATCCCACATGCGGGTTAACCCCCTAGGTTAATAACAATAATAGTAGTAGTAGTAGTAGTAGTAGTAGTAGTAGTAGTAGTAGTAGTAGTAGTAGTAGTAGTAGTAGTAGTAGTAGTAGTAGTAGTAGTAGTAGTAGTAGTAGTAGTAGTAGTAGTAGTAGTAGTAGTAGTAGTAGTAGTAGTAGTAGTAGTAATTAATAATAATAATAATAATAATAATAATAATAATAATAATAATAATAATAATAATAATAATAATAATAAGAAGAAGAAGAAGAAGAAGAAGAAGAAGAAGAAGAAAAAGAAGAAGAAGAAGAAGAAGAAGAAGAAGAAGAAGAAGAAGAAGAAGAAGAAGAAGAAGAAGAAGAAGAAGAAGAAGAAACAATAAGAACACGAAGAAGAGATCGCTTCCGGAAACATGCTTTAAATTCGCAACTCAATACAATAGGACAGGACCTTGTTCGTCCTTAATTCCTAATGCCTGAAACCAGTTTTGCTGGTTGCTTGATCCATGTACCCAAATGCTAGTGTCCCAACTGCTACAGATTCGATGAAATGACGCTCAAATGAGCCCAGGAATCGTAGAGCTTATAGCTATCCAACATTCATTTTTACTTTCTCTACTGGTAAGTAGAAGGAAGTATTGTATTCCACCCAAAAATTGGATGTCGAGATTTCACCGAAAGTATATGTTTTGAGACCCCCTGAATCCAAAAAAAGCATTTTTAGAAAAAGGTCCGTGTGTGTGTCTGTATGTCAGTCTGTGGACGGCATAACTCAAAAACGAAAAGTCGCTTAAAAACCAAATTTGGTATTTCAATTTAATGTCTTTCAAGGATACGACACGAAGATTTTGAAGAATATAGCCCATAAATTACTCTTTACATGGAAAATTTTTAACCTTCTTAAAATTGGCTCTAACGATTTAATTAAAGTGTCATATGTTTCAGATATTTTTATGACAAATGAAATGTATATTTTAAATTTTCTGGCTGTAGTCATATTTATTCTGGACGACTTTTGCACAACTGGTAAATCATTAGAAGTAGACCAAATCATAATATACAAAAAATGTAGATCTCGTTAAAATACACAATTTATGTCTGAATAAACGTTCTTGCAGGTTGAACCATTTCAGAGATATTATTGTTATGTGTGTGAGTTTCTGAAAACAAAACTTTCGTGAAATGGAACATCGTTCATTTTTATGTTTAGTGTGCAAAGAGAACAGAATCTCAAAGCTTTAAAATATTTGACTATCGCACTAAGCCTACTGTATTCTAATATCTCCCGTGCACCTACAAGGAAATAAGCAATAAGATAATTTGTACAAATGTCTATCTTAACTAACATGAAGAAGATATAGGAATAAGATCTTCTAAGAATGGTTAGTACAAGAGTAGAGAAAGTCATGTGAGTGCAACACATATTTTGTGGTATAAGGGAAAGCCCCACCCCCCCCCCAAAAAAAAAAAAAAAAAAACTTATCCAGTTAACTTACCCTAACCAAAATTGCAACTCGGGACCTCTTGTCCACATCACAGCGGTGGATAACAGTTACTTGTCGGACTGTTAACACGCCGAAAAATGTTTAGTCACCTAGCCGCTAAAATACCCAAGCCACTAAAGTCGTCATGAAACTTACTTATACGTTTAATAATTGTATTTATAATTTAAAGAGCTTTTACTAAAACCTATTGAACGCGTCACACATGCAAAAGCTTTCCTTTGATACATAAATAGCTATTATTGGCGATGGGATGATGTTTTTGGCAGAAGATAGTTATTTGTCCCGCACAGTCTTATCAGCTTATTATTATTGTCATCATTCTACCTCCTGACTTATCTGCCTTCTCATTACCTATCAACTGAATCAATTTGAACATAATTGTTGGAGAAATCAAACTCTTCCTGGATAAATGGAATTGCTAACTCACAACCCTTACAAAGAATCACTAGGCACTATACCGCTCGCAAAAGTTAAAGGCATATGAACGCTGGCCAATGCTCAAGATGTTGCCAAGCGTAGTGCGTGTACCGGCAGAGGTTCTGTACATAACAGTGTGTGAGATGCATGCACCACATTCGGCCGCAGTACGCCCCGCCTCCATATGCCTTTAAGTTTTGCGATGATTATAGTTAATCGTTAGCCACAAGTTCGCAGCGTAGCCTGTGTATCTCGTTAGCCATGATTAGGCACCTGTGACTTTGGTATACATAATCTTATTGGTAACATTAACTCCGTGGTAACGTGTGAGCTCGCATCTGGGAAGACCCGGATTTGACTCCAGTCGACCAACCATTCTCACCTTAGGTGTTTTTGTTGTTTTCTCTGGTCGTAAAGGAATACTGGCGTGCAATACTTATGCAATGTTCAGCACTAGGGGGCGTTACTTTTCAATTAAGTAGCTCCTCAGTTAGCCCCTCAGGAACCTAACTGAGTGTACCCCGTGCCAGACCTCCCAGCGGCAGAAATTTAGAAGATCTGGTTTCGAGGGATAGCAGAATAAAATGCACCCCCTCCCACCAAATGCATCAGTGCTACAACCAATGGACCAAGGCATCATTGCTGCTTGTAAAATATTGTACTATAGTTCACAAAAGTAAATACCCATCTTCAGTAAGACCTGCACGAAGGGTCACCTAATTCTCAGGTGCACTTACATAGGTGGTGTGAGAATTAAATTAATCATATGCTTCCCTTACTGTTGGGAGGACATAGGAGCCATGTCATCTCGCAACTCACCTCATCTCGCATTTTGGAAAAGCAATATTTCAGCAATCCTTCTACATTAACGGGCAAACATTACAGATTTGACATCAGTGCGTCTGAAGAACATGTGTTCTTATGGGGTTTTTATTAAGTTGTGAACTAGAACTAAAATGATTCAGTTTTGGTGCTAGTCTTATGGAACGTGAGTTTAATCAGTCACACAAAATTCGCGTATTCGCTATAGCTGAGCTGGCTAAGGCGTGTTCTTTCACATGAGCAGTGTGGGCTTACCCGGGTTCAAACCACATTTAATACATTTCTTTTTATTTCTTAACGGGAACATATACAGATACATAAATGTTTCTGTATCTGCAAGCCTCTTAGTCTTTACTGAAATAGGTCATCAGCACCACTACTGCTATTAATACGTCACCTGGGGTCACTTGGCTTCGCATAGAGAAATATACATTTTTATGGTTTTGTAATAATTATGTTTGCATTTTTGTAGCACAATGTAGAGGAGTTTTGTTCGACCTAGTAAGATTCAATGTTTTTTTGGTTGGTAACACTGTAGTAACGCAATCATAGTAACTGTTTCTAACATTAACGTTTGATGAATCATGTTGGAAGAGCCCGGGTTTATTGCTTTCTTGCGACCGTGGAATCCATTCACATCCATAGCCGAAGCCTTGATCGGCTTGCTGTTTATAATATAAGCAAAACAACCTGCAGGAAGAGACAAGACAGGCAGTTAACTGGAACAGCCCATTGTTTTCTGTCGCCACAGTACCATGTAATGCAAGAGTTCCGCATTTGGTCATGCGCGTGCTCCCAAAGGAAAACCAAATTCTCGTACTAGTGCTGACCATTAAAGCTGGAGACGTCATGTACCTTATATGGCGCCGTCGAAAAGACTAGTCCTCCAGCGGACCTCTCGGACCTGGTTACAGCCGCCCTTCTTTCATCCACAGTGTGATTTTTCAAACGAATAAAATGTTCGGTATTTAAGCAATTTTGTGTGAACACGATAAACGGATATAGGTAAAATTTAAAAATAAAAATCTGTTGTGTTGCACTCACATGACTTTGTCTACTCTTGTACTAACCATTCTTACGATCTCTTATTCCTCTATTCGTGTTAGTTGAGATAAATATTTGCAGAAATTATCTTATTGCTTATTTCCTCGTAGGTACAAGGGGAATATTAGAATAAAGCAGACTTTGAGCGATAATCAAATCTTTTAAAGCTTTGAGACTCCTTTCTATTTGCATAACATAAAAAACTGAATAACGATGTTCCATTTGACAGAAGTGTTAAGTTCTCCAAAACTCACACAAATAACAAGGAATATCTCCCAAAAAGTTTACCTACAAAAAAAATACCATATATATTCAAACATAAATTGTGTATTTTAACGAGATCTCCACTGTTTGTATATTAAGATTTGGTCTATCATTTACGGTTTACCAAATATACCAATTATACGAAAGTCACCCAGAGTAAATACGACTACATGGGCTATAGCCAGAAAATTCAAGATATTCATTTCCTTTGCCATAAAAATATCTCAAACATATGACATTTTAATCAAAATCGCTAGTCATTTTCAAGCAAATAAAAATTTTCCATGTAAATGGTAGTTTAGAGTGAAGGAATTTTCCTCAAAATCTTAGGGTCCCATCCTTGGAGGACACTAAACTTAAATACTAACTTTGGTTTTTGACCGACTTTTCGTTTTTGAGTTACGCTGTCCACAGACTGGCAGATACACTGGCCACAAACACACACGCGCGGACCTTTTTTCTAAAAATGCTATTTTTGAATTCAGGAGGCCTCAAAACGTATTTCCAACATCGAATTTTTGAGTGGAATACAATACTTCCTCTACTTTACTATACGTAGTAGAGAAAGCAAAAAGCATTGCGGATTCAAAAACTGCGGGGTGCAACGGTTTGAGAGAGATAGGGAAATGTAAGGTTTCTTTTAGTTGGTTTGTGTATCGAAGTGAACACATCATATTTCTTTGGAGCGCAAATGCGGGGAATACCTTGAAACTAACGGACACAAAGTCACAACATAGTGATATATATTTCAGGTGTGTAAATATGAACACACCTTTGTTTGGCTGGTGAATTGTTTTATAAATATATTGGTCGGCAACATCTCATTGGAAACATTTATTCAAAGAAGTTATCTCCATAATAACCATAATGTCAGCGGCAGTTCGTTTTGAACAATCAGAGAAACAAAATAACAGCTTTTTGTTTTGAATCTCTCACAACACCGAGAAAACAAGTGGAGAGACCATGCGACCTTACATAAAACCCCGACATTGATCTGCGCAACAGGAATGCCCAAGAGGACTTTACTTCCTAGATCACCGTCTTACTTTTAGATTTTTCCTACAAGGTTACAAACTACATTCAGTTTTAGTGCATATTTAATTGCGGGAGTTTAGCTTTCCTTAATTTGAAGTGTCCCCATTTCACCACTTTAGCGCGGTAATAGCGTTGCTGCTTACCAAACGGGAGACCCGATCTAGATTCTCGGCACCGGCGTGAGGATTTTCTCCCGCTGGGAGACTTGGCCCGGGTGCACTCAGCCTCGTTAGGTCCCTAAGAGGCCCATTGAGGAGCTACTTGATTGAGAAGTAGTGCAGATCGCATAACTGCGGGACCGTAGCGCTGACCATGTCCCATCTCCAATACTGCACCCAATACTGCCTATGATGGGCAGAGGTGGGGGACACAGCGGCCGGGCGGTAAGCCTTGCGTTGTTGCGTCGCGGGGTTAGTCAACTATGCTTTCATTTCCTTCTCTTTGCCATAAGATAATTCATTTTTTCAGCAATAAAATTTCGAAGAGAAAATATTTCAATTGAACTTCAGTTTAACGTCAAATATCCGCTTTATTATTTATTTGAAAATGACAAATGATGTTAAACGTCCGCAGATGAAACTAAATCACTCGCACTATATCTAGCCATAATAGTGTGAAGCCGATCGATGGCAGCGGTGGCAACGGCAACACAGCGCAAACTCTGGGCTGCCAACACCACTGGCGGTGCGTGTATCAAAGGCGCTCAAGGTCAGGCTGCCTCACGCCACGTTCATGAACACATGGCATCAGGGTGGCAATGTTTTATAACACAAAGGGTTTTTAAGATCAGCGAAGTGTCCGACGGGTGGCGTATTTGTAGATTCCAGATAAGGAATTTTACGCCATCCTCGCTTGCACAAGGAGTGTGGCGACCAGAGCAGTCAGTTTTTAAATACAGACGTGAGTCATCGGAGCAGCAGTGTGTTTGAGGGTACTATCATTGGAAGAGATGCGTCGCGTCGAAGTAAAGCCAGTGAAGCAGTATAATGAGTGCTGAGTGATCGTATCGTCAGAGTTAGGTTTTGTGAGGCAGAGAGAGAACTAAAAGATAGAAAAATGTGTGTTTAAATTCACGACAAGAAAACATTTGTGAGTTGTAGTATCACAAAAGACTGTAGACTATGTTAACGACGAGAAGAGAACTGTGTATTTATGCAAACGGTTTGGAGGAGAATAAAGTGACAGAAAAGTAACTGGACTGATTTTGCCGTTTTGTCACAAATGGTGTCAGGGGTGGGATTCATCGAATTGTTGATTTGTTACAACATAATGCAATTTTTGCATAAGATCAGGACAGTTGGTGGCGGTTTTAACATTTCAGAATTTAATGAAGTAATGTGCTAGCAGAACAGGCATGTTTAACAAAGACTTATGTAATAATAATGTGAACGAAAAGGTAGATGCTCTCGAAATGTCGTTATGAAAAATATTTGAAGGTGTGCATTCTTTCGTCATCTGTAGTTTTACGAATCTTCCGGATTACCATACATGAATCTAGTAACAACGATTAATGGAAATGAGTTTTGGAAGTGCCTTATCTCATTGTCTATTCTTAGTACATCATTCTCCCTGCTCCACTCGGTTTATGACTGTATTTTGAAAACCTGACCATAACCTCCGCCCAAAAGTGGAAGGGGAAATGGATCGTCGCAAAATAGAGAGACAAAACACGAGCAGCCTGCAAGAAATAATAATAGCGTTTAGGTTGCTGCAGCTGATGAGCTGGATGCCCAAGTAATCAACTTGCAGTAGGTAGATATATTAGCTATATGGTAATTAGATAATCACAGCCCAGGAAGACGCTGTGCCATTTCTCCAGGGCAATTATGGAACAGGGGCACTGCCATAAAATGTTGCAGTATATAGACACTCATTTCTCAAGGTAAATGGATCGATGGATTTGCAATAAACTTGTGCTGCTCTGTGTTTGTTAAGTTTCGTTATCAATTATACTCAGAGATTGCAAGCACCAATACATTCTGGCAGTGTATTAGTGAAGTTTGTTGAAAAAGCATGAAGTTATTAAGCACTTTTCGGTTTTTGTTGTGTTTATTTGACGCTTAAAAGTCAAAATCCCAAGCAGTGAATGTTCTCTTGGAATCCTAGAAACCTTAATTTACGTTTCTCTATTTCAACAGATCAGAAAGTTTTTATTTTTTTTTTTATTTTCATTATTTTTTTTTTTTTAAACATACACTGTGTTTCGCTTGTAAGTATAATAAAAGAAACGCTCATTTCATAACTGTGCATACATTCGAATGTGGTTGGTATTTGAAGGAGGAAGTTGGAAAGTTTGTATCCATGTCACGCATCCGCACGCATCCACAGATCATTGCATAGGAGATTATATATCATATTGTTCATCGGTCAGCATGTGCACAATTTTCCAGATGATGGGGCCCCACACTTTACCAATGTAGAACAGACATTCCTGGACAGACAGTTCCCTGGAAGATGGATCGGAAGAGGATCACCGTGGATTAAATGGCCTCCCAAAACTGACACCATGGGCTTTTTTTTTTTTTTTTTTTTTTTTTTTTTTTTTTTTTTTTTTTTTTTTTTTTTTTTGCTTTAGTATGTTTTATTGATGCAATTATTGTGTTTAAAGAAAATGAGAGATGGATTTTTTTTTTTAATTTTGTTGTTTTTGGAAGTACAACTGAATGCTTGCACTTCCTCCATTGACAAGGGAAAAAAATTATTCTCGTTGTTTAACGACGCTGTCAATTGCCAGGATCACATCAACGTCGCCGGTGTGCCGGAATTTTGTCCCGCAGGAGTTTTTTACATGCCAGTAAATCTACTGACACGGAGCTGTCGTGTTTAAGCACACTTCGAAACTATCGGTCTGGGTCGGATTTGAACCCGCCACCTTGGGATCAGTAGGCCAGCGTCTAACCAACTGAACCACCCAGCCCGACCCATTGACAAGGCGTTTGAGTATTTACTTGTGATATTTTAAATATTAAATATTATTATGACCGCTCGCCTACCACCTAGGCATGTGGTATTCGTGGTGGACAAAACGCCGCCTGGGTGGGTTTTCTCCGGGTTCTCCGGTTTCCTCCGCCTTTTACTCTACCAATTGGTCCATTATCACTCTTCCAATTTCGCCGGCATTGCATATCATCCTCTTCCTCATTATCATACAAGGTGCTTGGTTGACCACCCGCTTCCAGGTCTTCACTCTGGTCCAGAGGCCCCTCTGCTCGCCGACAGGCGTCCGACCCTAGGCTGGCTTGTAAGTCCTAGGGGGTGTAAGTCCTACATACGGGAAAGGTAATCAGGGAAAGAAAGAAATAGTATTAAGTTGTGAAAACAGTGTTTTAAACAAATGGTCCAAATGTTTTTACTGCATAATGTGTCAATAAAGTTAAAAATGGGACCTTCTCTACCCATTCTTCAAACTGTCTACTTCATGTTAATCGAGGCAAACGTTTGTAACCATGTTTTGATCATATATTACCTTGTAGCTACAATGGGATTAGGGAATACAGTAAGCCAAATCTTTTAAGAACTGGTCGCCATGTGATAACTTTAAAATCCCCTTCTCTTTGCATGGCCAAGAGAAAAAATGAATATTGACTTTCTATTTGAGAAAATATAAGTGCTGAGGCTTTCACGGCCGGCATTGTCAACTATGTTAAGTAGATTTTCCGGGCTTGTGGGCCGTGGTCGAGTTGAATTGCTGGACGCAGTTTTCAGCGAAACGTCGGAGGAAGGCAATCCAACTCGACCACGGCCCACAAGACCGGAAAATCTACTTAACATATTTGAGAAAAGTATATGTACTTAAAAATCAAAACCAATAACAGCAATGTTTCAAGATGTCTAACTTCAGAATAAGAACTTTGACATAAATTGTTTGCTTTTATAAGACCTGCATTTTTTATTTAATTTGGTTCTATTTCCTATAGTTTACCAGTTATGTAAAAAGCATTCAGAATGAAGATTTCAAAGGTTTTCCCAAAAAATTCAAGATGTACATGTCATTTATCATGAAAAGATTTTAAACGTATTTTAATCCAAACTGTTCTAGCAATTTAAAAAAGAAATTGCAAAAATTTTCCACGTAAAGGGTTGAGAAACTTTTTTGGAAGATGCTGAACTTAAATATGTGTTGTATTTAACTGATTTTTGTTTTTGAGTTATCCTGCTCACATACATGCCCTTTTTTTTCTAAAAATGTTTTTTTGGGTCAAAATAGGCATTCCGATGAATTCTCAAATAAAATTTTTGGGTGAAATATAGTACTCTTTTTACTAGATGTTTCATAGTAGTGAAACTAAAACACAACTATCTTTAAAACGTTTGACAGCTTAAACACTGTTTAAACCTGAATATGTTCCTGAATTAGTTGGCTACAAATATTAAGGTGCTCAGGTTAGCAGTTGCTGTATCATTTCCAAAAGTTCTTTTGACACTTAGGTAGCAATTATTAAAGTCAAAGTATAGTAAATAAGTAATATATTTTAACCAATCATGAATAAATGTAATTTAAGCTGACCCAAGATGAAGGAACTAAACAAGTGAAGTCTAATACATAAAGGTTAACCACAGATGAAATTTCTAAGTCCTGTAGCACATACCCAAATGCTTTTAAACTTTTGACACATGCTCTCTGCCACAATCATAAGAGTGCTGCCAAGTTCAAACAAGTATTCTGAATAGTGTTTTAAAGTTCTTACTTTTATTGTAGTAATTAATTAGGTGTTCCATATGATGCAGAAGTTCTAAATTCAAAAAAATAAAGATACTGCTACATTATTTAAATAGATACTAATACACAAAACTGATAGGTATAAAGAAATTTTGTTTACTCTTTAGGTTGTTTCAGAAAAAAAAATGTTTAAGTCGTTAAATATAATTTTTGTAACAATTTATCTTCTTTGATAGATTTACTTATGTAATTTATTGAGCAATTTAAAAGTGTAGCAAAAAGCATATGCCAGGTTTTTAAGTTCATACTACAAATTTGGACAACGTTGGTTACAAACTACATTGTATGGAACATTTTTAAAGTGCAAAAGTATAAGAAAAATCAAAGTGAATGGGAACTGGAAATAAATATAGAATGTTAGGCCATGTGCTCTTGGGCATTTAAATGGTCAAATATTGAAGCTTTAAAGTAAAAGGTACTTGAAGTTAAAGGTTCCAAGTATAATTAGGACATGACATTAATATTTTAAAACTATGGGTAGGTACCTTAAGACAAGATAGATGAAATTATTTAACAGATGGTTACTGCTTCCTTAGTCACAGTTTTGAGAGTATTTGACATACCACTGCATCATTGATGGCCAATATTCAATAACTTTTTTGCTATTGGTGGGGGCTTGATGATCTTAAAAATAATGTTGTCCTTAGGGAATTCATGATCTTTAACATTCCTGAGGACAAGGTGAGTTTCAAGTTCATGAAGTCTCCACCGCAGTGCTCAGGAGTTCCTGCACTGAAATATTATCCTACGCCAGCAGTCAATAATGAGCTGCTGATGTGAAAATGTACACAAATGTTCTTTAAATGAAGTAGTAAGTCACCTCATCTATCTACTATTTAGGGAAGGCATCTGTGAAAATGATTGTGACAACTTTTGTCACAACGAGGTGAAAATTTGTGTGTATATGGGCCGAAGCACAACTAATAGGTCTACCAAATTTCACTGTTCTATGTAAGACTTATTGTTTTTTTGTGTAATTTTAGTGTAGTATAAGAAATGCTTCATATAAGTATTGTTATAAATAAACTCTAGCTATAAGCATTTTGAATTATATCTACAAAATCTGGTATTTTTATTTGGCTGTCAAACAACTTTGGGGAAAAAAATTGACATTGATGGTCACTTTACTTCAAATTATTAATCATTTTCAAACTCAAAATTCAATAACAAATGAGCTGTTCTATTTAGAGCATTTAAAATATAGTTTTATGAAGCAACTATTCATCAAAATTTCAAAAATAATTAAGGATTGCACTAGAAGCATTTTGAAAATAAAAAAGCATAAAAAATAGAAATTGTTGTAACTATATGACAACATATTTACTACTTTACAGCTTCCTTGGATCATATGAACGTCCTTTAGCTGTTTAGCTTCTTGTTCTTTAAATTTTGCCTACTTTTTAATTGCTTTTTTGCTGATTTGAATGTATTCAACGTACTGCTTTAATCTTCACTCATCCAGAACACTACTAATCCTTTTGCTGACTGGATTTACTTTAGTAGCTGTGACCCTTTCCACAACCCATATTGAATTCACTAATAGCCAAAGTCACTGCAATTTGCAATTTCCTTTTAGAAACAAAAATTCTTGTATAAAATTCAGAAAAACATGACCATGTGGGTAACACGCTCACACAAACATTTTGCCATACTTTAGTACTGTTTTACCATGATGAATGTTTGCAGAGAATCCCACAAGACATCTCTGCTTGCATCCACCAGCGACTGCTTGATTTAAACTCCAAAATTGTGTACAATTTTGCTGCCATGGGGTAATGGAATGCCCACCCCCACATGCACATTTGAATCATGGCATAACAGACTTTTAAATGGCTTTGCGGTGTAAGCGATGGTGATATTTCTTTTCTTGCGAATTTTTCATAATTTTTACCTTTAACTTAAACTACTTAACTTTCATAAAGAACTTGATGAGTCTTATACAATTACGACCAATAAGATTTAAATTGTATAATTTCAAAATATTTGAAGGAGAAAGGAAGGAAGATTCTGAATAAAAATGCTATAGTTTGAGAATAGCATAAATAATATTTATTTTCAATTTGCTTATGCAACAAAATTGAACTCTATACAACAATGGAAGACTTTTATGATTTTGCTGTTAAGGCACATAATATAGGTATCATGAATTTATACTTTTATCTTAGAAACTATATTATTTACAGTAAATACAAAAATTAACACGAATCTCTATGTTACAATTGCACTCGGCTCTCTCCACCTTACAAACTCTTCAAGTAATACAAACATTATTTAACAATCTCTGGAACAGTTTAGAGAACAAAACTATAAAAATTGGGCATTTAATTTTTGACAATCAAACAAAATATTTTGTGTTGAAGAGATTGCCATGTTATTTAGCTTTTAGTTGTCCAAATTCTTTTTATCAGTAGGAGCATTTTATTCAATGTTAAGTTACAACTCCATGAATATATACCAAACACTTCAATTCAGAACATTTGTGTTTCAGCAACACACAACAGAATGCAGAAGTTTAAAATAACTTCAACAGTGTTGAACTATTTTTAAGGCACCATCCAGAAAATGTAGGTAGACATTACACAGTACAAAGTATGAAACAAATGACAGTTTCAAATCTTTTGCAATTCTACGGTGAGAAGACTTTTTCAAGTAATTTTAAAGGTCTTTGAACTACATAAAACATTAACTTATATAACTACTACAAATACTACTTATAGAAATACTTTACTTCACATAAAGTATTTCATGGCTCAAAATAAGTTTACATCAGAAGATTCTATAGTTGTAAACATAAGAACCATAAAGTGCACCTAACAGGGTTTCAGCAACTGATCAAAGCCGATCTTTCTTTCTATATTACATTTTCATTTTTGAGGTCATTGCCAATGTCTAATAAAAATCTTGTTTTATGTGTACAGTTGTAAAACCCTGTCTCGTGCTGAAATATGAAAAACTATGGGATACAGATGTATTCAAGATGTAAAGCTAAACCTTTGTTATTGATTAATACAAAAATAATAGAAATAATAAGATTTTAGCTCCTTACAGTTTAACTTGATTTGTGAGTTCTCACTAGATACAAAAATAATGATTTCAAGTTTTTAGTAAAACACCAAAATGCTAAAATATTCCTTGAAGTTTTTCCACTCTGCAAAGAGTTTTTTGAAGTCTGACAAGCCCAGCCTCTTTGCCGATTTATAAAAGGAAAAAAGGAAAGGCTATTCTGTGCATACAAAAGCCAATCTGATCAAGAATTTGTGCCTTGGGCGACAAAATTGGAGTTTAATGATGTTGCATACAATGGTGTACAAGGGAATGCTGGGTAATTAACAGGGATGACTTTGCAGAGTGGGGGAACAGCAAGGCATGTGCATTAGGGGAAGCATTGTTCGCTTCAACATACATTTACTTATCATGCCTCATGCGAGTGAAAACCACAATTCTCATTTTCTTGTTGCTCTTAGTATACAAAACAAGTTTTAGTGTAAAAAATAGTTCCAAGAGTTACTGAATAGAGGTTACATTGAATAAACAGGCTGCCAAGTCAGTACACAAATAAAACACCATGATGACAGTAAGCAAGGTGCAAGAGTAGATGCACAAACTGTTAATCCATTAATTTATGAATCTGACATGATTTGATAGTGTTTGCTACTTTAGTTTCTTTGCAAAACAAAGTCAGCCTTGCTGGAGCTTCCGCAAAACTCAATTTTTATATATTCCATATTTTACTTTACATTTTTCACATTTATTCAATGTCAATTACCATATGAAAACGTAAAATGAATGACAAGCTACTTGATGCAAAAGTGGATAAAAGTTTACAATTAATGTATTCAAACTTTCTTACAACTTTTCCCACTAATCCCAAGGACTAAATACCTAAGAACAACAAGAAAATGTATTTAAAATAACAGTTTTGAGATTTTGTAAACTTTCTTCTGCACACATCCTTTTGTTTCACATTTTGTACTGTATTTAGATCATACCAACTGTAGTATATTTGCAAGACATAAAAGAGATTGCAGTCTCCAAGAATCAAAGAACAATAAAAATATATGCAAAGACTTTTTTGTATACAAAAATAGATATTTATATATTTCTTTATCATACAGGAAAAACAAAACTGTACATCTATAATTAAAGAGATCAGTCAGTCAGTTCTCATAAGTAAGACATCTTAACATTCAATAAGATTTGAATCTTTGAATTAATAGTTAAATTGAATACTATGTGAAACATCGAGCATGTGGATTGTCTGAGTTTCTCAGACATGCCATTCAGTGAAACTGAAATGCTGATGTATTTTATTGTAAGATAAGTAAAGCAGGTTTCCTGAAATGTCCTAGGCACACTTTAATCATCCCCACCAAATTTTAAACAGGTGAAAATAACCACCAAGAAGTCTCAGCTCTTGAAATTAAACATAATATGCTAATTTTAAGACTGAGAATCTGTCATTGTGTGTAGCCTGAGGAGTCACTGAGTGCACTTCACCAAGGGCGCCATGGCTTTTCCTCGGGGATGTCATCCGATGCTGGCCTTTTCTTGATGACCAATGCTAATGGCTTCTGCAGAGGTGGGCTATAAGACCTGGGTGCCATTAGAGGTTTCCTATCTATGCTCATATCATAGGGGCCTTCACCCTCAAGACTGAGTGGGTCGATACTGAGTGGGTCAACTTTGGATGGCTCCACACTAAGTGTTTCGACATTGGGATGCAGGTACTGTTGTGATGAATGTTGGGAATGTTGGTGATGCATATGGTGAGGAGAACTTCCTGCAGATAGTGGCTGACTGGAATATTGTAACAACTTTGGTGATGTGGCTGCATCCCTCACTGAGAGTCGATCAAAGCCTACTGGTGATACTGCTGAAGACATGGAGGATGAGGAGGATGAATTAGAGGATGTTCGACTGGGGATGGGGATCAGCATTGGTAATGGGGAACTGGATGAGGAACTGGCGGAAGAGAAAGATCCTGATGAAGGGGCTGGTGAAGTAGCTGGAGAGGTTGATGATGCAGGAACCACCTGCCTGAAGAAGTGCGCTGTTGTTGGAGTTGTTGGTAACACGAGTGCTATGTCCCCATTGGGAAGACGTGTAGGTACAAGTTGCAATCCTGTTGCAGACCCATTGGCACCAGTACTGGTTGTAGCAAAGAATATGCCATTTGGAGCTGCTTGTGTGGAGGAAGAATTGACTTGATGATGTGAACTTTCAACAGAAGAGGATGGAACAATGTGAACCTGAAGTGTGGAGGATGAAGTGTGTAGCTGTTGAGTGGGAGGTGAAGGAGGAGGTGTTGCAGTTGTGGTGGTAACAGGACTGGTTGTAGGAACAGAGTCTTTTGATGCGGGCTGCTGAGCACTACCCACTGTGCCATTCAGACAGTTGGCTAAGTGCTGCAGAAGACGCCTTCGAACTGGTGACTCTAATCCTGGAAACCTGCCAACCTCAGTAGCACACTCACTGAAACCTGCCCGGAACTTGTTGAGGACATTAGGGTCAGTTGCTGCAGTCATGGCTGCTTGCTGGCGCTGTAGGTTCTCCAGATGCTTCACTGTCATTTCCAGGATGTCAGCCTTTTCCAACTTGGAATGCCTTGCAGGCTGTAACAAAATAAAATCCATCAATATAAGGGTACTATAGAAGCTTTATCTGTATTTACACACATTAGACAGGTTAATCATACTCATACATTTGGTTACAGCTTAGTGCATGCTGAGTCAATACAATGTGTGTATGCATACAAATCACCACAGATGCCTTTGCATGTGAAGATAGGATTACCAACGAACATTTCAGCTGGTTTAGAAATATTATCGTTCTCTTTTTGCCCTGTGTAGAGCCTGTGCATCTAACCTTCATGTTCAAATATTTCTGGTTATATTCCATTGTTTATTTGATTACTTATTCAATAAATTTCATTAATTTCACTTCATTTATTCAATAAACCTAAAAGTCTGGTGTTTTGCAGCACACTAATATGTAGTTTTAAAAATGTGTCATTCCTAGCTCAGATTTCCTGCACTGTGAAATTTCTGCAGTAAACCATAAAAAATGAAACAATTTTTCTTTCAGATTTGAATCTAAAGCCAAACCTATCATAATTCAAATATTACACATAGTTCCATATAGTCTCATTCTATGAACTTTTATATATGTTTGTCTCTCAGGTTTATGGTAACCCTATCATCAATGCAGTAATTTAATCACCACACCTTAAACTATTTGTTTTTATCACAGCTGCGCAACTGGCACAAGGCATTAAGGACATATTTTGACCTTTATTTTATTATTACATAAATAGATATTCATAACAGTATTTTTAAACAAATGCTTATTAATGAACTTACATCTTTCTTCATTGCATCCAGAATGAGGGTTTTCAACTCATTTAGACAGTTGTTGATTCTAGCCCTCCTGCGTTTCTCCATAATGGGTTTGTTACTCTGCAAGAACAAAAAAGCACATTTTCAATTAAGATAATCAGCACAAAACATTTTAACACTTAGCCATTAATCAGGTATGCTTTCAAAGTTTATGATCCATATCTTGACACTGAAACAGTTTATTGCCTTCTGTTATTATGCAAGCAACCCATGTTATTTTTACAAGTAACAAGGTTTGAATGTAGATTGTTGTCTAGGGTTAAGAATAACATCTGCATAGTTCTACTTTCAGGAACTAGAAAATACTTATGCAACCAGCAAAAAAAGGTATGTGTTTTTTTATGAGAAGATGTTTATAATTTTCTATATACAGGCACAATGTACATTATTACCTAGTAAGTATCTGAAGTCATACCATTTTGTATTCTAGGAAATGGTTCAGAAGGTGTTGAAGGATCAGAGGTGTCTATAATAATTGGAAACGACTGTTCCTTTGTAAGAATAAAATTGCTGCAAATGGTATAAGGAAAAAACAAAGAAAGAAAATAAACTGATATGCTGCATTCACATGACTTATTCTACTGTTCTGCAAACTACTCTTAAAAAGATTATTCTTAATAGACACAGACTTTCAATACCCTTACACATTTTTATAGGCATAAGAATACAGTAAGCTGAACCAAAAGTCAAATTTTTACAAGTGTTTGCTATCTGATAACTTGAAAATTCTAATCATTTGTATGATCATGAGGTAAAAAATGACTCCCTGTAGTATTTAAAAACTGAAGCTAAAAATATCTCGGCAATAGCAACACAAAGAATATTATCTGACATCTGTATGTTGCATTACAAGACGCTGAAACAAGTTCGTTCTTGAGCTATGCTGTTCACAGATCAACAGAACTTTTTGTACAAAATAATTTTGGATTCAGGGAACTGTGTATTTCTCGTAGTCTTCGTATTGAATTTTTCGGTAATAATGCTTCCTCAAATAAAAGGAATTGTCAATTGTGCAAAAGCCACATAAGTGAAGTCATCTTCCACAAGAGCTGAGGCCATGATCCTACACACAAGACAAATGTTTGGATTTACTGATCAGAAATTGCTTCTACTAATTCCTATCCTAGAGTCCACCAGTCACCTTGTAGCTGAAGATGGGAACATCTCATTTGCTGCACTTTATTAAACAAGTGTTAATAAATAGGACTACTTTTTCGACTCTCCTAATATTGTTATAGAAAAGTGAAAGAATACATGATGCCAAGAGACACGCCTTAGCCAACACCAACTTAGTCAATTACATCTGATTTTTCATCTTGCCATTTCTTCGGTGTTAATTAACACCGCTCACTTCATTAATTGAATCCGGCAACGCTTAACAGTTTGTTTAAGTACTGCAAAGTGTTTGGTAAATGTAGTGACAGCCGTTTGAAGTGTGATGTTATCCACACCCCTCCAAAATTCAAGCACCTATCTTATATTAATTCCAGACAAGATATTATTTACTGGCACTGTAAGCGGCGCTGTCGCTGTGCAGTTTGAGAATACAATTTATTGCCAACTTATGCAAATGAAGATTACCTCTTCTCGGGGTAACCCTCTTGTTTCGGTCACGGTTATTAGGCGCCCGTCGCACGTAATCACATGAGCAATCTACAGGACAAACGAGACAAATGGACAGCCTTGATATGGCCTGGTGACTAAGAGTTGGTACAAATTAGCCATAAGGAATTTTTCTACAAGCACCCACTCAGACGTTTATGTTCCTACCAAGTATGGACAACCATTAACTTCCTTGATGGCGATTGGTCGTCATTTTCACATGCTTTTACTGGTAATTCCTAAGCATAAATTTGTCGGCCTACAGGAATTAGTGCTCAAGCTATCATTCCAAACGCCACTAACAAGTCTTTCACCCAAACAAGAAATGCATGCTGCCTACCTCATTTAGCAGGAATACAGCTGTAAATCATTTGTGTTTATGGAAGTCTACTCATTGAAAAAGTTATTTATTTTCATGGTTTTCACATTCACAACATGAAAGATGTGGATGCTTCGTTATTTGATGCAATCTAAATTTAAACATCAAAGGAAAGTGCACCATTATTGCCAACATAAACATGACTAAGTTGAGCTTATTACTTAAAATATTCTCGTAGGAGTTAAAAAATATAGTAATGACATTTTGAAAGGAGCAGAGAAGAGAAACATTAATCCCCAAACACGCAGTACAGTCTAGCATCATAACATACCGCATCCCGGTTAGTTACAAATGTGGATAATGGACCAAGGCGGCTTTCCAACCAAATGGTACATACATTAGACATTTTTCACATACGTACTAAATGTATGCATATATTCTGCTTCTTGTGGTCACATTTTTAGCATAACTGGTAAAAAAATAAGTACACGTTATAAAAATAAAAAATAATATATAGAAGGGATGACATGTTCATTAAAGCACGTGTGTCATATTTTTAGGTATTGCAAGTTTATACTTTCCCAGGTCATTGCTATTTTTACCCCTTTTCTGTCCCCTACTTTTTTAATTTTCCAAGATGTATGGATGTTTATTGTTAGAAACCATTTTGGGTAAGAACATATGGTGTAATACGTAATGCGGATAAAAAGACCACTTCATATGAATAGTGTAAGAGAAATTTATATAATTGATATATGTGAACTTCTCATGGTTGCACAAAGTCGTACGAGTTCACATCAGTATACAACTGTGTATATGTGGGGTGCATGCACACAAAATTCCCTGATAGGATGAATATTTA
Source organism: Tenodera sinensis (assembly GCA_030765045.1). NCBI lineage: Eukaryota > Metazoa > Arthropoda > Insecta > Mantodea > Mantidae > Tenodera > Tenodera sinensis. Next base: position 88,976,993 of record CM060963.1, read on the forward strand.
AGAACACATGCTAATGTTGTCCTTTTTGTACTATCCGTTTACGTCAACCATTTCAACAGAAAGCAATATAATTCTATTTCAGTCATCATAGGACCTTGCGCTGATACAGGCAGAGAGAGAGACAGAGAGACAGACAGAGAGATGGAAAAAAAAGAGATAAAAGACAGAAAAAGATCGAGAAAGAAAGAAAAAATTGCAGTTAGTACAAAAACTTCAGGGGACAGCATAGTAGCAGTATTAGATAAAGAAACTATCATCTATTCCGAAATAAACTGCATTGGATAGCAACAATATAGCAATTTAAATATAGAACTTCCACAACCGACTCAGTCGCTCCATGCAACTGTCTATTACTTCCGTTAAGCGGTAACGGATTCGAGATACCTAATTAAAAAAAAGTTGAACACTTCAAGGGACACAACTTGATCACATGGTTAGCAATCATATGATCAAACTTCACGTGATGCTCTTTCTTGACCTCTATTAAGTGAAAGGCTGTTATAATGGGATTCATTCCGAAATGCTGACGATCTTGAAGTTATTTACCCTGTAATTTACCTTGACCTGCTGAAATCGGAACGACTTTACTGTTTTCATAATGTATGTTCTTTCGCTAAATTGGCATTAGAGAATCGTTAAGATACAGCTATAATTAAATACCCTGTCGTTGCCATAAATATTCGTACCTACCTAACAAGAAAAATGCCTGCCCTGGGTCAGTGCTTCCTGTCTGGGACTACGAGACTACATTTGGAGGTCAGATATCTCCGAAGTGACATATGGCTCTCGATGAAAGTAAAACGCCTTGAAGACTATTTTGCAATGACCTCTACCTATTTATCTACCTCAACTCAATTGCCTTGTAATTTTACACATGACATTCTGCAATCAACTTGTTCAACAAATAATCACGTGCTTTGATGCTACAAAAACTTGACAATTGCTACAATTCCTTTGCGAGATATCGAGAAAACAGTCGCCACACCCTGTGTTATTGACTTTAGCAAGTAAACGCTTCCTATCATTATATAAATCGCACGGAAGCTGTTCTAGCAAATGATACAGGCAATTCCGATTTACCTTCATTCCAACAGCTGATCTTCCCGATACTGTCACTTGAATCAAGTAACTGTGGTTCTCTGAGGACTATAATAAACTTGAATAAAACACCGAGCTAAAGCGTGCGTAAAACAAATTAAAATGCTTCAATTAAAAGAATTAATGTAGAAAACGGAATTGTTGTAAATTCAGAACCACTGTTATTCATTATTACAAAGCGTATTAGTAGTAAATAGTTCCAGAGAGATCTTGTTTGAATATTAACATCAATATAATCTCAAAAGCACGTCCGTAATAGTCATATTCGGGAGAATATTCCCATTAAATCCAATATTTTGTCACTGCAAGTGGTTTGACTTATTGTGGGTCTGATACAGCGATGCTTGAATAAAAGCACAAAAACCATATTGTTAAAACAAACTGATTAAAAGATAAAAGTGTGTTTCCGCTGAGATAATACAAGTTCAGCCTTTTTATTAGTGCTGTGACTAGTGGAGTTTGATCTTTGCTCTTATGAGCTAATGACGTCACCTTATCACTCTAACCCATCTCCTCCAAGTGGTTTGTTTTTCAGTACCATGAATGCGTCAGAGCTCAGCTAATAGTAAGTAGGTGGAGGCAAATCTGTCCTCCCTCCCTTCTTTCGCACAAAGTTGAACAGTGTCGCTTCCTGTGGAGGTGTAAGAAGAATATATTTAATATTAGTTTACTGTTACTTTCCTTTTAACTTGGTTGCAGGAGAAAAGCAAAGCTGATGCGAGTATTTGAAGTTAACTATGGTCTATAAAATAGTTGTACAACTATTATTCTTAAATTTAAAATTCCGCCCACAGAAGCCTTTGTGACTCCTTTGACTCTTGGTTTATAAAGAATTAGACCATGACTGACTGAAGACATTTGATGAGCTGACTCCAATGGACTGGAAAACGCGATTAGAAGCGGTATTCAGGGGCAACCAAACCATGTCTTCAGGCAGCATTGCCCAAATTCTCAACACTTTCACATGCAACGAACGTAGCACCATATAACTATATCATGTAGCAAAACTGCACATTTTTGGAAAGGCTTAAACTAACCTGGTGGTTGACATTCCAATAATTTCTCTCTCAATTATTTGGAGACTGGAGAGCTACTTCTGGGATTTAACTCGGTTAAGGTAGTTGTTGTTGTATTGTTTAACGCCCGCTTTTACTACTACGGCACCGCAGGCGGTGACACTGATGATACATGAAGATGGAGCATCGGTGGAATGAGATGGCGGGGGAAACCGGAGTACCCGGAGAAAACCCGCCCTGACGCCGCTTCGTCCACCACGAATACCACATGCGGGTCCCTGGGATCGAACCCGGGTTAAGGTAGCCCAGAACGTATAAAGCGTAACATGAGCGTAAGACACAAATAGTATTAATGAAGGTGCACTGTTATAAACCGAAAATAAGCCATAAGCAATGGCTCAAATTGTTCGTCTGTCCGGTAAAGGGTTTTATTCCGAGGTTCCCTAGACCTTGAATGGATATCAGGCAAGGAGCACTTAAATCCTTGAGCTCTTCTATAATTGCATTTTGTGCCTAACATTAACTGTAACGATGGAATGTTTAAATTAACACAGGGGTGGGCAACCGGTGCTCACTGAGCGCAGCCTGCTCACGGTATTGCACGGATAACTACGTTTAGCATGTAAAAACTGAAGGTCGCTCAAGGAACCTCACAAGCCGCCGAGCTCTGAATTAGAATAACACGGTCGTGACTTACTTTACACCTGAGACTTTAGTATTATTCATTAACTTATTTATGATCCTTTACTCCCTCTTGAAATCTATTTTTGACTGCAAACTATGCTCAAAACGCTTCCAAAATAAAAAGTACAAAAATAGAATGATGTGCTTCAAAGGTTTACTAACATAACTACGTCATGAAAATCTAACAGTTGAACATTTCAGATGGGAAAATATTTCTCAGTAATATTAAAATATATATAAAGCATACAAAAACTTTTATTTTGTACTATGACCAGTGAAGTATTTATGCTTTTAAATTATTGGACGGAGAAAAAGGTGCAAAATCTTTGTTTAGCATAGTCCAAAAATGCCTTCAAAGCCTTCAAACTTTTCCTAGGGGAGAAAAGTTGAATTTAATACCAGGTTGGCATGGCAGCTCAGTTGGTAAGAGCAACCGGACGATCCGTGGTTCAAATTCCGGCTATGGCATTAAACTTTTCAATCTGTATTACTTTTTCAACATGGTTAATGCAAAAAACAATTAATTTACAAAGTTACTCTTATTTCTCTGAATCGAAGCTTTTTTTTTTATCTCAAAAGTTATTGTATGCAAAATATTTGAAACACTCAATGTAAATGCAAGAAAATAACTACATATATTCGCATAAGGCAAAGAAATCACAAAAGAATAGAGTAAAATCTAAAAACAATGTCCTAATAAATATGCAATTTCTTAATCTGGGACCCACGATAAGATTTATGTAGATATTATCACTGTCAATAAAAAGATCATGTGTTATGATTCCGGGTCCTGGTTATGAATTAGCACGTGATTGTTTACACGAACTAAAGTAAGTAGTTAAAAGACAAAAATAGGAATTACTCCAGAGCCAAATAACGCAATAAACGCCATTCTCGTTGCAGCGTCATAACTGGACCCGGAAACGTATGTAGGTGTTCTGTCTGAGATGACTTGTGACTCACCCTATGGCGGTAACACATACTTCGCGTTACTGGAAAGGAATCCAGGTGTGCGTGGGAACGGAAACGTGATACACTATAAATACGGCAGTTACCTTAGCCTCCCACATATACCTACAACGTTCCACACGAAAGCTCCGACTAATTGCCCGAGGAGATACACGCCAAGAAGCCAAACCTGAGACTCCTGCCTCCAATCAAAGGGTTACGTGCATAACCGGGGGCTGCTACCTGCTCCCAAGGCATGAATACCCTTCAACCAAGTCTCCACTGGTGTTAGTGGGAAAACCACGCTGGGACAAGGGCAGATGGATGGCGTGATTGTATCTACTCAAACACTCTTGGACACGACTTTTCAAATATCCCACGTTAGGCAAGTGCAATATCTGCAACGAACATACCAACTGGTCGAAATTAAAGTTACATGGTTATTTTTCAACATTTTAAAAAGGTCCAAACCTCGTATTTTTGTACATCGTGCAGTAACGTTAACCTTTATGAGAACTTGTTTTGTTGTTATAAGGTTCAAATTAGATTAGAGAAACTAATTTTCTCCGCATTAAAGATACTTTCTCAAAATCAGCAGTTTTTGAAAAACAATAAAAGTATTCCTTTCAATGAATTTTGCCAAGCAGACAATAGTGGATCTTGCGTGTTTCCTTCCAGAAGGGAGAGCGAGTATGTAGTGTTTAAGGGCCCGTCGACTAGGTCATTAGGGCCCGAAGTCGAAAGATAAAAACAGAGAAACTCAACTTGTGAAACCTCACCCTTCAAATCTCAGCACTGTATTTACAGCTACTGGGTCGTTGCCTGAAATTGGGTGCAGTGTAAGACCCAGGCCAAGGGACTGGCGCTCACAATCGATGACACAGAAGGGAGATCCAAACGGTCACAAGATCCAAGGACGCGTCCCTGGCGATTCCTACATCATATCAATTCTCTGTCTAATCCACCCACAACCTAGAGGTCCCGGAAAAGAAGGGACACGGAAGAAAGGCACCCCATTAGTCTCACTAAGCGTCAGGAAGAAATATTTCCACTGTTCAGTCGGGAAACACCTTATTCAGAGTAGCCGGCCCAATGGGCATCGAACTTTGGACCTCTCAACTTGAAGACATTAACGTGGAGTCATCTCCAGTAAATGTAGTGATTGTATGAAAACAAGCAACCCACCTGTCCTTCCCGAACCGTTCCTACAGGATGTCTGCTTTGCCAGAAGTCACTACGCTGATGATGTAATGGAATGTCAAACTGGTATTCCACCATAATGAAAACTGAATTTTCTTTTGTTTCCTTTCCCCTTGTATTGCGTTTCGCCTTTTAGGTACATCCCATTTCCTAAACTGGACAAACTTTCCTGACAAAGAATTCAGGAGTAACATCTAGGATAGTTCCCAGAAGCATGCTTGATGTGTTCGTGAGAAACGGTTAAATGGTGGTAACCAAGGCTGTAATTTAGCAGTCTTCCCATACCGTGCAATCCTCCACGAGCAGTGATAGCGTGCAAGACTATGGAAAATTGCTCAGGATCAAGGAGCCGCCAGCATAAGCCCGTCGGAGAAAGCAGTTAACAGGCGAAGAATTCCATTGCTGGAAACCCAGAGGCAGGTTCATGATTTTCTCAACGAACCGAGGTGCTTCCTTAAAGGCTGGCTGGAAGACATCTGTAATCCATTTGTTAAGCTTTCACCTTCGAGCGCCCTTTGCAGCAAACAGCAACTTGCAATCATTTCTTGTAAAAAAGAAGGATTCGCATGAATTCGCTCACCTCTTTCTCACGAACCTTTGGTGTCTTGCGGAAGTGCCAGTAGCAAAGCACGATAGCCTTGCTGTCACTCAGTGATATATTATGTAATCTAACTTATGCAGACTATCAAAAGAATAAGTACTCCAAGAGCGTTTAAGGAAAAATGCTGATTTTCAAATAATAAGACTTCCTTACTGTAATTTACAGCATTGATGGTGCAAAGTACTGCGATAAGCAAGCTTACAATGAACATATCCTGAAATAAAGGAAAGACGAAAATGAAGTTAATCAGCTGTCAACAACGGTGCTACGCTATTTGTTCAGTGGTACCAACGTATTACCAACGTTCCCAAATGATTTGCTGACAAGTACACACAATTTATTCTGAAATATTTTAAATTTTTACCTGCCTTTCCTTTAACATAACTGTAATATATTATGCAGAGGCACAAATAAAGACGTTGGCAAGAGATCTACATTGACAAGATTTCCCAGCACTTGCAGTCACTAAAACAGCCCTTATCTTCCCGCATCTTCCTCTCTCACCTTATTAACCCGGAAAGGATATCTGTAGACGCTAACCAAGTTTTCTTTTTTTTAAAAGGATGTGGTTGGTGGTGAGACTCCAGGAAGGAACCTAGGGCAACTTCGAAGCTGCAACGGTTTTCAAAACTACGGTGTGTTGTAAAATTAATCGTATAGCAGTAACTTCTTATTCGATTTAGTTGTCCATTGTTGGAAACCAACGGTTTCCATTTGTGTTTACGATTCAGCTGTTTTGTATCTGCCTTCGTAAAACTATTATTTACTTTTTTATTTATTTCAGACGTTTTATGATAATGTATACTTGTATAGACAAAAATAGAATGCTATTCATATTTCTAAGCATCGCGGTATACGTAAATTTCATTTCACTTAAATTTGCTGAGACTTTTCAATAATGTTAAAACTATAAAAAAACCTCGCTAACATTTTGTCAACAAGATGGGTATAGTGATTTAATAGAGCATGTCTAGCAGCTAAATCTACGGAGATAAAATTTTCGTTGTTATTATTCAGAAGGGATATTGTGTGAAGTCGCAATCACACAAACAACTACTCAATAAAACAAAGAATCTGGAAAAATACCCGAATATAAAACTACTGTCGCTTGTTCTGGATACAAAACCTACGATTTTCTGTGTTAAGCTTGTTGCTGCGATCTTTTTCTAAAGCAGAGCATTGTATTTGTTCAACATAAATTCCTTTCAAAGTCGTGGTAAAAGAAAAGACTTTTAAACTTTTTCTGAAAGTTATAAGTTATCATTTTAATGTCAGAAGAACAGAGACGATGCCTAGTCACGCTTGGGAGTGCAGACGAGCCCGTTGTGGAAGATGCCGAATTGCTTACGTCGTTTGAGCATAATAAACAGTCAACTCATCCCAACCGAGATATAAACTTGGGCCCTCCAAATTGTAGGAAGACAGGTTAACTATTACACCACGGCAGTGTGCTCACAAAGTTGCGGACAGGGACATCTAGAATAACTTCACAAGATTTACCAAGACCAAATTCCATCCCACTCAAAAAAAATTGTGGCCTTCTAATGTGAGGACTTCAACTTTTTTGTTCATTCACACTCTTTTACTTATTGCATGTCTGTCCTTGCTGTGGCCATGCGTCCATTAAAGGTGAAACATCCACGTCAAAAAGTACGGGTTGGCCGCGTGCATGACCTTACCCAACACTACAAGTACAGAAAAAATAAACAGGAACAGTTCTCCTCGTTAGCGAAGTACGACACAAGAAAACAAGTTTAATCTGCCGGCTTGTGTCGTTGCGGTTGTTCCAATATGGAATAAAAAACCTGTTCACGGAAGGTGATCTGGTTCACCAGACCAAGGAGCAATATGAGACAGAGGGCAACAAGGTGCGACCTTACTGCCTTACAAACTTGCGCACTACAATGTATCGTGTGAAGTGCACGGAGCTACGTGCTTACAACATATTAGGTGTGCCCGTTTCTTATACCTATGTCCTTCGTCCGACAGCGATAAAAAATTAATAAACGAACGTCCAGCATTAAACCGCCCGCATTAACTATAAATATGCAATAAAAAAGCAATTGAGATAATTCTAGCTTGTGTGTTCCGTGGGCGCAAGCCTTGCTACGTTTTCAAGTTGAAAATAAGGGAAATTCTAGAAACACCTGAACACATTATCCACCATTAACTGTAATATTTGTCTTTATTCTACACAGAACTACGTTAAACATATTCTTAACATTTAAAACAATAATAGATGCATTTACGATATGGTTGTTTTTTAATTTCACTCCTTTAAAATCTAAATCAAAGATCGAATCAGTATGTTTTGAATTTGATTGACGTTAAAAAGCTTGCTACTAGTTCTTACATAGTTGAACTCTTAGCAAGTCATCTTACCCACGTGAAGAATTGGGTTAGTTTGGGTGAATACTCTACTCTTATATCCTTGCAAAAGATCCCTCATTGAGATCTCTGAATAAGTTGCTCAAGTCATTGTTATTTTCTTTAGTCATTAATTTAAACAGACACTGCTTTGGAATAAAGATGAGTTTCTCGTTTTATAAACAGAATACCCTTTTTATTATTTACTGACCGCCGCAATTTATTTGGGAGTGACATTACTTTGGGGCTATTAGCAAAGTGATATTGGCAAAGCACATGATGTTTGTTATTGAGGTAAGAGGCGACCTCGACCAAGGTAATCGACATTTGGACCGCTTGTTCTTGGAACAAGCACGGTGAAAGTCTGCATAGTTGCAAGTCTGAACATGTTTCGGCGGGAACCTTTCATCTTAAGTGTCCAAGCCCGTATGTATTGTTGCGTGTTGCAGCACGTGGTCTTCACAAGGAAATCAAGACGGACATGTAGACGAAAAGTACATTAACACATATCCTACATATATTTACATTTTAAAATATAAGTATCTCTAAACATGGATTAACATTCTGTGCTTTTCTGGGAAAATTTAAACATAGCAGAGTGAATAGTTAAGAAACAGTAAATACTAGAAAAAATGTCGCATTAGCTATGTAAAGGTAAAGTTGTGTTCATGCATTCTTCACAGAATTCACGACATACCTTTTTTCCCATATGACTGGAGCTTTTGGTGAAATAAAACTTAAAGTTATTGCATTCCACCCAAAAATTTTCGATAGAGATTTCACGAAAATACAAGGTTTGAAGCCTCCTGAATAAAAAATGCACTTTTGGTATGTGTTTGTGAACAGCATAAGTCAAAAACAAAAAAAGACGATCAATTATCATTTCTGGCACTTCTGTTCAGTAACTTAAAACATGCGACACGAAGATTTGCAAGCAAATTTCCCACCCAAAACTTTGGAACATTTTTCGAAAGTTTTTATTTTCGGAGAAATGACTCCAACGTTTTGATTAAAACATTGCCCATTTAACGCATTTACATAATAAATAAAATTAACTTTCTGGAAATAGCCTGTGAAGGAATTTTATATAATCTTTCATAACTGGTAAACGTTACGGGATCTATACAAAAACAGACTACATAAAAAGTGTATACCTCTTTAAAACACGCAATTTATTTTAAGTAACTTTTGTTGTGGCATAAGCCATTTCCGAGATATTCGTTACTAATGGTTCGAGTTGTTCAATTGTTATTTAAAGCCCTGGCCGTATTCAGTTGTTTCTGGCGATTGCATTGAAAGAGTAATTACATTTTAAGGTCAGTCTATTCTGTCTATTCTTAAAGATTTAACTGTGGCTATTTCTTATCTACCTACAACAAAATGTGTTTCGTATTTTTCTTTTCCCCCTTTCTTTCTAAAATATTCTACCTCTATTAAAATGAAGTACCTAGCTAGAAACATAAACTTTCGTCAGAACCTAATAACGATAGAAGGTAGAAAGTCATGAAAATGTAAACACACCAGATTATTACACGTCTTAGACGCACACTTTAAGAAATTCTTTTATAAACTACGTAACTGTTAACAATATTACATGAATACCTGCGTATGAATTGAAATCAACTGAAGATGTCCTTGAAGGCGTCGAGAATGTCTTGCTTTCCAGTGATTAAAACCCTACAGTATTTTACCCTTATATGCTATACAATATTCAGTTTTAATTTAGAATAGTTCAAAAACCTCTTGAAGCTCAAGTATAGTTAATCGTTTTGCTTTACTTACATAGATATTTACTTAGGGTTTGTGAAGAATTCTGAATGGAATTAACACAAAAATTGAAATCTCGGACGCAGCGGTGACCTTGAATTGAACTATTAAAGCTTAGATGTGAATTGCTTAAAGTGGGATGTTCAAAAGATGATTGTATCCGGATGAATATTTCATCATTTAATTTGTACAAGACGATTGTTCCGATGGAAAACTTCGTTTGAATTTTATATAAAACCGTATTGTAATTTTCGGAACTATGCGAGTCTTCCACTCTCAGTTACTTTCCCATCTCTCATACTTAGTTTAGAAGCCAAGAAACAAATCGAAAATATTTAAAGATGCAGCCACAGTGTAAGACAAATGCCTACCAGGTAAAGGTAACATGTTGTAACTACCAGTGTGTTTTGCATATTTTCTTGGGTATCAAAGATATGCTAGCACAAATTAAAATATAATTCCTACACCAATAACAATGGAATTCCATGGCAATAGAATGGTTTGCCCCTACACTTGATATTGTTGAAAGCATACTTCATATGTTCTGCTAGTTTGGAATAAAAGAGGATTTATAGTATCTTGTGGTTGTGAAATTAGCATGTCCGAATGCATACGGAGGTAGTAGATGGAAAATTAAATTTGAAAAATTAAAACAAGATTGCCTGGAAATACTGTTTGTGAGGTTCCGAGTGCAAAAACATGCCAATGTCACTCCACAAGCTTAATAATGCTTAATACTTACTCGTCTGTTCTCGCTGGTCCTCCTCGGGGGTGGAACTCCGGCAGAATCCGCGGCCGTAGGGGTGGCTGTGCTGGTTACCATGCTGCCCGCCATCGCACCACCTCCAATAGCCGCTGGTGCTGGTACCGATCCTCCACCGGTCACCATTGTCTTACACACTTGCACAGCAAATATAAATCCTATATAGTTTCCTTAACTCGTAGTCAGTTTTGGTGTTACATCAATAAACACTGTAGTTTCACTGGTAAAATAAATCGTGTAACATTAGCACTGACTTCATACAAACGTTGAGTGGCGGTGTGTCACTTGACCAAGAGCTCGCTACGCCGTGAGAGCCAGGAAGATACTGATGGAGAAGTGTGTGTGCTGGAATGAGACTAGTGGTTTTGGGAAGGGAGGGTAGAAGTGGTGAAATGTGGGAACCGCCAGCCACTGCGCACGCTTCCCCCACCCGGTCGGTCCCAGCCGGCAATTGGTGGGGGTAACAACAGAAGAGAATCACGGCGTGCGATTACGTGCCTTACCACCAGGTCGTAAGGTGGCAGACACTTGTTCCTGAAGCGTGCACCGTGCAGTTGAATGCTGCAGTGCTGTAGGCATTTAAAGTATCAGAGCTTGAGCGGAAATACGGACGGCATCCTTGGTACATTTGACTGACTGAGGTTCCCCTCCATCCTTAGCATCAATATAGCGTAATTATATTCCCCGTGTACCCACAATACCAACTTCCGTAAACATTTATCTCTATTTACATCAAGTAGCAGATGCATTCCTATGAATCATTAACTGTAGCAAGCATTTTATAAAAATCTGATGTGCTGCACTCACATGACTTTCTCTACTCTTGTACTAACCATTCTTACAACCCCTTGTTACATCATATTTGTGTTAGTTGAAATAAACATTAATACAAATTACCTTATTGCTTATTATCTTGTAAGTGTAAGAGGAATATCGCTTTGAGCGATAGTCAAATATTTGAAAGCTTTGAGATCCCGTTCTCTTTGCACGCTTAACATATAAAAAAATGAACAACGATGTTCCATTTCACGAAAGTTTTAAGTTTTCCGAAACTACACAGATAACAAGGAATATCTCCGAAATGGTTCACTCTAAAAAAAAAATTATTCAGACATAAATTGTGTGTTTTAGCAAGACCTGCATTTTTTGTAGAGTAAGATTGTCTATCTCCAACGGTTTACGAGTTATTCAAGTCATCCAGACTAAACAGTACTACATAGGCTATAGCCATAAAATTCAAAATATTCATTTCATTTGTCATACAAATATCTTAAACATATGACATTTTAATCAAAATCGTTAGAGCCAATTTAATCAAAATGTTCGAAAAATTTTCCATGTAAAGGGTAGTATAGGGTAGGGATATTTTCTTGAAAATCTTCATGTCGCATCCTTGAAAGACATAACTTAAACACTAACTTAGGTTTTTAACCAACTTTTCGTTTTTGCGTTATGCTGTCCACAGACACACAGACAGACACACACAGACCTTTTTCTAAAAATGCTTTTGGGGGGGCGGGGGGTTCAGGAGTCTCAAAACATATTTCCGGTGAAATCTCGACATCGAATTTTTGGGTGGAATACAATACTTCCCTTACTTACCAGTACAGAAAGTAAAAATTTACTATTATCTTACATATATAGTTCACGCATATAACGAATGTAACTAACGTTGGCTACAACTTATTTTATTCTGTTGTAAGGAAGTTAGTCGCTATATAAAAAGCACATTTCAAAACCAAATATTTGATAGGTACATATCAAAATATTACGAGTACATGCTTAAATCAGGCATATTTTGAATACACAATGTTATGTTTTATTTTCTAACGAAGAATTCTAAGGATAAAAGTACCACAAGTCTGAAATTTTCAAAGATGAATAAAATGTAGGTGTGAATTTGCTATAAATACATGTAATTTGAGTTCCTCTCTGTAGCTGAATTTAATTGTACTTTTCATTAAGGGACACGCAAAAACTTAACCTACGAAAAAGGAATATCTTAATAAGATCAAAATTCACGTTACTCTTTATTTATTATTTCCAACACCGACCGTTTAGTTGGTTTCCTCGTTTGAAATGTTCTAAAAATTTCAATAATATGAGTATTTACGTGTTAAAACTTAAAAATATAATTTCTTTGTTTCTCATTAACAACTGCAAAGGAAGCATTATAGTGCCACGGTTAGCATACATGTTTGCTAAGTCTACAAAACTAAAGTATTTATCATCTTCTCTTTATTTATTCGTTTGTTTCCTCTTTTACTTTCTCTACTGGTAAGTAGAGGAAGTACTGTATTCTACCCAAAAATTCTATGTGGAGATTTCACCGGAAATATGTTTTGAAGCCCCCTGAATACAAAAAAAAGAACGCTTAGAAAAAGGTCCGTGAGTGTGTCCATCTGTCAGTCTGTGGACAGCTTAACTCAAAAACGAAAAGTCGGTTAAAAAATAAAGTTGGTATTTAAGGTTAATGTGTTTCAAGGATGCGACACGAAAATTTTGAAGAAAATTGCTCTATTCTCTTTCCTTTACATGGAAATGTTTCGAACATTTTTATTTTCTTGAGGATGGCTATAACGATTTTGATTAAAATTTCACATGTTTGAGATATTTTTTATGAAAAATGAAATGCATATCTTGAATTTTCAGGCTAAAGCCCCTGTAGTCCTATTTACTCTGGATGACTTTGCATAACTGGTAAGCCGTAAGAGATAGACCAAATCGTTCTGTACAAAATGTATAGATCTTGCTAAAATACACAATTTATGTTCAAATAAAATTCTTTGTAGAGTGAACCATTCCGAAGATATTCCTTGTTATTTGTAAGAGTTTTGAAGAACTTATACTTCTGTCAAATGGAACATGGTTATTCATTTTTCTATGCTAACCGTGCAAATAGAACGGAGTTTCTAAGCTTTAAAAGATTTGACTATCGCTCAAGGCCTACTGTATTCCCATATTCCCCTTGTCCCTACAAGAAAACAAGCAAAAAGATAATTTCTGATATAGGAATATAAGTTTGTAAGAGTGGTTAGTACTAGAGTAGAGAAAGTCATCCGATTTTTCCCCTTGCTATTTAATTGATAAATGTCAAGAGATTGAAGCAGTATTTTACCTTGCTTCACGTTAATGTGAACTTTAAAGCAGTTACATAGTGTTGTCGTTTAAACGTTGTTAACTGTTTGAAGCTTCTTGCTTCATGCTGCCTATGTCTCGAAGTTCCTTTGAATCAGCTCTTTGCCGCCGATAGAAGCTATGAGATTTCTCTTCCTGGGTATGTGTGAGCGGTTTTGAAAGGAGAACAATTCTGATTATAACGTCTTTTAATAAAGCATCAATCTTTCACTCTTTTCACTTGAGATGTTGCCGACCAATATACGTGTATTATCATATAATTCACCAACCAATTAACACTGTTTACTTAATTATACACAAATAAGTTTAACGGTGATCCCTTTGTGTCCGTTGGTTTTCAGGTACTTGGACAATCCAACAAATTCGATAGAATTCGTATAAATTATCTTATTCTTCATCTTCTTGTAGGTACAAGGAGAATATGGGAGTACAGCAGTCTTTGAGCGACAATCAAATCTTTTAAAGCTTTCAAATACCGTTCTCTTTACACAGTCAACATATAAGAAATGAATAACTATGTCCAATTTGGCAGAAGTATGTTCTCCAATGCTCACACAAATAACAATTGTTCACTATACAAATATATATATATATATTATACTGTATGTTTTAGCAATTTTCTTCAGTTTTTGTATAATAAGATTTGGCCTACCTCTTACGGTATACCAGTTATGCAAAAGTCGTCCAGGGTAAATAGAACTACGTGGGCTACAGCCAGAGAATTCAAGATATATCTACATTTCATTTGTCATAAAAATATATCAAACACATATCATTTTATTCAAATCTTTGGAGACATTTTCAAGAAAATAAAAACTTTCCCAAAAAGTTTTACATGTAAAGGGTAGTTTAGGATGGAGGAATTTTCTTAAAAACCTTCGTGTTGCACGATTGAAAGAAATTAAACTTAAATACCTACTTTAGTTTTTAACGGACTTTACGTTTTTGAGATGCACTGTTCACAAACTGACACACAGGCACACACAAACACATGCACATACGGGCCCTTTTTCTAAAAATGTTCTTTTTTTATTCAGGGAGCCTCAAAACACATATTTGCGCTGAAATCTTGGCATCGAATTTTTGGGTGGAATACAATACTTGTTTAGTAGAGAAAGTAAAAATCATAAAAGATGAACGGCATCAGTAACAATAACTTCAGCTATTGCTAAACAACAGCTAATAATACTCACTGTTGATCAAAGGCAGGTACTTTTCACGGAAAAATTGTCTTTTATCCATGTTTCACCTTTATGTTTCACCACAGTGACGGGATTTTCAGTAATAACTCTTTCGAAATTATATTTTCTCAACCACGTGGCAAGGAGTACACTAATGACTTGTCCGAAACAAATTATAGGTCTGCGTATAGGCTATAAAGACTTCTATAACGGTTCAGTTACAGGTAAGTGTATCTGAACGAATACATACATTCAACTTTTTTTTTAATTAACGTCCTCCAACATTGTCATATCGGACGAATGGATGAAATGAATTGGGTGAAATGATGCTCAAATGAGCCCGAGGTCCATGGAGCTTTAAGTTACCTGACATTCATCTTCTCAGGGTAGGGAACCTCGGAAAACCTAAGCGAGATTCGAACTCGCGACCTCTTGAACGTGAGGCAGACACGCTAACCATCACGCTACCGCGGTGGGCATATATACATTCAACAGTCACAATAATAGTTTTTTAAATAAATTTCTCTGCACAGGTATAACCATAGGTAATTATTTTACATAGAGAAATAAACGTCATGCTAAGCGGGCCGGTGCTCGTAGCCGTGGTCGCTGGAGCATATGTATTTGGCGCTCTGCGCTGCCGAGCGTCGCGTGTTCGCGTCCCGCCTTGGGCATGCGTGTTTGAATGTGTATGTAAATGTGTGTATGGGGTAGAATAAAATGAGTAAACAGGAACACAACGAAAAAGGTAGGTAAATGAGGCAGAATATTTATTTAAAAAAAAAAAAAACGGAACAGTTTTAGTTCCCTCACCAGCCATGACGCTACCTTGTCATGTGGTTTTGTTTACAATTCCTTTGAACTTAAAGTGAAACCATTTTTTAAGTTCTATAACTATTCCTTGCTCTCTCTCTCACTTTAAGAGAGAGAAGGGGAGGAAAATGGTTGTAATAAATGTCTCAGATAAATCATAAGCAAAAATCGGCTCCCATTAAAAAGAAAAAAATGCCTCGCATTTCCTAGACTCGACTTCCGAGACTCGGCTTCACCTGGAGTACTGTAAGTTGCATATTGGTTTAAGCTGCAGAAGATTATTAAATGCAATCGCAATTTTGAAGTTATAACAGTCATAAATTCAGTATTTCAAGGAGAAACACATAATTACCTACAGGAAAATTACCACTAAAACCTGCTGCATTAGCATCTATGACGCTCGCTCCAATGACGTCATGTTTCGTTTAAGTAACTATTTCCTCTTATAAGAATGCGTTACCTGCGTGATAAAAGGAAATGGTTTATGCCAGACAATTTGGGACGATCCTACTGCAGTACCAAAAAATAATTTAGTAAGGAAGCATTTTATATACCCTCCTTGAGTATTTTATGGATATCTTTGATAATGTAAGCTTTTATGGTAAAAGTTCATAAATAAACCTAACAAAACAAAGAAAAACAAGAAATTATTGGTACTGTGCTGATCTGCGAAACAAAACCTAAAAGACAACCTATTTTAAGCAATACCATAAACCTAAACTGAAGGTTTATTCCATCTAAAATTTTGAGTCCTGAACGCTGAGCACTTCAAAAAATAATAAAAAATATTTAAAAATCAAAACAATAACAACGGATATCTTCAAAATTTATTTGACATAAATAGTTTATTTTAAAAATATCTACTCCTTTATGTAGTAAATTTCTGTCGATCTCTCATATGGTTTATTATTAAAAAAGTACACAAAAACATGAATGAAAGGTCATTCTCAGAAAATTCAAGGTATATCTTTATTGGTTATTTGAATATCTTAAACGTATATATTCATCAAAATCGATAGAGCCATTTTTCACAGAAACGAAATGAGAAAAGTGTTAATATAAAGAGTAATTTGGGGTGAAAATTTTTATTGAAAACGCTCTTATCACTTGCTTTGAAGACACTGAGCTGAAATAGAAGTTTGTAATTTATCCAAGATTTCGTTTTTAAATTAGGCACTTCACAGAGCACACACGGATGTTTAAGTGCTGTTTTGTATTCAGTTTTGCTGTTTTGCTCAAAACATGCATTTCAATGATATTTTGATATCTAATTTTTGACTGGAATGCAGTAGGAAAATTAAAAATAAAATTGTTGGCATTTCTGCGAGGGTTATCAGAGTTTTAATGCATAAACTTTAAATTTATTTTTAGCTCAGAAATGAAAATTAGTTGCTTGTAATATTTGCAAAAAAAGTATTCTACAGTCTCATAAAACAGACCTCACCGGAAGAGCAAAGCTTGTTAGTTTCTCCTAGTTCAAGCGGTCGTAAAATTATTTAACAAAGGTCGCTTTTCAGAAGTAGATCGGAGTGCTTTCTGCAAGACAAGATACCAAGAAAAGTGAAAAATCAGAAGAAAATAATGTCTTTGTGCTTTAGAACTCATCCGTCTGTTGTTTGACGGAAGTCCCCTCTCTTGCTAGATGGTTATGTTCGTAAATGAGGGGTGTACAAACCAGGGTTTAAGTTATAGTCGCTTTTGTCGCTTTTTGTTACTAGAGATAGTAGAATGCGACGCTTCAGAACAGCATTCGCAAAAATGCGACAACCATCTGCCGCAGAAACAAACGATAGGGGCCCTAAATCAGTGCTGTCCAACTTTCCTACTGGTTAGGAAAGTAATTAATACAGCTTTAGGTGTACTTCATGGGCGTGTACTGAGAATATATTCGGAAGGAAATAGTCTTTTTGTTGAAGTTTGAATTCATATTAGAAATCGTCGGAGTAAAAATTTCCTTATGAAGGACGCCAGGAAAATACATCATATTCAGTCATAGGTACACTTCTGGTATACCGACCGGCACGTTGTTTACAAGCGAGCATTTAGGGCGAACGGCAGGCAGAGGTCACAGTTAAACCCTGTGCGCACTTAACCATTTTCCAAAGTGCAACGAAACAGCAACCGCGTCCGAAATCTACAGTCGGCGAGGTCTAACCTGGATGAACACCTAGCTGATGCCTTACCTCTGAACGAGGCTAGTCCTATCTCGTCCAATCGACTAATCGTTGTGCGATGTGTTTGTAACACGATTGGACCAGATAGCGCTAGCCTCGTTCGCAGGTAAATGAATCACGTAGTGTCAAGTGCCAGGTTGGCTCTCGGAATGCCGACTTTAGTTATAACTATATCCAACGAGTAGCATAAATAGTGCCGTTATTGGAGAGGGGTAGAAGAGGGAAATAAGGGGAAGCTACGAAGACCTCGTTAAACAATTATGATACCCCTGCATATTATTAAATTCGTTTTCTGTACATCACAAAGCCTTGCCTACTATCCTTGAGTGATGCCTTATATTGGGAAAAGAAACGTTCCACACCCCACGATGTCAACCTAGCACACTTGAAGAGGGCAATATCGCTAACAGGCATATTTTCAAGTTCACCTACAAAAATTTGAGCCCCTTTACCCAGGGTTTAGTAGCCACTATATTTCTCAAAATCAGCGCCTGATTTTTTTCCTTACTTCTGATTTTGAACTTAAGGTAGTCTAAAGTTGTTTTTCACTGGTCTGGCATCTGGTGTGAAGCAGCCCGATCCCGACAGTTGTTTGTTTTGCGCCGCGCCCGGTGTCACAACATTTTTTATAAACAGCAGGTTTACCTAACTAGCAAGAGCAAATTTAAATGTCTGTTTGGAACCTTAAAATGATCGATATTGAAAAAAAAAAAAAAAAAAAAAAAAAAACAGCTGTGTGTGTAAAGAGTATGAGGATACAAAAAAGACGTAAATCTAAGTTTTTGGGTAATCTCACCTGCTTTAAAGAAATATATAGAATAAATTCTAGCAAGCAGTAGAAAGCGAAGAAACGGAGATTTCAAGCATTGTTAGAAGTGGTAGGTATCTTTTGGACAGCCCTAGTGATACCTGGAGACCTTACATAATGCTCACGACGATGGACATCTTTAAGTTATGTTTACCGATATAACAACAAAAGACAGTTTAGTGCATTTTATTTCCAGTTCCAAATACCAATAAAGAGAGACTCAGATCCCGGAGGTCCCGAAGGACAAACGTAAGCTTTTGTGAACAGCCCTACACGAAATAACTGCTCTATGCTTGTTGTTCTGCTTCGGTTATTATTGCTGTGAGTGACAGGCAATATGCAGTCTGTGTATTATATCTGTGTGGTTCAAACAGCTGCAAGTTCTTATCTTAAAATTATGTCTCTATGTTGTTCTTGTCAAATGTACACTTGTGCTGGATAAATTTCTTTTAAGTAAACTAAATGTGGACGCACAAAAGAAACAAAACCTAATACTAAAATAAAATGCCAAATAAACAATTAGGAAAAAGTGGAAAGTGATACATGAGTAGTGCAGAGTGCAGTATTTTAAGAAATTCCATTATTTGCGTGTAGATTGCCCAATAGCATGAGAAAGTGGATGTGTTTGGCGTCATAATTAGGTAAGTTGTAGTATTAACATTCACAAGAAACACGAAACTCTTTAAAGCAGTTTTAAAATAGACAGTAACAGAATACACAGTCATTCTTTATGTGTAACCCTCATTGATAGTATAATTTATAGAATATTACACTAGAAGTATTTTGCATAAACTTATATTTTGCACAAATGTAAATGTTCATTTGTGCGTTTTGGCGAGATTATTTTATTTTCTAGCTTAAACACGCCTCGACCTATTGGAATTCACCAAAAGCCAATATTGATATATTCCCCCATTAATAATGCTCCACGATTACTGTTGTGAGGTCCTGTTTGTTCACTTTACATCAATATCAGCAACTACTTCTGAAATGTACTGCGACTAATGACAGCTCCGGTAGTTTTTGCCGCTTTATTTCTTTTTAAACTCAATAAGTATTCACAGTTCGTGACCTTGCAACTCATAACCCTTCTGTTGTGATGTAACCTTGACACTACAAACAATTGCACTGTTTACAACTCTACAATAAACTAACTCCTCGGGCCGTGCCAACTCTGTATTACCAGCGACTTTTCTGGAAATCGAAATTTCTCGGCTTCTGTCTTAAACAAGTAAACAAATCGTTGCAGGCTTCCAGAAATGTACGTAACGGCGTTTGTTCTGAGCCGCCCATTGTCACGTGTTGCCTAGCGGCGGCCCTTACTCAGGCAATGACGTGAGATAGCTATCATTCTATCCTTTGCGTACAGCCGCCGCAACAATACGTGTGTTTAGGTTATGGCCATAGTTTGTGTTAATTACAGGTGTTACGGGGCAATTTCTTATAGGAATATAGGAGAATCAACACGATCCTGTTGTTCTGGCATTGTCGGCGGGCCCTTAAATTCCACACACACACACACTCACTCACTCACTCACTCACTCACTCACTCACTCACTCAATCACTAACTCACCCACTCACTCATTCAGACACTCATTCACTCACACAGTCTTGATGAGCCGACGCTACGGAAAAATTGTTTTCAAAATTGTTAGAAGAAAATATTAGGTCAGATAAGGTCTATTTGTGAAAATGAAATAATCTGAATTGCCAATTACGAAACATTCAATGTCATTGGTAGAAAAGTGGGAAATGTAATCGTACGTTTATTGAAAAATGACGAAAATATTTCTCAACAAATCTTATTGTAAAGAAATCACCATCAGCTGCAGGGATTAAGCCTCATTATTGAGCCCAGCTTGTTTTCGGTCCACCAAAATTTCCTCTTCCCTTTGGGTTGTAGTTTATGAGTTTTGGTATGCTGCCGTCATTCATTATTTGTATGTGCTGTTTCCAAATATCTTGCTTTATTCTGCGTTTCAATTTAATTCCCTCCTTATATCTTCACTTCTTTGTTTATCTACATATCTCAAAAATCTTATTTCTATTGCGCTTCAATTTTCCTTTCCTGCTTTTTCGTCATAGCCCAAAACTTTGAGCCTTCCTAGTATTTTAGACATCTATTGATAATCTGCTCTATTATTTTTCCTTCCAAGATAAGTTTTGCCCAAACTGTATCTGCTCTTCTAAATGCTAAAACTTTTCTTTTGGTAATTGAAATATTTAAATTACAATTTCCGTTGAAATCTGCACATAAATTTTTGGGTGGAATACAATGCTTCCTTCTACTTGCCGGCAGAGAAAGTAAAAAAAGAAAAGTGTTTAATGTGCTGGGAGATCAAGCCTGAAGAGTGTTTAAAGAAAGTTTTTCTCTCATTCGTTAAGATGCTGCTCATGTACCTGCAATTTCCTAACGCTGATGTTCCGGATAATTATTCTCCTGTGGACCACCCACCAATACTAAATTTCAAATTCATTTATAAGGCTGTTAGTTAATAACGCCGGAGTAGGGGGAGCGGCAACTCAGCAGAGAATATACACAGAGAAACAGAAGAATACCAACATGGTCAGCATGGCTTTCATTCCTGGTGTACCGTCTACCTTTAGCAGACCTGACCTGCCATTTGATATGCTCCTTATAAGCAAGAGTTTCACACAGTAAATGGTTACGTTTGACCGTCTTTTTAAGTTCTGACCTGGTTATCAACTATCAAAATCAGACAAACCTAGAATCTATGACTTAATGACAACTTGTCATTGGAGGGAACTTAGCACCTCGACAGAAAGGTGATCTTTCGGGCCTATGTCCCTGACGGGGCACCCCCGATAGGATGGATGAAGCGAATGGATTCTAAGGGCGGCCACTACAGAGCAGGTGACCCTACATTTTCCCAATTAGAAGCACTCCGGCGGAGGCTGTTCAGTCCGGTTCCTCTCCCGGGTTTGTACTTCCAATGGGAGTGCGGAATTGGAAACCGGCTGCCCCAAGGGGGGGGGGGGTGGTCTGGAAACCACAGGCTTACCTCTAATCCGCGGGACGAGATTTCCAGAGCTCATCCTGTTCACTGCCATGCTGCTGCC
Source organism: Tenodera sinensis (assembly GCA_030765045.1). Classification (NCBI taxonomy): domain Eukaryota; kingdom Metazoa; phylum Arthropoda; class Insecta; order Mantodea; family Mantidae; genus Tenodera; species Tenodera sinensis. The sequence goes on from CM060963.1 coordinate 88,998,633, forward strand.
ACGACGCTCGTCGACGCTTCCAACCATGAAAGAAACCTAAAGGGATGAAGGGTGGAATCAAATTATTAATATATATAAATTAATTAACTGTATAATATATATTAATTAATAAATATTAATTATAATATAATAATAATTATATTCGTTATATAACGAAGCGGAGGGACGGGAAATACAGCGGATGCCGAAATTCTTTTCAGTATTCGCCTGTCTACCAGAGGAAACCTCCGAAAGATCCCGTTGGTTCGACCTTCCGAATGCGGGCCGCAGACGTTACCGCCTGAGCCACCCTACTCGGTAAGTCAGGCGATAAAAGTGTTAGTATGGAGTAAAGTAGTTTAGGGACAGAGAAGGGTTTCTGGATAAAGCACTTAGATGGCCTCTAGCAGAAAGGGCTGAATCAATGGACGCAGAGCGGGACGGAAAGCGAGGTCCCTAACGTCTCCAGGTGTAAGATCCCGACGCTACGGGACCATCCACATAAGCCTCCTTTCCCAAACAGAGGTCTCGTTCGTCATATACTGGACTCATGAGAAACAATTACAAAGGAAATCCCGCCGCCATAGTGTTCACCGTCCACTCGCCTGATCCTGTGACTCTGAAATATGAGAAGAAAATGAATGATAGGAAATCAGGGACGAAAAAAAATTCATAATATTACAAAAAGCGCCAGGTACTCGCCTACTAACCTGGGTAAACCGCAAAAAAAAAAAAAAAAAAAAAAAAAAAAAAAAAAAAAAAAAGCAATCAGAAGGACGGTCCAAGAGTCGAATACGGCATTTCATAAATGCAAACCTCACACGATAGCGTGGAGCTACCTTATTCAGCGAATAAGAGCGCTAAATTGTATGTCAAAGATAGAACCTACCTACAATGTTGGCATGGAAAGTCCAAATCACCTCCCCAACCCCCCCCCCCCCCAAAAAAAAGGATTCAAGTTCCAGATGTGGCACTGAATTGGCAGCTAATTATTCAAATTTCAAAATTCAAAATGGTTATTACAGTTTTCATTATCATGGTAATGTGAATATCTATATCTTATAAACCAATGAAATGCCTATAGGTTCCAATTGACCTAACGTCCGCTTTGCCCTTCCTTCAGGCAAGATGGAAAACTAAACAGATTTTGAAAAGAGTAAAAGGACACTGAAAAATGCAATTCCATAGCCCGGACTTGAACCACGGATCTTTCGGTCTCCGCCCGGCCGTTCTAACCACTAAGCTACCTCGGCAACATGCCGGCACGACATTAAATTCTCAAACACAGGGATCTTTTATAAAATTTTTTCTTTGGACCTGAAGGAGAAATCTCAGTATCCAAATTTTGGGCGACATTATATGCAGTAGGGAAAGCAACAAAAGCTTGGATCATTTTCCTAGAATGCTTCTTTTGAAATTCAGAATGCCTAAACGTAGATATATTTCCGCTGACCTAACTTTTTGCATGAATTTAGGTATTATTCATGTCAGATAGCATTATTTTTGTTTAGGTTCCCGGCTGCTTGGCAAACCCTGGCGTCGAGGTGAATCTCCAGCACATATTAGGAACCCTTATGCTGGCTCACACTACTTGCCCAAGTTCCAACACCCCCGTACAGCGCTCTCATTTCATCCCTTCCTCCCGGGGTCTCACACACAATAGCCTTAACAATTGGCTCAGTGTGGAATCCCCTCGGTCCATACCCTCCCTTTACCTTCTCCCTTAAGCTGTCTTACACGCTGTAATCTTTAATGACATTAAGGTAAAAATAGCAGGCATAAGCCCTTTGATGTCTACCGCAACCAGTAGGAGGGAAGGATGAGGAGAGAGGCCCAACGGGCGACATCCTAAATCGACGGGTCCCTTTCTCGATCTCCCTTGGTTTAAAAAAAAAATAATATATTAGTAAGCATATGTAAACAGCCATAGTTTTTGCGATTTTGTAAAATTTAAAAGTATAATTACTAATGTATATTAAAATGTGTTGTTTAAATACGTATATACCTATGTTTAGATAAAGTTATTTCCCAACATTAATGATAAATCAAGCCACTTAATTACTTTATTGGGAAACCTAGAAGAAGAAAGTGGGAAGGGTAAAAATGAATCAGGAACATTATGCTCACTCCTGAGTTTCTGACTCTTGTTCTTTTGTTAATTATTGTCACTAAATATGTTTTAGGAAAGATGGAAGAACGTCAAGGGAATTAGAAGACAAAATACCTATTTCACTGGTGTTGTCGGAATAATTGTGTCGTTCGGCAGAAGTAGAGTAATTGCAAATATCTATATAACACCCATATACCCCTGCTCAAGATTACGCCGGGATGGGCTACACCGGAATTGAGATGACCTCTGAGGTTCAGAACCGATGCAAGGACGAACTGACTCACCACAATCTGAAGAAACAATCGTGAGTCACAATCGTGGAGATCCGTGTCATTCCATGACCTGTGCCGAGTCTTACCGCCCTCTGGAATAACAAAAACCGTTCGCTGGGGTGAGGCTTCCGCCCCTATTTGGGGTGCGGCCACTCAAACACTCACATTCCATCTCTTTTCCTCTTCACGGTTTCTCTTTTTTCCGTCCTTCTCTAACCAGCTGTGTCGTGAGAAAACGCGCAGGACCAACATTCCCAGGCAAGCTTGTAGGCGGGAGGGGAGAAGGGGGCACTGTACTCCTTCTAGGAATGCCTCCACCCGACCAATCAGGTTAGTGGCGGCATGCGCCACCTTACTCCTCATTGGTGGAGTTCGCTTGCTGCTGCTCGCCGCAGACAAGAAGCGGTCACGCGCCCTGAAGATTGTGGAGTGGCAGTTCAAGTCGATACATTGGGGCCATGTGCGGAAGACACTCACTGATTTGGGAAATTCATAGCCAGTCTTCCACTGAGGTTGCGGTCAAATGTACTTCGATAACACTTGTGTGCATGGAGTACAAAATGATTGTTGAACACAACAGTTTCATTTGATAGTTATTGAAATATCAAACAACATCTATGTCTTTCTATGCCAATCTCATCTCCCTTCCTTCCGCAGTACTAACAAGATATCTTTAGCGATATAAATAACAAATATTTCACTTGTCGTTCTATAGGTCCAACGTTTGCGACAGCGGGGAGGTTGTGTTTACCTCCTTTCACTATATGCCGTGCATTGTGTTGCAGGGGTTGGTTACATGTATATTGCGTTTTGTTTACAAAACTAATTCATTAGTGAATTTTTGATACTGCTTACGTTTAAGGAGTAGATCAATATTTGGTGACCAAGTCTAAGTACGTAGTCTTAGAAGATACACCAAGTGATGGTCGCGTAACATATCGCGATACAGACTTTTAATGTAGTTCATTTGGAGAAACTCTGTTCGCAAATATATGTAGAGCTATACTCACTCTTATACACACTATTCTTGCAAATGCTTATTTCTCTGTATACCTACTGCATTTGAATCTAAAGCATTTTCATAAACTAATTTTTTGATAATTTTCTTATAACTTCAAGGGGAATGCAGTATTATTAATACTATATTGCAATTTTAAACCACGAGACAGGTAATTATACCCAAATGCATGAATCTTCAACGACAAAGAAATATATTAATTACGAATATTAAAAAAGCAAGTAACAATAACATTTAAATTACTCATCACTATGTTTTCTTTCCAACAAAAAATTTAAATTTTTATAAATTTTGTTAATAATTAAGTTTCATTGAATTGTTCTCTAATTGCACTGCAAAATAGAATCAGAAATCGAGATAACGATGAATAAGCCATGTCCAAGGGTAGACATGCGATATCAGTTGATGACAATTATGTGACAATCAGTATGTGAAGAGAATTAGTTTTTTCAATTAATTCATTTAACCAAGAGGAAATGTTTTTGTAAATGAAACAAAAAGTAAAATTTGGAAAATTTGAAGAAATAATTCTTAACCTTATGTTTAAAATTATAAAAAAAAAACTATAAGTAATATTTATCCAAACTTCCTGAAATTCATTTGGTATACCAAAGTAAATATTCGTTCATAATAAAAATTCGGTTTTGACTTCTAGAAGAGTCTGAAACTGAAATATCACTTGTGTTGACTATCTTTATCCATATGTGAACCGAAAGTTGTTTACGTTACAGAGTTTGGATTGTAAACAATTGCAGCTATTTTCAATCACAAAAGAACATCGTACACCTGTTCCCTGATTATTTCTGTTATGCCCCTCAAAGTCCTTTTAAAAAGACTTATTGAAAAATTCTAAAATAAAGAGGAAAACAAGCACGAAGAAACAGGGATTCATTGTTAATGAAACCACATTCTGAACACTTCCAGGATCCCTGAACACAAAGTGTACACTGAAGTATGAAAATACTACCTTTAGTATTTATTTATTCTTTTCTTTAGTTCTTAAATGGTTTATAATTTGTTATTTACTTTACCTGCAACCTACACATAGTAGGTAAGAGAAAGTATTGTATTCCATCCAAGATTTGTCATGTGCGTTTAGAAGTCTCCTGAATTAACAAAAGAAGTTGTAGAAAAAAAATCAGTGTGTCTGTGAATAGCCAGATGAAAAGTCGGACAGGTACCAAACTTGGTATTTAGGAAGATTTTAAAGAATTCCACCCAAACTACCCTTTTAATTAGAATATTAGTTTTCGATTTCCGAAAATGGCTGCAACAATTTTTATTAAAACGCTCTGGGTTTAGGATTATTTTGTGCTCCTCTAACGCCGCGTGTTAACCATTAGAGTAGCACAATAATACCTATATCTTGAATTTTACGGAAATAGCCTCTAAAGTCTTTATTTTAAATTATTTTTGATTACCTATAGCTTACTAGAGCTAGAAAGAAGCTTACTATGTTTATGTAAATAAAAGGTTTCTGAGATATTTTTTATTATTGATCTGAATTATTAAATACTTTAAGCTTTTTCAACTTCAAAATCGGCTATGCAAAGAGAGCGGAAATTCAAAGTCATTACCTAGCGACCCATTCTTAAAATACCTGACAATTGCTTAAACTTTAAGGCAACAAGGAAATGTGCATTTGTGCAGATGCTCATCTGGATTAGCATGGATGAGATTGAAGGCTGAACTTTGGCAAGAAAAGTTTTTTGCAGTTGGGTAGAGAGAGTAGTATGAATGTAACACAACAGCTTTTTCAAAAATTGTTTACAATAGCCATGAAAAAAATTTCAGATAAAGGATGCCTCAAAACACAATATAAAACATTGGAAAAGCAGAATTGCTTAGCGGAATAAGTATCAGTACAAAAACATTGGGCACCAGTAAGAACAGAAGGAATTGCCAGTCCGCGGCAACCTCCAGGGGATTCTACTCATATTCCAAGTGAAGGCAGGCAGGCGAGCTCTTGCCACGCTCCGTCGTCATCCTTGGCCCGCGGCACTGACTACCAAGAGAGTCTAGTCGTGACGCGGCCGGTCGTGCACGTGCCAGGAATTGCCTGCCGTCCTTGTCGCGCCGCCGACTGACTGTGGGAAAACTCCACCTCCGCCAAGCTAGGCGTGCCGCTATAGGAGCAGCATGGTATGCGGGTTGCCTCCGTAAGGAGAAGCGCTCCTTTCCAGGCGCATTCCGTGCTGGTTAACAACAAACACGTTGACATTTAAACAACACTGCGTGCTTTTTTCACAGAAAAACTCCCATCACTTAAAACTATACAAATATTTTTAACACAAAAATTAATGAATTACGGACACATCATTAACCTCAAAAAGTTTCTCAGAAACTTGATTACCAAACTCACGCCGAATTTATTTACTATTAGAACATTCTAAATAATCAACTTTTAAATTAATACAACTTGTTGTTACTATAAAATGTTTGCTGAACAACTATTCCTACATACCCAAATTTTTAAATGTAGAATTACTTGAACAAATACATTTTGATGACAGTAAAACAAGTTCCAGAAAACGGACATTTAGGGATATATAAAACGTCACTGCATAAAAGCCCACCTATGCTTTATATTAATTGAACTCTCAACAACAATAGCTTCCCCTGATTTTCTGCTATATTATTAATGTATACCATTATTCTTCGCTGGTGATGTATGAGGGCAAGGAAAACTGATTTGGATTTGCAACGGGAATGTTGACGCTCGACACCGACTTTCTTATTTTGTGAAACTTCAAGGGCTGTAGACGGACTGCATTAGTCAATGCTCCACTGTGTCTGCTGCCCTGTGTACAAAGAGCTACTAACCGACCTCAGAACACGCTTTTTAGTAAGTAAAATTATAAGTTGCCAAATGAAGCAAATATTGATGTATCGTTGTTCATTACACTGTGCCAATTATACTTATACCTACCCTTAACATTCCGTGCATATTTTTTTACTTTCTCTACTACGTATAGTAAAGTAGAGGAAATATTGTATTCCACCTAAAAATTCGATGTCGAGATTTCACCGGAAGTGTATGTTTTGAGGTCCCCTGGATAAAAAAAAAAAAAGCATTTTTACAAAAAAGGTCCACGCGCGCGCGCGTGTGTGTCTGTGAACAGCATAACTCAGAAACGAATAGTCGGTTAAAAACCAAAGTTGGTATTTAAGTTTAATGTTTTTCAAGGATGCGACACGAAGATTTTGAATAAAATCCCCCCACCCTAAACCAACCTTTACCTACATGGATTTTTTATTTTTTATTTTCTTGAAAACGGCTCTAAAGATTTTGATTAAAATGACATGTGTTTAAGATATTTTTTATGACAAATTGAAATGTAAATTTTGAATTTTCTGTCTGTAGCCTACGTAATCCATTTTACGCTGGACGACTTTTTAAGGGATATACAAAATCTTACTATACAAAAGGTTTATATCTTGCTAAAACACACCATTTATGTCCAAATAAATTTTTTGTAGAGTCAACCATTTCGGAGATATTCCTTGTTGTCTGCGTCAGTTTCGGAAAACAAACTTTTAAATGCAATATCGTTGTTCATTTGTTAATCGTGCAAAGAGAACGGGATCTCAAAGCTTTAAAAGATTTGACTATCACTCAAAGCTTCTGTTTGCTCATATTCCCCTTTCACCTACAAGGAAGTAAGCACTGACATTGTTTTTTCAGATGTTTATCTAATCTAACACGAAAAAGATATAGGAATAACAGTTTGTAAGATGGTTAGTATAAGAGTAGAGAAAGTCTTGTGAGTGCAATACAACTGATTTTTGATGTTCTGTGTGTGCGAATTTTAAGAAAATACGATGAATTTGAGCATATTTGATTACAAAGCGATGGAATTCTGATATTTGTAACTTAATGCAACCCATGACTCAATGACAACTTGTAGAGGACTTAGCACCTCGACCGAAAGGTGGTCTTCCTTTCCTGTGCCCCCGATGGGGCATCCCCCGGGAGGGTGGTTGAAGCGAATGTATCTGAAGGGTGGGCGGACCGTTGCCACGACGCAGCAGAGGGCAGGGTCCTTACATTTTCACAATAGAAGCACTCCGAGCGGAGGCTGGTTCAGCCCAGTTCCTCCGCTCCCCCTTGGGTTCGTACTCCCAAGGGGGGAGTGGGACTTGGAAACCGGGTCCCCTCCCCCTCTCGGGTTTGTACCATCTCATGGGAAGCCCGGCAAACAGTGCACAAGATTTCCAGAGTGCATGTGTTCCCCTGCCGACGCTTCCAACCCTGAAACGAACCTACCGGGATAAACGATGAAATGAAATAATTATCAATGGAGAGATAGGAAATTTGAGGGATATGGAAATCCTTCCAGGCATTCTCCTGGGGAAACCTCCGAAACCTCCAGGACAGAAAGGTCGGCCATGGGGATCCAAACCGCGACCTGCCGAATGCGGGCCAAAGACATTACCGCCTGAGCCATTCCGCTCGGTTGATATAATCAAACTATGCGCACTTCTTCAGAAATAAAAAGCTATTAAAACTGTAGAATTCTAGTTAAATCGTTCATGTGAATTACGCGAAATGTAGGTGAACATTCAAACCAATAATAACTATCTTGGAAATGGGTAGCCTAAAAACAATGGTTGTAAATGTTATCTATGTTTCAACCAATCCTGTCATATCTCCGATATCTCACGTCGGATCGAAATGTTTTATAACTCATGAGATAGCAGTCTCTTAGTTTTGTAGAATGAAAAAGGATACTTTAGTAAGTTGACTCCGTGGCGCAACGGTAGCGCGTCTGACTCCAGATCAGAAGGTTGCGTGTTCAAATCACGTCGGGGTCAAATTATTTTTTATAACTCAGCATGAGATAGCAATTTCTTAGTTTTGAAGAATAAACAAAGGATGTATCAACATCTACACCATAGAGGAGAAGATCTGACTTAATGTGTTATTTATCCAAAATCGTAGTTTTAATCCCGTCCACTCTCCTACACATCGGTTAGCTATCAGACCACGTCCCCATTGTTATATATCTATACCTTCTGCAGGCTACCTTGGCTCGAGGATCATAAAAGTGTCAAGGCGCTTCCACTAACAAGTTAGGGATGGGGAAGAAAACGTCTTGTGGTCACAAACGCCGAAAGCCCGCCTCTCAGTTTGTCTTGTGCTGTGTTTAGTGTCGGGCTACTTCAGAGTAAGCGCAGATGATGGAGCTATTGCTACTTGTTCACAGTCCACCACTGATTGGATGGGGGGGATCAAGCCTCTCCCACCTTCCCCATAACACCAACGCCAGAGGGATCACTATTTATTTCTCGTTTCAACATATCTCTTTCTCTTTCTTTACGCTCGAGACAAGATAAACCGCAGAGGGTAGTATATCTCAGAAAACCTGTCAGTCCCTCAGTGTCTGTGGTGGGTCATGTCGCATAACAAGGTAAAAACACACTTCAAATCTGAATTGTACTTTTGTGTTCTTGGTAAATATAAAGCCTTGTGTTTGCTTTGCAAAAATAAAATGTACGTGATGTAATCACAAACATGTAACCAAAACCTATACATCACGTTTCTGTTCGGTTCCGCCACTGCACACCTGAAACTTACCTTGTTTGTAAAGACTTTGTAACAATAAACAAACAGAACTGGAATGGAGAGATGGCCTGCATTTGGTGATGGGGTAAGTGGAGAGGGTAAATACTGGATTGCATTCCTATGACCCCTCTTCCCCATGGTTGATCTAAATTGTTTTAAGTTTAACTCAAAGCTACATAATCACTACATTTCTGGAGTAATTTATGATTATTACCAGACATTGTAACACTTACGCATTAAAACCCGCACGAAAGGAAGTGAGGTTGAATGTTACTGGAATTAACGCAGTGATAACGCACAGTATGTTGGCGTTTGCAGACAACACTTACGAGACCGTGTTTACCTGCTCGTCGGCGATTCATACTGCTGTTGTTTACATTATTCATACCGACAATGGTTTTAGGGGGTATAGGCAGCTTGAAGCCACCTGATTAAGTATTCTTATGTCTGATTATGATTTATAAAGACGTTATTACTGTTACAGCTACTGCATAGGATGGTATTGTCGTTATATGTCACCTTTAAGCATAAGTCTTCCGATGTCAACAGTGCATGACTTGTTGCGGAAGATAGTTAATAGTTTTATAGTTATGCATAACTATAAAATTCAACTCTTGCTTGCATTGGAACCACAGAACATATTGCTTAGCTAAATTCGCTGCTACCATGCTTCCTGTAGGGAAGGTGTTCCAACCCCTTCAGTTGTCGCGATGCGGACGCTGCGGACCCTGAGCACTCGGGGTCCGCAGCTTCTGTTGGGACTATAAGTAAGTCGGGCCGGATATTCGAGCCCGGATGGGTGGGCCTCGGTGGGACAGTGGTGCCCTGTACCCATTGGAATTGGGTACTTCCATACAGTGATGTTCAGGCGGGGTAGTGAGACCCCTCAATGTCCTCCGACACTAATCTGGAGAGCTAGCAGCTGGTATGTAAGATTGCCGGCCGCGGTTTTGGGTGGTCTTGGCGGATGGGATGAATGCGCGTAAGTGGCGCATCCACTTCCGTTCCTGCGTAACACTAGGGGGACCTTTTAGACTTAAGTTAATGGAAAGCCTCACGGAAGGATGCCGCCTTCTCCGGTTTTTGAGGGAGTAAATTCTGGTAAACCTCTATTAACATAACATGCTACCATGCTACAGAGAATTGACGATGAACCACAATTTCTTGAGAATATCATCTCCGATGAGGCCACGTACCATTCAAATGATTGTGTTAATCGGCACAATTGCCGAATTTAGACCTTGGAAAATTCACGTGTGATACGTACACGAGACTCTCCTAAGGTAAACGTTTGGTGCAGCCTTATGCACAACAAGATTCTTGGTCCAGTCTCTTTTTTTGAAAAAAACCATCAACTCCATTACATACAAGCACATGCACAATTTCATTAAATTGAGCAGATGGAAATGGGTTTGCAAATAATCTTTCAACCATGTGTGAGAAGCGTTAAATAATCGTTTTTCACAAAATGGGTTGGTACAAACGAACTAGTCTCATGGCCAGTTAGAAGTCCACACCTTACTCCATTAGACTTCTACCTTTGGGCTATGTCAAAAATGAGGTCTAATTGAAAGAATTGAGAATATCGACCTCTTAAACATAGAATCAGAAACAATTGCAAGCATTGTGCCAAATATTCTTGTCAGAGTGTGGGCTGAAATTTAATTTCGCTTAGACCTTGTGTGCAGTGAATGGTGCCCATATTCAAACTAACTAATGTTATTTGTTAACTGTTTGAGTTACTGTATTAATTAAAAGTTTCAATCAATTACACATAATACTTTGTTCACAATGAACTAGTAAAACACCATACATTCTTGGAAATCCTACATTATTTTATTTCATGTAGCACTAGTTTCTAGTACCTCTTGTGCTGTAACGTAGTAAAATTGGGCTTTGAATATTACTAAAACTCATAACCCTTCGCAAATTGCATAATGAATAACACAAGCATTCATTTTGAAAATGAATTCACACGCCGCGCCTTTAGCAATTGCTTTGTATGTCCTCTAGCGGGTCTTTGCTGAACTCTGCTTAAAGTTTACTGCACCTGTACCTTCTCTTCTTTCTTTGTATTCTGTGGTGAAGACGCCGTGAACTGTAAACAAGAGAAGCTTCACGTAAAGTTTTTGTTTCCACTCAACGAAACCGATATATTCATGTTGTAGCCTGGACTGATTAGTTTTGCCGATATATCACATACAGATCAGGATGTCAAAAGATAATAATAAGTGCAAGTTTAAAATTTGGACAGAAAACCAATTTTGTCTCTTTGAAAGTAAAGTAAATTATTTGTAAATGTGATGATGGAAATTGTTGCCGAGAAATGGTACGAATACATGAGTAATAATGTTGAGTGTATAGAACTGTTGAAAGTAGTACAGCACTATTTTGCCATACCTGCACATAATGCAGCTGTAGAGAGAATATTTTCTCTCCTAAATGTTCAGTGGACAGATTTGCGAAATAAGCTCACTGCCGAAAATGTAAGACTACTGTTGATCATAATGTACAACATGAAACATGTAACTGGTGCTCAATGTTATAACAGAATTATCTGTAAAAGGTATTTCCTGAAAGAGGTAAAAGAAAATGAAAAGTACATGAAATAAATGTCGTTAACTGAATTCCCCCAGTTTTTTGACATCATGATATGGTAACCCTAATTTTAGAGGTCGAAAAAGAGGAATCGCAAACTAAACAGAAACATTTTATATTATTGTTACGCCGAGCGCATCAGAAACAAACAACTGTCGAGGCTGACCTACTTTTCACCACACGCCGGGTCGGGTAGTGGGCAAGGGAGTTCAAGGTCAGGTTACCTGGTGCGTTCGTTTGTGTTTACGTTACTAACAACAACAGAAGCGGCTACTCAAAAGGAATTTTCTCTGGAGCCTTCGAGGAAGATCCAGCTGCGTCATCGCCGGCGTGTTTGAAGGAATTCGCGAAAGGTCCATGTGACGTCATCTCCATTATATAAGGAAGCCAAGAAACAGTGTTGAGAGAGTGAGTGAGAGAGTTAGAGAAATTATAGTTACAGACATTAGTCGGTCAGTGTGTCAGTGCGAGACAGTTGAGCTGTATGTGTGTGCGTGTATCATCGCGAAAGATACGTTGGTCGTCATGAAGAAGATTCTAATAGGCGTCGAGTGATTGCATCGTCATAGTGAGCGTATCAGAGACAGAGTAAGTGAAGAAAGACACTGAAAGGGCTGAACAAGGTTACGGAAAGTAAAAGTTTCAGCTGTGATAGCTCAAGACTGCAGATTATATTAACGAAGGAGAAAACTGTGAATTTGTGATACAATTTTAGAAGATAAAGTGATAGAAAAGTAACCGGACTGACTTTGTAACTTTGTTACATTATGTTGATTTAAAAACTTTCTCTCAAAAAAGGCAAAACTTATGGCATTCATGGAAAAATGCAATTAGAACAAAATATAATTGATAACATAATAAGGCAAGTCAAACTTTTTTTTACCTGAACTCCATTACTCAATGGAGAAGAGGATGTTGATGGAAAAATTAACAATATCCTATAAGATGTGAATCTATAATAACTCTGAGAAGCACCCACACAAAAGAAATGCAATTAAAATACTGCACTGGACACACCGGTTTTAATATACCACGGCAGGGAAAACTGGGCCTTAAAAAGAACAAATAAAAGAACGACTGAATCAGCAGAAGTTATATTTTTAAGAGGAGTGGAAATATTATGAACCAGATAAGGACACATATCAAGCGCTAAATATTAAAAGTATTAACAAATGTTGCAAAGAAACTCCGAGTGGCTGCAAATTATTAAGCAAAGAATAGATACAAATATACTGTGAAAAATAATGTTATGCTAGAAGCCAATGATGGTTTGATTTGTTTCGATATTTTCTTGGCGATGGAAGCGGTCAATGATGACGGTGACAATAATGGTGATCAAATCGCTTAAGGGAAACAATCAACTGTTAAAGTTCTATTCAGTGATATGGTTATACTGGAAGAAATTCCCACTTTCGCTGTTTATTTATTAAATTATTACACTGTATCATTACGGTACCGGCTTGGGGATTTTCTCTTGCTAGGAGATCTGGTTCGGAGTGCACTCAGCCTCGTTAGGTCCCTGAGGTGCCAATTGAGGAGCTATTTGATTGAAAAGTAGGGGTCCCTGGTCGAGAAGACCGCATAACCGGCCAGGACGGACCGGAGCGCTGTCCAAGTCCCACCCCCGAGTACTGCACACCGAACCTGACGTCTGTGGTGGGCAGAGGTGGAAGACTTCTAACAAAGTTCTGTTATTTTTTGTTTCAACTCCGTAAAACCTGTTAGGTCATATCGGAGGATGAATGAATGGGTGAAACGATGCTCAAATGGGCCCGAGGTCCATTTGTGTTCTCAGGATAAGGGAAAATTCCGGAAAACCCTTATCCGGATAATTCACCTTAACCGAGATTCAAACCCCGGACCTCTTGAATCTAGGTAGACACGCTATCCCCACAACCACAGAGGTAGCAGTTTTATTTTTGTTTTAAAATACAAAATGCCTTGTGACAATTACATTTTATGGGTTTTTTTAGGAACAGGAGAGATACGGAGGAGGTCCGGCATTGAAGCTGTGTCCCCAAGGGGGCACCCCCGGGAGGAAGGATGAGGTGATAGGAGACACCGGGCAGGAATAAAAAAAAATATCAAGCACACTTAAAAACCATCGGTCTGGACCGGATCTGAACCCGCAACCTTAGAATCAGTAGGGCAGCGTCTAACCAACTGATCCACCCAGACCAACAACACTGGGCGGCCAGATGAAGCTAGCGGCCCAGACATTGGCAGAGGTCCCTAAGATTCACCAAGCTTGGCGACACTCCCAGATCTTCCTTGTCCTCTTAGAGGGACCTCGGCGGTGTCAAACATCCTCAGATAATGCTCTCACGGAACCCACGACGAGGGACGGAGAGAGTTCATTCTTCACTTTAATTATCATCCCTGTCAAACTACGTATAGTAGATGGGGAAGTATTGTATTCGACCCAAAAATTCGAGGTCGAGATTTTACAGGAAATGTATGCATTAAGGCCCCCTGAATAAAAGAGGCATTTTTAGAAAAATGTCTGCATAACATTTAAAAAAAAAAAAAAAAAAAAAGAAAAAAGAAACGAAAAGTCGGTTAAAAACCAAAGTTGTATTTGAGATTATTATGTTTGAGGGATGCAAACCAAAAATTTTGAAGAAAATGTCTCCACTCTAAACCATTCTAATTTATCGAAACTTTTTATTCTCTCAAACATGGCTCTAATGCCAAAAATTTAAAGATATTTTCATGACAAATTAAATGTATATTTTGAATTTTCTGACTATAGCCCATATAATCCTGTTTACTCATGATGAATTTTGCATAAATGGTATACCATGGTATATCTTACAGACAATCTTACAGTTTTTGTCCTAATACATTTTTTTCTGAGACATTACTTGTTATTTGTGTGAGTTTTGCAATACTTATACTTTTTGTCAAATAGAAGGTCGTTATTCACTTTTTTGCCTTTTGGCCATGCAAAGAAAGCGGAATTTCAAAGCCTTCGTAATGTTTATCTCGACTAACATGAAGAGGATAGAGTAATAAGAATTTGTAGGAATACATAGTACAAGGGTCAAGAAAGTCATGTGATCGTAACACATCCGATTTTTTTTTTCGCACTTAAATTTTTCTCTAAAACTTATTGCACAACAGTTCTGTTTTACTGAGGTTAACAATCTACAATCTTCCGTGATATTACAATTCACAACTGTTTCATTCCCGCAAACTTGAGTCAATCCCTTCTGTCTTACCGTTCTCTTTTTACTCTGACGATATAATCACTCAACACTCATTAGCTGCTCTGCTATCTTCCTTACGACGCGACAGTTATCATACGCAGCTGACACACACACACACACACACACACACACACACACACACACACACACACACACACACACACACACACACACACTCACACACACACACACACACACTAAAATAAAAAACTCCAAATTCTCGTTGTCTCACCTCCTTATATAGCGAGAATGGCATAACACAGACCTTCTCGAACTGCACCTTTCTGGAATCTTTACAAATAAGCCGGCCGCCGGACGCTTCTCGAATGATCTCGAAAACACTTTTGACGTGCCACACTGATGTTGCACACACCGCCGGGCCCCGAGCCATTGCTTGTTACCACTGCCGCTGCTGCCGTAGGCCATTGTCACATTATTAATATTCATAAACCTCATATAAAAACTTTTGGGTTAACGTGCAAAATGTGTACTTTTGTACTAATTGCTGGAGCTGCCTAGATATAGCTATAGTTCCTGTTTACTTTAACCAGAAAGCAGTAATTCTCTTGTGTATAAAATGATGAGAATCAGAATAGTGTGATTCCAGTTTGGAGATATTAGTTTGTGATGGCTGTCCTTGTAGGTACTTTTGGTGGAACCTGTAACATACTGGAGGTTACAAGAGAGGAAGAAAAAGAATGGAGGAGAAACAACGATGCAAACAATGATTTCTGTTGGAGGTGAGCAACATATAATTATACAGGAGCAGTGAGTAGAGGAAACATTCTCCCAGATGTTGGCATATTGAAACACAGGTGCGGTCGATGTTACGGTTAATCCGAAGGTAATATCAGGTGGCGAAACATGCGCCCGGAGTCCTGTTCATCCATATTGATGGGCTGCTGTTGCTACTGTAACCAACACGGTAATTCTGGGTGATGGGAGCATCCGGGTGCGTCGCGTGCCCTGCCCTCATTCCCTCTGTCGCATGGACTCCGGCCAAATATCAGGACCGGACCACATGCGTAGAATCCCCTACAATTATCATACCAACTTTTGTTCCGCTTCCATGTATCTTAATGTGCTCTTAATCTACTGGTCATTAAATGTCTCCCTGGCTACTAATAGTAATTTGTTGATGTGTAGCCTAATTTGGGTATGCAGGCGTCTTGCTATGGGGTTCTAAAATTAGAAGATGGACATGTCTTAAGGATACTTACCTTCGTTTATTTTGTCTTTTTAAACCGTGTATCTATGAATATCTCATTCCACAGTTTATTGCTCATTTATATACCTACAGATTTTCAATGTTCACATCTTTCTGTGCCTAAAGAATCTTCTTTCTCCACTCATCCCAGTTCCATCCATCCCATTTCTTCCAGTCCTCTTACTTTCACTCCTGTTCTTATTTCCCGCATCCATGAGTTCTATATTCATTCATTCCTCTAATATTGCCGAACCAATTCAGCTGTTTTATCTCACATAGTCTTGGGTTCCTGTTATTCCATTTTTTTCTCTATAACATTATTTCTTATTTTTTCCAATCTTGAACATCTCGCTGACCTTCTTAGAACATCCATTTCTATCGACATAAGTTTTGACTCTAAATTTCTATTAATTTCTATGGTTCAGCTCCATATGTGACAGCAATTTTCACTCTTTTATTACGTATTTGAAATGTATTCTTCCTGTGTTTA
The DNA here is from genome assembly GCA_030765045.1 of Tenodera sinensis. Classification (NCBI taxonomy): domain Eukaryota; kingdom Metazoa; phylum Arthropoda; class Insecta; order Mantodea; family Mantidae; genus Tenodera; species Tenodera sinensis. The sequence continues at coordinate 89,015,082 of CM060963.1, forward strand.
TGTTTATTCCACAGGATACTATTCAGCACTGTCGTTATAAGTTTGCCTTTATTGATTCTGTTCTTAATGTCATTTAGCTTCTTTATGTAGGTATTTTTACCCCCAAATACTCAAATTCTTCACGCCCTCTAATAAAAGCTTTCTGCTCTTCCAGAATCAAATCTTTGATTTCTGCTAGATATCGCATATAAGACGTATTTTAAATTTACTTTCAGCTCCGATTTATCATATTCTTCTAGTAGCTTTCTAAGCATTGAGGCGATATTTCTATGTAAGCCCTCTAAAATAATCTAATACAAAATGTTCTACTTTCGAAGCCTAAGTCCGTCCCGGATTTCTTCCAGAATGTAAACTACCTAATTCGGTCCTGTAGAAAATTAATTCCCTTCCCATTTTCAATGACCTAGAACTTTCAGCAGAATTACAGACAAGTTGATCGAACTTAATGAATCGATTTTCTAATTAGTTAAGCATCATTTTTGTTAAGCGTTCTACATTACCATCTTGTAGTTCTCGATGCAATAATTTCTTGGCCCTCTCACAGATATCTTCTACCTTCCGTTTGATGCGGTGATTGTTGAGGACTGCTTCATTGTTCTTGACGTGGTCTCGTAACGTTTCTCTTGTTCATATTTCGCCGTCTTTATTCACATTAATGAATTATTTGTACTAGACTTAATGCACCTATATCTTCGTTTATCATTGGCAAGATACTATTGAAAACTAAACTTGAAGCCATTTAGCACTATTACTGACTTTTCCCTCTGACTGAGCACAGTTTGCCTACTTCCTTCCATTGTGAAGAGTTGCCAGAAATGCCTCGGTCACAACTAAATGTGCGCAGTGCTGATTTTTTGTAAGAGTTGCCACTCCACTTCACATTTCACCATGCTCAGAGTATTGCTATTATGGTTTTGCACTTGATTCTATGGGAGCAAGTTGAGTTGTTAACGTTTTACTCTCAAAGATAACAGGACCGATTTGGAATGCGTTCTTGAGTGTGACTAGTTTCAAGGAATCAAAGAAGGCCGATCAGATATCGTACACGTGTATGACAACACGTATTACTCTTTTGACCATGGAATCGCCTGCTTGTGTTTCGCTAAAAGTGATTGATCAGTCGTGATGAATCTGATCACTACTGATAAAGGGACGCCATGTGCGCTTCACAAGGTTACGCACCCGAAAGTACAGAGAAACATTAGTGGTGTTATAAATGGATCTCAGTGAAAGAAACTTCAATAAATGCGGCGTGTGATATTTTCAGAGTATTGGAACATCCGATGAAACCTCCTTAGAGGTGAAAACCTCGCTCATTAGTGGAACAAGGGTTTTCCAGAGCATTTGAGAAGTGTCCGGCAGCCGGTTTGTTTGTAGACATTTGAGAAAGACCTGGCTACGTCATCGCCGATATAAAAAGCTTGCGGAGCGCGTGGAGCGAGGTAGTTTTTGAGTCAGTCATTGTCTCAGTGAGTGCGAGACAGTTGTGAAAGATACGCCCGTCGAAGTGAATAAGTTTTAATGAATGTGTTGTGATTTTATCGTCGGAGTTGGTATATAAGGGACAGACAAAGTGAAGAGAGACAGTGAAAGGACTGAGTCATGGCTACGAGAAGAAAACAATTGTGAGTTGTGACATCACGAAAGACTGTAGATGGTGTTAACGTCAGTAGAAGATAACTGTGTTTTTGTGGCAAAGTTTAGAAGGAAAATGAAGTGACAGAAAAGTAACTGGACTGGATTTTGTCATTCTGTACAATAGGTATAGAATAAAACTGATTATTAATATACAAAATGCAATATTTTATTGATTATAAATGTTTAAATTAAAAAATAAACGAAACTGAATTTGAAACCTTTGGAAACAAAAAGTTTAGATAGTATCCCATAGAAGAATGTCTTAACTAGAACTGAACTTTGTTGTTAGAAGGGAAAAACGCTTGACATGCAAGTCTTTTCTTCCTTACCGCTGGTACCGTAAGCTATAGATCTGTGTGATCTTTATCTCTTAGTTGATCAAATTAGGGTACGCACATGCCGAGGATACAAATTATCGAGCACCATCTACAAAAATAGAACATGAGGACAAATGAAGCATGCAAGGCGCTAAAGAAGGCAAGCAATAATACAAACCGTTCCGCACATTCATATTTCATGAAATATTGATAGAGAAGCTTTGAATATACATACCTAACTGAAGATTTATTTTATTCTCTTCTCCAACACATTGCCCTCCTACTTGCTGACTTAGAGCCAGTGCCTTGGGTCAGTAACCTGCTGAGGTGCAAACAAATTTACGATTATAGCATATCCTCATGGGTTTTAAGACCAATGTTTGTAAAGGCGGTGAAGAGGAAGGGAGTGAAATGTAACAATGAAAGGCATGATAGGAAAATATACAGATCGGATTAACTAACTCAGAAACCCCTAGCCTAGAAAGTGAGGAAAACCGCGAAAAAGGTTCGGTCAGATTGGTCAGCCCGGGGGTTATGAACCCGCATCTCCTGAATGCACAGTTTCCTCGCTCGGTTCGGTCACCAGGCAATACTGGCTAGGATACTGTCATCTTCCGAATTTACTCTCCCACCATTTTACTTTATTAATGATTTCATTCATTCTTTCATCTGCTTGGTCGAGGAGTTTATACTTGGGAAAATGTAGGGAGCCTATACCCTGCACTCCTGTGGCCTGGCAGCCCTTTGTTCCCTCTCGCCTCAACCCTCCCTCCTGGGAGAACCCCTTCGGAGCATAGGTACAAAGATCTCAGCTTCTGTTCTACTCCTACTACTCCTTGCTCGGTAGATTGATTTCCTAAAAACTTAAAGTATGTATGGGAGAACGAAGACTGTTAATTACGTACGCCTACACCGTCAGGAGCCTATGGAAAGAAATATCACCTTTGCTCCTACCTCAGAAACTGAAAAATGCTTGCATAATTTTTGAGTTAAAAACAAGCTTACGTCATCTCATGGGGACCATCAATGCTATTAGGAGGAAGCTTCTATTGAATTAAGAAAAGAAAGAAAGAAAAAAATGCGCCGCGAACATGATTCGAACACGCAACCTTTTAATTTGGAGTCAGACACACTGCCGCTCCGCCAAGGAGTCAACCCTCGCACGTATTCGTTGTTTATTGTATAAAGAGATGGATGATATTATTGTAAAGAAAAATTAACATGACCCCGACGTGATTCGAACACGCAACCTTCTGATCTGGAGTCAGACGCGCTACCGTTGCGCCACGGAGTCACCCTGTGTTTTTCCACAGAAACAGTTGATTGTTTGCACACCAGTAGACAGTTATGCCGGTGAAAAATTCCGTTAACTTGAATTGTATCTCATACACCAAACAACACTCCCTACCTCACAAGATTGCATTCAAGCATAATTCGTATACACCAACAGGATATAGCATTGCAAAATAATGCTCTTTCTTCAACTGTGACTTAAGGCCGGTATTATAAAAAAGGTTTAAATTCCTTGTTAGGCTTTAGCTATATTTTTAGGTTTTACTTCGTTTTATAAACGCTAATCTTCAGTTGAACTTTGATAAATGTTACTGGAACCCGTCTTTCGTTTAACCCAATTTTATGCTATGTTGTAAGATAGCGGTCCCGGCTTAACAAGCGACATGGAGTTATTTGTGGATTGCTATTATGGTGAAGTTGAGAGACCTTGGAGACACGAAATTTTGTAAAATAGACCTAATTACCTTCAGAGTGGAATGACCATGACTTGATAAACGCATTTAAACTTACGAAACAGACATTCCTAATCATTACGCCAAAATCGAAACCGGACTGTATAATCATATGGTAAATTACGTAATAAGAACTGCAAGTGATACTTAACAGGTCCAGAATGCATTTTGGGAATACGAGGCACGCAGGGCCGAGTTTTTCCAAGCATTCGAGATCTGATAAGTAACTTACAGTTCGTGATTAGTCAATTACTTCTTGCAATACTTGAAAAAACCGTAAAAAGAAATTTCTTTTCCATATTTTATTGGACATTAAGAAAAAATGAATTATCAATGTGAACAAATGAAAGCTACATCTATGTTGTCTAAGATATATCTAATAATTTGTATATTTCGTGTAAAAATCCAGGTCCCACATCAAGATGCACTAAAGAATTAACAAATTGCGCATTTAAATTTCAATCAATAAATAATTCATTCGTTTGTAAATTTTGCTAAAGGATTAATTAATAACTTATTTTTATTTACTATGTTGTTGGGTGTTACGTCATTTCCTACTGGTACCTTAAAATTAATGACCAGTTTTAGCCTTGTTGTCAATGGAATTGATAAATGAATTGTAAACTTAGCTTACACTACCAAATATGTGTTAAAATGATTAACTTACTTGAAAAAATACTTTTTACATATTGGATTTCTACAACACATGTTTGACAATTAAGCACAAACATAAAACTAGCACCGTGTAATGCAATTAATCCAATCGTATAAAAATACCGTGCAAGTTTCCATGAGCATTAGTAAAATTGCCTGTCGCGTAGCCTTCTGTGTACCTACGAGAACTATTGCGGCTCTGGTTAACCTGAAGTTGGCAGAAAAACGAGTTTAGATTAACAATTAGGAATATATTTGTCAATAAGCTGAAATAAGCAATATGAAGTTAGGTACATATGTATGTAAATTAAAGTTTGGTTAGTACGAACGAAATACCAAGGAAAATGCTGAATGTATTCAAATTGTAAAACGCTTCCTTAGTGCAAAGCTTATTTTTCTGGAGCCTGACACGTTAATTTAACGCTAAATAGTTACGCCTACTTTTATCCAATAGGCGATTATTTCAGAACATTAACCTTTTTTCTAAGCTAGTAGATCTAACAATAGCACTTAGTTGTGGTGCAAGAAGCAGAAGATTAGCGATCGAACTTGTTACTACAAATGCTACTATTTTTCGTTGTAAATGGTTGCCTATCACGTTAATTTTCATCGTGAACGGGCATTATTTCAGAATAGTTTTAACTTTTTTCTAAGCTGACAGATGTACCAACAGCATTCAATATCTATTCACCAGCTCATGACCTTAGGGGAATGAAGGAGAGAGGAGAGACATTCCAGTTGATATAGCTAGAGTGTTATAAACTTCTTCACAAACGTTGTTCTGCTGCTTACGTTGCCATATAGCCTATGATACTGGCGCTATGTTTACTCGCTGCTAATTTTTCTTAGTTTCAGTTGTAAAATCGTAGTTCTCACTAGTGCTATGTCGGAAATGAAGAAAAAAGGAATGCAGAAGTAGATAAACCCCCGCCTAGGAGTGCTGTAAAATCTGCTATGATATTATGGTTGCGGAACAACGGGGTTTAGAATGACAGTTCTATGCGTAAAAAGAATCTTTATAGGATGATTGGAAGAAACAAACCTAAAGAAGTATTTAAAGCGGACATGTTTGATTTCATTGGGCCACACTCGTTTGCTTGCCCACATACACGTGTGATCTCAATCTCATAGAACTAGCTTGGGCCAAGGTAAAATTAATAGTTAAGGAAACAAATGTAACAGATGACTTATCCTTACAGGAATTGCACGATATAATTCTGGAGTGTATATCAATTGAGACCAAAATAGACCAGCAGGGTTTCTGAAAAATATAGAAGAGGTACCTACAAAGAATCAGTGGAAGAAAGATGAAGTAGTTGAAAATATTGTTTACGTTTTATAAGCTAAATATATTGCATGAACTGAAACAAATATTTCAGTTCCTCTATTTTGAGCGACATCTTTGCTTTAATCTAGCGTGAATGCATATTCCAAGGTTGGCACTACTATCGTAAGCGCGACCTGAAGCACGAGTGCAGCTTTAGGTATCGCTGTGTACCTGTTATTGTTTATTGACCTACTGGCTGGCTGCGTTCCTGCCAAAGCTGGTGTAAAAAGAAGAAGAAGAAGAAGAAGAAGAAGAAGAAGAAGAAGAAGAAGAAGAAGAAGAAGAAGAAGAAGATTAACAATCTTCAGGTATACTAACACCATTGCGTTGCAGAAGTTTATAAAACGGCACCTGCAGTTTAAATTTAACTAAATTTCCAACGCCAAAGTTAATAGTATATTATGTAACGAGACTATAACGGTAGTAATTAAGACACGAGTATAAGGAAACGAGCGAAGCGAGTTTTCTAATTTTTATACGAGCGTCTTAATTGCCATTATAGTTAAGTTTTATACGACAGTTTATGCTCGACCACATACCTAATTTTATAGTTGAAATATTGTAAAACGTTTTACACCCACCGGGACAATGACCTACATATTGCATCAGCTGATATTTGGAGTTCTGTGCAGGCGCTAAACGATCACATCACAGTTGTATTATGAACATGATAACCTTGGAATGCTACGTAACACTGAAAAATAGAAGGCAAATTTAATATATCGGCTTTAAGACAAAACTTTATTTCATGTATAAGTTATTTATTGTACAGTTAGTGAAATTAATTTGCGGGACTGTGTTTAGTGCAATATTCTTGCACTATGATGCTGTATTTGTGTGTTGCGTTTCGAGAATTAATCGATACTGCACGTTGCTATTGCTGCATAAGAATTCTCTGATTGGCGGAACACCTGTCCTTTAATGAAAATTGAATTCTCTGATTGAATGAAGAGCAGTCCTTTAATGTAAGTTTGAACTTGGAGGTCCATTAAAGGATCGCTAAAATTAATACATTTGGGTATGGTCGAGCATAAAAATACATAGAAATATTGATTCAGTCAAAGACATATAAGGTCACGGAACCCACGATAACTGCGCTATCACTGGCTGCACTGTAACCTACTGACAATGTCACTTGAAACATGGACACAGGAAGTTTCAGCGTCCTCGTTAAGCATTGGAGCCCTTGATGGAAATCTTATCTTTTTCAACACGTGTACAAGGCCTTGGACAGGTTGGTGCTTTTGATGTAGGAAGTGCTCTTCACTTGTTTAATCGAGTTAACATTGGTAGGTTTAAACAGAAAAAGACACTTTTGATGTTTTAGCTGTTGCGTGATTAGCAATCAATGAAGAGGAAAATAGCTACAGATTCCTCTTTATATCAAATTTCGAAAGGCCATGGAACTTGAGAGCTTCCGTAGCTGTTGGAAAGCTGGTAGCATGTATAGATCATATGTCATGTTACAAAACACCAGCGTGACCAAATAGGCACGCTGTCATCCATGTGAGTGGAGGCGTGGAAAGTTTAAACAGTGACGTTTTCAGTAATTTCTTCATATCTTCAGCTCTTTTCTAAGCTTCAGTGCACAAAAATACAAGGCAAAGTCTCTTTAAAATCCAAAAAGATGGTTTCTCCAACTGGCCTAATAGTAATTAACTATGAAGACAGAGACTTTTGGCGAAAGTTAACCTACAAATGAATTTGGCAAAGTCCTGGGGTTTCCAGAGAAGTCAGTTGGTGTAATGTCAGCATGTTGTTGTGGTAGCTCAGATGGTTAGAGCAGCGGTACATTTATGTCCGTGGGGCTCACACAATGGGACAACTTATAATGCAAAAACATAATTTTACTTTCTCTGCTACTAAGCAGAGGAAGTATTGTATTCCACTCAAAAATACAATGTCGAGATTTCACCGGAAATATGTTTTGAGGCCCCTTGAATCCAAAAAAAGCATGTATAGAAAAGGTCCATGTGTGTGTGTGTGTGTGTGTGTGTGTGTGTGTGTGTGTCTCAGTCAGTGGAGAACATAATTCAAAAACCGAAAGTCGGTTAAAAACCAAAGTTGGCTCTAACGATTTTGATTAAAATGCCATATGTTTGAGTTATTTTTATGACAAATGAAATGTATATTTTGAATTTTCTGGCTATAGCCTATATAGTCCTGTTTACTCCGGAAAACTTTTGAATAACTCGTAAACCGTAAGAGATAGACAAAATCTTATTGTACCAAAACTGTAGATCTCGCTAAAACACACAATTTATGTCAAAATAAATTTTTCCGTAGAGTGAACCATTTGGAAGATATTTCTTGTTATTTGTATAAGTTTTGGAGACCATACTTCTGTCAAATGGAACATAGCTATTCATTTTTACTTTCTCTACTGGTAAGTACGGGAAGTATTGTACTCCACCCAAAAATTCGATGTCGAGATTTCACCAGATATATGTTTTGAGACCCCCTGAATCCAAAAAAAAAAAGGCATTTTTAGAAAAAGGTCAATGTGTGAGTCTGTGTGTCTGTGGACAGCATAACTCAAAAACGAAAAGTCGGTTAAAAACCAAAGTTGGCATTTAAGTTTAATGCCTTTCAAGGATGCGACATGAATATTTTGAAGAAAACAGCCCTACCCTAAACTACCCTTTACATGGAACATTTTTCGAAAATTTTGATTTTCTTGAAAATGGCTCTAACGATTTTGATTAAAATGTCATATGTTTGAAATATTTTTATGGCAAATGAAATGTATATCTTGAATTTCCTGCCTATAGCCCCTGTAGTCGTATTTACTCTGGACGACTTTTGTATAATCGGTAAACCATTAGAGATAGACCAAATTATACTATACAAAAAATGTAGATCTTGCTAAAATACACAATTTATGTCTCAATAAATTTTCTTATAGAGTGAATCATTTCGGAGATATTCCTTGTTATATGTGTGAGTTTCGTAAAACTTTAAAACTTTCGTGAAACGGAACACCGTTGTTCATTTTTTATATTTTAAGTGTGCAAAGAGAAGGGAATCTCAAAGCTTTAAAAATTAATTTTTACTATCCCCAAAAGCCTACTGTATTCTAATGTTCCCCTTGCACCTACAAGGAAATAAGCAATAAGATAATTTGTACAGATGTTTATCTTAACTAACAAGAAGAAGATATAGGAATAAGAGTTTGTAAGAATGGTTAGTACAAGAGTAGAGAAAGTCATGTGAGTGCAACACATCATATTTTTTTTTTTTTTTTGGACGTGCTAAGAGAACGGAATTTGAAGGCTTTAAAAGATTTGACTATCGCTCAAAGCCTACTATATTCCTATATCTCTGTGGCACGTGCAAGAAAACGAGCAATAAGATAATTTGTACAAATATTTATCTCAGCTAACACGAAGAAGGTAGTAGAGTAAGAGTTGTAAGAATTGTTAGTACTAGACTAGGGAAAGTCATGTGAGTGCAACACATCAGATTTTTTACCATATTGGTTTAAATCTCAGTAGGCTCTCTCCTTAAACCGAAGGCCCATGGTTCAAATTCCGGCTACATATTGCACCTGAAGGATCTTCATTTTAAGGATGAGATAGCAAAACGAACAAAGTTGCTTCGTGGGATCGAAAGGCACTTTGAGTGGCTGAGTGCGAAATAAAGACCTGAAGTACTTTCCCATGGAATGCATCCTCGCACACAGAATGACGTCATGATGTTAAGCACGTTTTGACCAGCAAGAGGGCCCCGCACTCACAAAGCAGTGGAAGAAAAAGAACACGAAATGAATTCCGGACTCGCTTTGCATAACAATTCCTTTGTCGATTAGAAGGCTCTAACACACACGACCAGAGGTAAATTAATCACGTTCTGATCGGTTCGCGTGAGTGGTTTTCCCCTAGAGGAATCCTGCTCGCTTGGTAGTAGCTTAACGCAATATACGTACATGTCTCTGCATGATTACTATTCCTTTGTACTTCCTCTATCAATCATACCTTCTCTACTTCTCGATGCCATTGACATTCTGTTAGACTTGACTCTGGTAGTGATATCTAGAAAATGAGTTTATATAGCTTAACAAAACTGAAATTTGCCCTTTTGGTACAGCGTCATATTGAGGTTAGAATTTCAGATTCATTGTTATCCAAGGGAAATCGAAACCATCAACAAAACTGACATACGCGAGAGTGGAAAAGTAGATGTGAAGGACTAAATTTATTTTTACTTTTTCTACTGGTAAGTAGAGGAAATATTGTACTCCACCCAAAAACTCAAAGTCGAGATTTTCACCTGAAATATGGTTTGAGGTTCCTTGAATAAAAAAAAAAAAAAAAGTATTTTTAGAAAAATGTCCGTGTGTCTATCTGTCTGTAGACAGCATAGCTCAAAAAGCAAAAGTTTAATGTCCTTCAAGGATGCGACACGAAGATTTTCAAGAAAATTGCTTCATCCTAAAGTACCCTTTTTTTCGAAAATTTTGATTTTCTTGAAAATGACATGATTTTGATTAAAATGCCATATGTTTGAGATATTTTTATAACAAACGAAATGTGTATTTTGAATTTTCTGACTATAGCCCATGTAGTCTTGTTTACTCTGGATGACTTTTGTATATCTGGCAAACCGTAAGATAGACCAAATCTCACTATGCACAAATGTAGATCTTGCTAAAACATACAATTTATGTCCAAATATTTTTTTTTTCTTTTGTAGACTGAACCGTTTCGGAGATATTCCTTGTTATTTGTGTGAGTTTTGGTAAGCAACTTTCGTCAAATGGAACTTCTTTTTTAATTTTTTATGTTAACCGTGCAAAGAGAGCGGAATTTGAGAGCTTTAAAAGATTTGACTGTCGCTCAAAGCCTACTGTATCCTATTATTCCCCTTGCACCTACAAGGAAATATGCAATAAGATAAGTTCTGCAAATGTTTATCTCAACTAATACGAAGAAGATAGAAGAATAAGAGTTTGTAAGAATGATTAGTACAAGAGTAGAGAAAGTAATGTGAGTACAACACATCAGATTTTTTTTTCACATCCCGTTCAATACTATCATAAACTCGTTTTGTCTATTTTACTGCACGTATGTCAGTGAACTATATTAAATCATGTAATTTTTGGTATATTCATTATTGCAGATGTGGAATGTAAGCATGGCTGATACAAAGTTTAATGGCAGCTAATAGCTGACCAAATCATGATCAAATTATTCTCTTTCCTGTTGTGAAAATAAATGTTGGCTCAAATGATGTTTACATCACTGATTTCACAGCGCAAGCGTGGCAATCCTCTGATTGGACGTTGTGTTAACCAGCTCTACTGTCACCCGCCATAAAATTGTGTGCCTGCCATATATTTGATAGCTGAATTTTGCCATTTAGTTCTTAGTTGAGTCTTTAATTCTTTTTTATTTGTTATTTACCTACGATTTGATTTGCCCTGCAGCTATGTACGAGCGACAAATTATTGGTTTTTTAAGGTCAACAAACAGGAGCGTGGCTTGGAGAAGGACTGAGTTATTCTCGTAATTTCAAACTCTTCCTTGTTCTCTATTGATTCGTTTACTGCTTTTGTATTGGGACATGCCTACTATTTAAAAATGGAGCATATCTTGCGCTATTAATAAACTTTTACAAAATGACGTTAAGTGTATGGCGCAAGAATGTCGCATTCAAAGGCTTGAAAGAATGCGTATGTATCTAGGACATGTTCGGTTACTTGTATCTGTGAAGTAGCAAATGTTTGGTCAGCATATGGTCCTCGGAGTTCGCACTTAAGAAGCAGTTTTTACCGTTATTGCGTGGTGTTTCGTTCCCACGAGGTCCAGGAATATTATCGAGAAACTGTGTGTAGAATTTTTTTCGAAAGGAGTGTGTTTACCTGGCAAGATGGCGTAACGGTAAGATGACCCGTATGTCGGACACAAACAACAAACGGGCTGGGCGGAGAGCAAGGCCACTTCATGTAGAGGACTGACATGACGTCAACCCACGCACCCACCTGTGCCATATGTTTCTCTACATCACAATATAGGAGATCCCCTGCAGGGCAGAGAGAAAAGAGCTGTGTCACTTGACCAGCATTTGTGAGTATGCTGGGCTTGACCAAGTGGGATGGCTTAGAAGGTTTCGTCTATGGCCCACAAGGTCATGGGTTCGATCCCAGTGGTTGGCCTACCTCCCCGGGTCGCCAGGCGAATGCTGCATTAGCTCATTACGTCCCTAGAATTCCTTGTCCCTTCCACTTCACTTCTCATTTCCTTTCACCCGTCATCTGGCTGGTTTCTTTCAGAATAGTTCTTTGTCTAGGCGGTCTTCGCTCTCTGAACTCCCTCGGGGATGTCTAAGACAGTGGGAGCGGGGCAGTAGCACCACACAAGGACCCTGCCCTCTGCTGTGTTATGACTCTTGAGCCGACCACCTTCTGTTTCCTCTCGCTTCATCCTTCCACCTGGAGGTGCCCTCAAGGGGCATAGATACAAAACATCTTCAAGGTCGACGTCCCGAAATCTCTCCGCAACTCCTATACTATGACAGACCTCGAAGATGCCACAAAAAACTTATGGGATGATGCACACTTAAGTATGAATTAATAAGTCCAGATTTTGATTACCTAAAATGTTAAAATAATATCCTATAGAAGAGTCTAACATTTAAAACATATGACATAAATACAAAAAATCACCTATAACTTGGCAGGTAAACTCATTTTCCAAGCATGCGACATACGATTTTCAAGAACCCCCCCCCCCCTCCCGAGCTTCTCTTTACATTCAACTTTCAAAGAATTTCGTGTTTTCAGAAATAACGATTTTGATAAAAAGAAAATACGTGTTGCACTCACATGACTTTCTCTACTCTTACACTAACTATTCTTACAAATTCTTATTCCTCTATCTTCTTCACATTAATCGAGATGAACATTTGTACAAATTCACTTATTGTTAATTTTCTTGTAGGTGCAAAGGAAATACAGTAAGTGTTGAGCGATAGTTAAATCTTTTAAAGCTGGTCGCTATATAAAGGCTATCAAATTTAATTATCTTTGCACGACTAAGATATAAAAAAAAAATGAATAACGATCTTCCAATTCAGAAAAGTTTGAGTATTGAGTCAAACAAATAACAAGGATATCTCTGAAACGGTTCACACTACAAAAAATAATAATAAAATAAAAAATTAAATAAATTATTTTGGGCATAAGTTGTATGTTTTAACGAGACCTACATTTTTTGTGTAATAATCTCTTACGGTTTACCAGTTTCGCAAAAGTCATCTAGAGCAAACAAGAGCCAGACAATTCAAAATATACACTTCATTTGTCATGAAAATATCTTAAATATATGGGATTTTAATCAAAATCATTATAGCCATTTTCGAGGAAATAAAAATTTTCAAAAATGTTCCATGTAAAGGGTAGTTTAGGGTGGAGAAATTTTCTTCAAAATCTTTGTGTCTCATCCTTAAAATATATTGACTTAAATACCAATGGTGACGGGGTTACATTATTGCATGCATTTTGATTTTATAAAACGAAAAAGAAAGAAAATAAAGTACAGTAATATTGAAATAAATTGATGCACTTATAATATAAATAGCTACCGACACATTCATTTCATTGTTAAATGCCAATATGACATGAAAACAAAACAAATAATTTTACAATAATCTAAAACTTTGACTAAACACATTTGTTGCCAAATGGCAACACTATGCATAGGGGATTAATTATTAAACAGACGGGGACTTTGGACAGCTATCATTGCAACACATAAACTGTGTACATTTTGAGCTAAACCTATTTAAAATTACTGAAATTAGGACATTCAGTAAAGCCTCTGTCCTTAGAGAAATTGTCCCATAAGTTATAAGGGAAGAGGTGGTAATATGGACCACATTTTTACTATTCAGAAAAGTTGAATTTAAAACGTATCCATTATGTTAAAAATATAATAATAATAATAATAATAATAATAATAATAATAATAATAATAATAATAATAATAATAATAATAATAATAATAATAATAATAATAATAATAATAATAATAATAATAATAATAATAATAATAATAATAATAATAATAATAATAATAATAATAATAATAATAATAATAATAATAATAATAATAATAATAATAATAATAATAATAATAATAATAATAATAATAATAATAATAATAATAATAATAATAATAATAATAATAATAATAATAATAATAATAATAATAATAATAATAATAATAATAATAATAATAATAATAATAATAATAATAATAATAATAATAATAATAATAATAATAATAATAATAATAATAATAATAATAATAATAATAATAATAATAATATGGACTATATTATAGAATTACAAATAAGTCTTAAAACATAAGTTGAAAAGTTTTGAATTTTCCAGCTTTTGAAGACATTCTACGAAATATAGATTTTGGAAACTGGGGTTGTAATATGAAACGCGTGTTTAAATATAGATTTAGTGCAATAATCTCACACATCTTGTTTTTAATGCCTTAACTGCAAATTTTTTGCTACATACATATGTTCAGACACTTGGAACTGCATTGAAAAGGTCAAAATTAAGATTACCGCTTCATATCTGAAAGGGGAAAAGTAATTGAAATCGTTTCTGAGTCTTTCATGAGCAAAACTGACCAGGAAAATCATGAGTTTGTCATCCACTACATAAAATGTGTGCTCATTCGCTACACATAACTGGACCCATAGTTCCCCTGACTTCTTGGCTTTACGACCCTAAAGTAAAGGAAGGGATTGTATTATGGAATACCTTGTTTCCATTTTCCAAATAAGCGATTTTTTTCGACATGAAAATGTTAATGCCAAAATGTTAAGTTCAGCAAACAAAAACAGTTTAAAATAGAAAAACACGCCCTGCTAAAAGTTCAAGCTTCCTGAAATAAAGTACTTCCTCTCACAAACATAACCTCTTCGGACTTCGACTGTGGTATACGAAACTTGTCTTTAGGCTCTCTAAGCGCAAAGGGCATATCTAAACATGGACCTTATTGCTTGAAGGCCATACCTTAACTGTGACCCTTAAAAGAACTGAAGCTGGACACGTAGAGGATAAGCAATGTATTGATGTTATCTGCTTTTAGCGGCTAAAAGGGAAGCCAACAATATGAATTAGGATGGTTTCCATATCAAATAATAATCTCAATAATGTTTTAGATGTTTTATAACTAAGCAACCTGGGAAATAGCGTGCAGAAATTGCGCAATGCATTGTTATATTTACCCTGGTGCAGTTCTGCCAGGGCTTTGCCATAACAGCTTTTTTAAACATTTACGAGCTGAGTGGAATGTGTAATTTCCAGTAAATAGCAGCTGTGGGAACGACCATGAAACAGCCATCAGAACACCAATCACGCTTTAACCAGAAACAGTTGATGATAGCGATTTATGCAGCGGTCTCTTAACTACGGGTAGATCGTTTGATTCCAATCCAAATTTGGCTATGTCGGTCACCCGAACATCTCGCGTACCTTGAGGTTCGTGTTGTTATATAAGCTGCTCTATAGTAGTTGTTGACATCAAAACAAGAAGTATACATCTGATGTTACAATCACATGCCTTTTGCCACCCATATAATTTACATTCACATTTATTCGACAAATTATTTGTATTTGTTTTTCTACTGCCTGTTAACCGTAATCTGTTTACAAAATGGCACAAATATACATTGTTATAGCTAGATAGAGGCATACAGAACATTTAATACAAATTTCAAAAGGAACAGGATGGATCAGACGGTGACGTCCGTAGTCCGCATTCGGGAGGTGCCGGGTTTAAATCTCAGAAGCCGATCACTCTCACTGGGGTGTTTTCGTGGTTTCCCTCAAGGAATATCCTGATTGGATATTTAATACCGCGACCCAAAGTTCCACCTCAAGGGACACTGGGAGTGAAAAAGTAGACAATTTTTCCTATATAAAAGCCTCTTTTTCTCAAAACTACATTTCTGCATATTCCAAATGTACCTCGCGCATCAGGTTTGCTTCAAATTTACAAAAGTATTCATAAATAGCAGCTAAACAAATCTATGATTCAATATTGATGTTATCATTAACATGAATTACAAAAACATTTTTTGTATGAAAAAATCAAGAATTGTTAAGATTAAGTTTTCTTTGAGTAGTCGGAAGCTTTCAAGGCCAGAGTTAGAATTAAGGCTAGAGATTTCTTCCGGGCTTAAAAGCCGTGGTCTGCTGGAGTTTTGAGGTCCAGACGTTTCGTCCATACCTGCGGTGGACATCATCGGTGGCGTGGTCTGAGTCTTCTCTGCGAAGGTTCAACATGTATTTTAAACATATCATTTACTATGCATACATTTTCGTCTGTAGTTTAACGTTAACCAAACATTCAAGACTATAGGTACAAATTATTTCTTTCCGGATGAAAAGGACTTCACTGTAGCAAAAGTTCTAAACGCGCGAATTCCTAAAATAAAATCTTTGTAATATGACTATTTACCACACTATGGTCACTAGGTAAGTACGGAGGCTCGAATATTGGGCACCCCTAAAGAAAACATTGTTGTTGGGTCGAAATAGCTGATTCATTGCTATTGCAACGGCTGCAGGCAGGACTCTGTTGCGTCATTCATTTCCCTCGTTTTTCCACATTTTGGTAAACAAAAAACTTCGTGATTGCAGTTTAATTATTTTAAATGTAACATCAGGAAAAATAAAAGTAATAAATTTTCTTTTTATAGCATGGAAAGGGAAGGTTCTTGCAAGTTCAATGGAGATTCAGAGAAGGTATTACCATGCAAAGGTTTTGTACAATTTCAAATATGACGTAACATGAGTATGACATTTTTCTTCTTCACGTGCTACTGTGTTCCGCTGGTTTGGAGGGCGTATAATTGTGTAGAGACAAAGGTAAGACCAAAAACAATAGTGACAGAAAAACATCACCACTGTGGATAAAAAAACTAGGAATGATCCTGTTCTAAGCTACAAGGACAGTGAGTGGTGTAAAGGATTACTTTTTCGAGTGTTTTAACCATTCTTCATTAGCACCTTCATGGGTACCTCATAATTTATCTTAAGCAGGTGTTTGTGTAGTAAGGTATCTTAAACATATTGCACTTTTACCAAAATTATTAATGCCATTTTCAAACAATTGAAAAATGTTGAAAATGTTCCATGTAAAATATATTTTGGAGGGGGACTTTAATGAACATCTTCGTGTCCAGTGGCGGCTCGCAGTCAAAATTTTAGGGTAGGCAAAGTGTAACAGCAACAACAACAACAATAATAACAACAACAACAACAACAACAACAATAATAATAATAATAATAATAATAATAATAATAATAATAATAATAATAATAATAATAATAATAATAATAATAATAATAATAATAATAATAATAATAATAATAATAATAATAATAATAATAATAATAATAATAATAATAATAATAATAATAATAATAATAATAATAATAATAATAATAAACCCCGTTTATCCGAAATATAGGGGGCGAAGTCATTGCGGATAACGCAAACAATATATTGTTTGGTTGTTTAATAAGAGCAGAGTGAATGAGTGTGACTTACGGACGAATTACCGCCAAAACTAAAATCACGAGTGTCGGCAGACGTTTTTCCAGGGGGGGGGGGCACACGTTGGAAATTTGCAATCATATAATATTAAATCATTATTTTACTGTCAAAATTTATAGTATTTGTTGCAGATAACCGTATTAATTTGTGCTAAACAAAAATTGCTCTTTACATCAAAATTAAAATAATAAGTTTAAAAGTCAGTAACTGACTGCACATTAAGTTCACAAACTTCCAAGGGGGGGCCGTGGCCCCCCTTGCCCTTGTTTCGCGACGCCCATGACTAAAATAGATTAAGAAATTGAAAAATTGTCTGACTGCAGCTTTGTGTTAAATAGCTGAAACACTCCTCTTTTCATTGTCAGTGCGCCGCGAAAGCGAAATTTGTAATAGTTCACTAATTAAGTCGGTCATACTGGTATTACACAGAGATAACGACAGATTCAGATCTCTGAGATCTTCGTTCGTGGAGCATGGCTGTTCGGAACATGTCGCATAAATTCGGATTTGGGCAGGCAAGTGTTCGGACTGCTGGCAGACGCGTCTACGCATGCTCGGAGTGCATATACAGACCGAATGTTTCCTTATCCCTATTCAAGGGCCTCGTACTGAGGAAATGGGGCCGGGCAGACAGAGGTTAAGCTAGCCTGCTCTCCACTACCCAGGTTCCATGCGTATCATTTCTGCCGCGCGTTTCAAACACGCAGCGCAGTTTTGATGAATCGGAATTGAGATTAAAGGATTTGACCATGCGCTGGTCATTATAACCGAGAAAACTTTTCTTGAACTGCAATTTAGGGAAAAATGACGGTTCAAATGATAAAATGCAGAATCATAGTTAAACATTATTTGTTGATGTATTACGATAGGGTAGGCAATGCCTACCCTGAGGAGCCGCGCCTGTTCGTGTCGCATCCTTAGAATATGTTGGATTTGAATATCAAGTTTGATATTTAACCGACTTATCGTTTTTGCTGTTCATAGTTGCACGATAGACACACGCGCGCACACACACGTGTTTGTGTGTCTGTGAATAGCATAATTGAAAGATGAAAAGTCGATAAAATACTAAAATGGTATTTAAGTTCAGCCTCTTTCATGCGACACAAAGCGTTTCAAGAAAATCCCCCCACGTGGAACCCCCCTCTACATGGAACACTTTTGGAAATTTTCGAGTTTCTCGAAAAGGGCACCAAAGTTTTTGATTAAAACACCACATATTTAAGACATTTTCTTGGCGTATAAAATGAATATCTGAATTTCGTGGGAATGTCCTTATAAGTCCTGTTAATTTTGAATACGTTTTGGGTAATTGGTAAACCATAAGAAATTGATGAAATCTTACTGTACAAAAAGTATAATTATTTCGTTTTCTGCCTCGTTAAATGCTTGATCCTTCTGGTTTAATGTAAAACTTGTACTTTATTTAATTGTTATGGGCACAAACTAAAAGCGACTTTTATATTCCATTTACGCAAACATTCCTGAATGTCTAAACAATTGTACATCGTTTATGAATTACTATGTCTATCAAAATTTCTAAAAATCCGAGGATTGTCTTGGACGGGAGGCTCGAGATATATGATGCGTTTTCGCTATTATTTGGAGAAGAATTTATGTACAATAATCGGTAAGTAATCCATAGTGACTAAAAATAATATTCTAGACTATTTTACGTATTACATTTAAACTTGACCACGGCTATAAAAAGCTTATACCTAGAAAATAGAATCGCTATTGAAATGGGTTTTAAAATAACACAACATAAAATGGCAACAATAAACAGAGGTGTGAGACGAGAGTGTCCTTTATCACCTCTATTTAGTTTATATATCGATGACGTCATGATAAAATGGCAGATTAATTTGGATAGACATTTTAAAATAAGAAACATAGACGCAATGTTGTTTGCTCATGATCAAATATAGATTTGTAACTCAGAGCGGTCTACAAAGAGCCATTTTTAATTTAAATAAAACAAGTGTAACATATAATTTCAAAAACTAAAACTAAAATATTGGCGTTTAGAGGATGGGGTACACTAAGAGCAAAAATCGTAATTGATAACACAAGTTTAATAAACTATAGACGTCTAGGAAGAAGGAGTGTTGGACGACCACAAAAATGGATTGAACAATTTCAGCTTTGATGAAACCGGAACGAGCTTATAAAAGCTCAATCCTTGATTGGTGGTGGTGATGATGATGATGATGATGATGATGATGATGATGACGTCGACGACGACAATAGCTATTTTACATCAGCGGTTCATACGTTAGATGAATGAGTTTTATCAGCAAACGCAGAAATACAGGGGAAACAGTGAAAGAATCGTAAATACATGTAGGTACATCTTATTCTAAAAGTAGTATAAAAGTTGAGGATGGAGGGGTGGTGCTGTAAAGGTTTGTACACTTAAAAGGCGTAACTGTGTATGTGCTGCCCTCAAGAAATCTTTACATTACTACTAAGAGGGCATTTTTCATTATGATGTCCATAATTACTAAGCAACTTATTTGATATCCAAATCACGTCGCTCACAGAAAGAAGTGGATTCCACCAACAATTACAACCCATATAAAGCAAGTTAATGGGCTAGTTAGACCAACAGGGTGGTCCGGTAATTGTAGTCGCCGTGCATGGCTAACTCTGGGATAAAGACGTCTTTAGTGCTGTAATTTGCTCAACAAATTTCTCCTTTATTGCCCTTAAAATAGCTCCAGAAGCAACACAAAGTAGCAAGCACGGTTTAGCGGGAACCATTTAAACGCGGGTACTATACATCCTCTGTGTTCTGATGTGTCATTTTGTTTAGTGGCAGCTGTCTAGTGTTGTCCAGAAGCGTTTGTCCTCTGGGAAACTTAACTACGAGCAATCACGTTTTATGAGAAAAACCTTGGAGCAGAAGGCATGAGGATGTAGTCATGTTTTATAGTCAAATTTTCAGAAACATTTTATTAACATAAGGACATTTGATAATCCCCCAAGGGAAAACCACACACTGCGAACAATGTTGACGGTATTAGCTGTGTATAAGTAAACTACGCAAGGAATCCTGCAGCAGTGGAGAAGCTAGGCACAAAAATAACTAAATCCTAGTTCAGGAAGCTGAATGAAAACCCCTTTTGTTGTAATGCTTATCTAGAATATGAACAGTTTAAGGCCATTAAATCAGTGTTACTCTCATTCATTCATTATCCACATTGAGAAAACAATTGAAATGCAAGTGCTGCTACGAAATTAACTTAGTATCTTTCAGCAAAAGACAATGCCTCTGCGTTTGAGTGGTCATTGCTGTAGCCAGAGGCCCAGGGTTCTATTCTCGGCTAAGGAAGGGAATATTTATTTAACCAGGATAATATCCTACTCCCGACAGAGTATGGAAGTATGAACGTGGCAGGAATGCGAGTGTGTTCAATGTTAAATATGATAAAAAATCAATGTTAACAAAGCCTACAGTTTAGAAAATAACACCATCAGTTGTTTCTCAAATCAGAGCCCCCCAATATAACCTAAGAAGTTAAAGATGATTATACAAGTGCAACAATTGGGATTTGATATTGGGCTTAATAGAAGCTAACGATCAAGGATAAAAATTCACTTATGGCAGATACAAAATTTAATGGAGATTGAGGCTAAACATTTCATCATCTATTTCCTGCTGCAAAACTACACTGTGGGCACAAATGGTAGTATATCAAGGACTTCACAGAGTGATTTCACCGCCTGTTTAACTATACTATACCGCAAGGCTGGGAAACCTTGTGTTGACCAGTTTCTCCTGCCACCCGCCATTAAATATTGCGTCTGCTATATTTTCTTCAATGAATGGAAATCAGAATTAGGGGGAGCCCTATGTGATATTTATGGTGGACGAAGCAGCGTCAGGGCGAGTTTTCTCCGGGTTCTCCGGTTTACCCACCACTCATTCCACCAGTTGCTCCATTATCACCTTTCCATTCATTGACTTCACCTACATTTCACGTCATCTTCCTCACTACCATACCTGGTGCTTGGCTGACCACCCGCTTCCAGGTCTTCACTCTGTCCTGTCCATAGGTCTGACCCTAGGAACTGGCTTGTAAATCCTAGGGGGTGTAAGTCCTACATAAGGGGAAGGTAACCAGATAAAGAAATAAAGAACTTTGCAAGAATTGGTAAGGAGGATTTGTATGAAAATCCGCCAACTCGAAATAGCTGAAGGAATCTTATACTACTATGATATCATATCAGGTAGATAAATACTTACTTCAAAAAAATGTGAAAGACCTGAAAATATGCAATTTGTATTTAATCACATTTGTAGTTTTAGCAGTTTACAATCATTTCTTGTTATTGTTGTTGTTAATTTCCTGTATTTCACACTTCTGAAATGTTAAGTATAAGTTTTATTTCTAACCACCCCAGGCAAAGAGTAGATACCCAAAATGCCCAATCTATCATAAATATATTGAGCTTCTTTTTAAATATTTGACTGTCGGACTTGCGTCCTATATGCTTCTATGCAGCAATAATATATGTTTTACCATTTTATTACACACCTATCATGTTTAACAGGCAGGAAACAAGTGTTATTACGAGCAATTTGTAGAAAAAATAGAAGTAAAATACAGAAGGTAGAGAAGGTCGTGTAATTATAATGTACACTGGAATTGGGAATTCCATTAAATTTCTACGTAGGTACCTGTGGCGTCGACCAATCTGCTCAAACGATCTGAAATGGAGTCCATAGCTTTCTGGAGGAAGTTGTGTGGAATGTTGGTAAGAAATTCCCGAATCCGTGCTTTTAATTCGTCCAACCTGTAAGGTTTCGTCCGGTACACCTCCTCTTCTGCACAGCTCCATAAAACGTCATAGCTTGTCAGGTCTGAACTTCTTACAGGCCCCTCAAGCAATCTGTGGTCCTTCTCTTACTGTAAGGTGATCAGCCATCTTTGTCATTGTGGTGTATCGCCTCTCGTGGCCATAGTCGGTACTGTGTGGCATGGAAAATCACTATCTTATTTAATGTTCTGTATGTTTGTGCTATTTCCAATGTTATTCCATCAGTATTAAAAATTTGACTGCCATTTAATAATGCCTAATTACTTCCCGCCCGCCCGCCCTGTGCAGTCTTTTCGGAACAATTTCTCACGCCTCAAACGTATTCCCTTACTGGTCGAAAGATCCTGGTTAAACATTTAAAATTCTAGCAATTTAGACAATGTACACTTTATGTTGTTCGAAAATGGACTCACAGCATGTCAAAAATTGGAAATTGTAAGATTTTCGCCCTAGCACATGTTGATCTCGGCCAACTAGTATATATCTTCAAAATACCACAAACTCCCATTCTTCACATGACCTTTCCACCCCATCTGAAGTATGCTTACTATGGTTTAATGTAAAATTTTCGCAAATAAGGAACTGCCCAGATCCACAATGTAAAACGGAACACATTCCTTAAACATTTTACCAGACTTAAAACAATGAAACAACAGCTCAAATATTACCTAGGAATAAAATCACTTAATGATCAACGTAAAAATCAACTTAGTGTAATTTGAGAACTTGTACATATTTGTCGGGAAGGGGTGATTTTGTCAGAGATATTTGAAGTTTTTCAACAAAATACATGTTTTCCGCAGGAAGGCATACTTTTGGATCCCTGTATTTAACTTTATTTCAGTGGAATTCAAATGTTTAGGTGTAATGTAGCAGTCAAGGATAGTTCACAATGCAGAAACAACAGATGCGGTATACTGTTTATGTATACAGGTGATTATGTTAATCTTTTGTTTTTATACACGAGGGAAATGCCTTGTCTAAAAATCTTTTTCGGAAGAGCGAATTATAAGATGTTAAGGAAATAGTGTTTAAAAATGGAAAATACATAAAAAGCAGAGTTTGAAGTACGTTCAGTTTTTAGCAGTAGATAGTAAGAAATGTTCAATTGACAACTTGTATTGTAGGTAACGTTTTTAAATATTGTGCCAAATGGAGATAATCCGATACACAACTTAAAGTGTTATAAACACTTCACCTTCCTGAAATAATCGCCGTGGCATAAATGGAATATGACACCAGTTTTGAGCTGTAAATCATCGCATTCTTGTGATATCTCGTTTTTCCAGCGCATTCATCAGCTGAGTTTGTGCTGGCAATCGTTCAAGACAAGTGGTCCATGATTATTAATGTTTGTTTGTATTTCTCATCTGATGAGGACACGCTTGTCCCACATCCGATTTCACAGTGAGATAATCTGGCATATCGAACAGGTTAAAACATTCCAACATTCTGTTTCCCAAATATATGTTTCTGATCTTCAGATATTTATTTAATCATAAATAAGGCCTGGGATTTGATGACCATAAATGATGTTTTTGTGGTGTTAAAATGCACTAGAATGAACAAAAAGAACAAGGAATGGCTTAAAAATTACCTTAATTTGTGGATATTGCATTTTCTCTTATACATTATCATTGAATACTGAATTACAATTCGTTATGAACTGGTTTTGTAAGTTTTCAAAATTGAAGGGCTGTGTATTGTTCTTACAACATCTAAAAAGCTACAATGGCATGCTTAAAGCAACAAATATTGCCAGTTTTCAGCTGTTCTGCATCGAGGGAATATTTCTTACCTGATAGTACACCAGGAAACTTGCAAGTATTATTTATTATTCAACTGCTTTTATTCAACAATTTTCCATTTTAGCAAAGACAAGTTTAGCCAGTTCACGTTCCACAGGACTCAGATTATTTACAACCGGTTTAGCCAATTTTTTATGATTTTTACTTTCGAAATACAAATATCACCTCAAACACTAGCAGTAGTAGTAATATGTTCCTTTTGGCTCAAGAAGTGGCATAAGTGACATGTTCCCTTTGGCTCAAAAAGTGGCATAAGGGACATATCAGTCACGCCCCCCCCTCCCCACCTCCCCCTCCCCTCCTCCCTTAAGTGACATGGGTATTTCTTTGGACACGTGGGAATTCCGAAAACAGAGAGGGCGGATGGTCTGTCGCGAATAGGATGACAAAGGAAGTGTAATTTATGACCCCCGTCCCCCCTGACCCTCCTATTCTAGTGTCTGCAGGTGTTTTCGAAAGAAGAACGCGAGGGTAAGAATCCCTACAATGAATGGCCCCCTTTCAGATCTTGATATATTTATGTGACAGTTGGAAATGTTTCCCTCTGACAGTTTTGAAAAGAACAAGGCTTCATCCTGCAAGGGGGGCGAGCATAGACATACACATTTTTCCTGTCTGAACAGGCTTAGTGTTTTTCTCTTAACAAAGCAGTCAAAGATCGCCCACCTGCAGGAAGAAGCCTTTTCAATAGCGAAAGAATACTTCTGTATTGACACGAGGACCACCCATGTGGTTCCCCACTGAGAGGGTTCCCTGCCTTCCCTCACAATGACCGTATTGTGCGGAAATGGGGTGCGGTGGTCTTGGGCACACTTGAATGCGTTCTTGCTACAAGCGGATGTATTTAATCATCATTTATCTTGACAAGACAAGCGACTGTCTTTAACCCTCACCCCTACCTACAAAGGGGACCTTCGGTGGCATGTAGGCGTTCTTGCTAACGTATATAAAGGCATCGCTAAGAGACCTTTCCGTCAGTTTGACTTGAGACGTCTAGGAGTGTATTTTTTGAAGCTTATACACAGCCAGTGAGGAAATTACACTTGTGCTACAGTCACCATTATCTTCATTGAAGGTAAGTCTAGTGTTTTTCAATTTTCTATACATTTTTTAAATGTATTTATTTTAAGAAGTGAGATTAGATGGTTTTAAAGGGAAAAGAGAAAACATTATATACACATTGTCTATATGATTTACAAATTATTTTATCACAGTTTTTTTTTTCCTTTATATGTTGTTTCGTGTCTATCGCCGCAGTGTTTATATTTAAGATGATAAATATTCCCGTATAAGGCTTAAAACATATTAATTAAACAAGTTTAAAACTAATTTTAATGCTGAGAAAGAAAGTATGAGAGAAAGTATGTTCTGGAAATATTCTATCTAAATGATGGATCTAATACGCAACAATAATAAAAAAATCAATGAAAAAGAACATTGCTAATGATTAAAAACCTAAATATGGTCCTAATATATGTCTAAATTAAACACTTTTATGTCATTTCAGTGAGTCACATCGTTTTTATAGATAGCATTACAATGTGTTCCTACCGTGGAAATTATAGTTATTATCAGGTTTATGTATTTAACATACATACCAACATTGAAATTTATCATATCATTAAACAAAAACAAAGGAAAGGCTAAATATTTTATATATTCAGTCAATTTATGTCCTTGAAATTATCATTTCAGTCAGAATGAGAACTTATAATCAGGGCAACAAGCTGACCCTGGCTGGACGAGCTCGAAGGGCAGCTGTTTCTGAAGGGTCTGCCAGAGGTGTTGCAGAGCCTGAAGCAGACACCTCCCCCATTCAGGAAGATATTATTCCACCACCCCCTGGTTTTGAAGACTCGCCATCGCAGCAGCAAATTGGTGATTGGAGAGACATCCCTGTGGAGGGGTTATGTATTTGCACCAATTGTGGTTACAAGACGGCCCTAATTCAACTACTACAGTCCTTGCAGGGTAAGTTTTCCTTACTAAAAATATATTCTAGCAATATTCTATAACTTTTTCATCATGACTTTTCACATCTTAGCTAACAACACGCTTTGTATACTACTACTACTACTACTACTACTACTACTACTACTACTAGTACTACTACTACTACAACTACAACTAGTACTACAACTACAACTACTACTACTGCTACTACTACTACTACTACTACTACTGCTACTACTACTACTGCTACTCCTACTCCTGCTATTATTATTATTATTATTATCATCATCATCATTATTAGTATTACGATTACTATTATTGTTATTGTTGCAGTTCTGTTTGAGCTGTTATTTTCTTATAAATAAAACATGGCTTATATAATATATCCTGTATTTAACATTATCTTTCACTTTATTTAATGAGAAATTTTTTTCTAACTTTGAAGATACTGAACCTGTGCCTCTTCAGCCTGAAGCAGACACACACGCATCTACTGCTTTGGGTCGAGGCTGTAAGAGACCGCACAGCGATGACAGTGAAGCCCAGGGACTCAGTAATGAACATCTCTCCAACACCGCTCAGATGTCGCAAACGAGTTCTCTGAACCAGGGGGCTGTTTCAACAAACAGCGCTGCAGACAGCAGAAATGTGCCGGGCCCATCATCCGCATCCTCACCATCACCGGCAAAAAGGGTATGTCGGAATGATTATAATGACCTAGAATGTAGGGTTATAGAGTCTGCATTCAAAGGCCGTATATTCAATAGCAAAGTTGAAAATACAGCTGGAATAATGGACCCAAGCGAGTTCCTTAATGCATGCAAGGATCTTGTGATTAAAGAAATGGAATCCACGCTTAAGAAGAGCATGTCTGGGTTAAAGATGAGTTGTTCAATGAACGTCTCATATTTAATCCAGACACCTGATAATGAGAAAGTGGAATCGATATACTTTAATTCCAAGACAAAGGAGATTCAGCGATCATCTAACCTTGATGCAATCTTTCATGCAATGAAAAACGAAATCTTAGAAAACCTGGCCTGTTTTGAAGGCCAAGCAAGTTCAAAGACACTGTTCGCAATCCACTCTCTGGTCAATAGTGCCGCAGAATACAATCCCCTTCGGGCTTCAGGGTATATTGAGCTGCCGGAATGCATCAAGCGGAAAAAAGCTGTTCTTAATATTAAGAACAAAGATGATTACTGTTTCGCTTGGTGCATGCTGGCTTCAAGATACCCTGCAAATAAAAACAAGGACCGCATTTCATCATATCCTAGAGATTTGCTATTCAAAGCTTTCAATTATGAGGGAATCACATTTCCCTTTTCATTAGACCAAATTGATCGTTTTGAGAAGCAAAATTCTGAAGTGTCTATAGCTGTATTTGCTCTCAATGACAACAACTCGGTGGAGTCTATTCGCAAACCATCTGAGAGGAAGGCTAGCCCCATAAATATATTAATAATTGAAGAGGGTGGCAAGTCTCATTACTGCCTCATAAGTGATATATCGAGGCTCATTAGAAGTCAGGTAACTAAGCATCGTAGAAAAATGTGGCTGTGCGAGGCATGCATGACAAGGTGTCCCAACGAAGATGCCTTGAGATTGCATAAACTGAAGTGCAATAAATGTCAGATCCTCAAAATGCCTAAGCAGGGAGAGGTTCTCACATTTAATGCATTTTCAAAGTCTGCTCCTGTACCTTTTGTTATATATGCGGATATCGAATCTGTTTTGAGGAAGGTTCACTCATGCGAGCCCTCAGACGCAACGAGTTGGACCCGAACCATTCAGGAACATGAAGCGATATCGATAGCGCTGAAGGTTATATGCAGGCATGATCAGACCTTGTCGAGGTTCAAGCTCTTCAGGGGTGACAATGCTCTCAATGACTTCTTCAGCGAACTTAGACGGATCGCTGATGAAGTTATTGAGATATACGGGCATATAGTCCCGATGCATATGTCACCCGAGGATGAGCTGGATTTCCTCAATGCTGATCACTGTCACATATGCCTGAAAGGTTTTGCTATAGATGACATTAGAGTGAGGGACCATTCACATATTTCTGGTCATTATTTGGGATGTGCTCATAATGCTTGCAATTTGAATAGAAAGTTGCCGAATTTTATTCCAATTTTTTTTCATTGCTTAAGCAATTATGATAGTCACTTCTTGATTAGACACCTGGCTTATGACAATGGTGATATCTCATGTATAGCACAATCTTCTGAGCGCTATCTGGCATTCAGCAAATTGTACAAGGGCATTCAATTCAGGTTCCTCGACAGCTACAAGTTTCTCGATGACAAGTTATCCAGCTTGGCAGATATGTTAAGCGATGATGACTTCAAGGTCACTAATGCCGAGTATTCGAGGCCAGAACACCTAGCCCTCATGAAGTGCAAGGGTATATTCCCCTATACTTATCTTGATGCTGTCGAAAAGCTCCAAGAGGAGGAGCTGCCCCCGATCGAGCTTTTCGATGGCATTTCGGAAGAGGAGTATGCCCATGCACTTAAGGTATGGAAGACATTCGACATAAAGAATCTCGGGGAATATAGTGACCTTTATCTAAAGACTGATACGCTGCTTTTAGCAGATGTATTCGAGAAATTTAGAGACTTGTCGCTTGAAATGTATCATCTAGACCCTGCCTGGTACTACACCCTACCGTCGCTAGCCTTCGATGCCATGCTTAAGACCACCCAAGTCAAGCTTGACTTGATAAACGATGTCAGTATGATAGAATTTTTCGAGAAAGGTATTCGTGGTGGGCTTTGCACAGTATCAAAGCGGTACTCCAAAGCCAACCACCAATACATAGCAGACTACAATCCTGACCAGAAGACAAACTTTCTATCATATGTTGACATCAATAACTTATACGGGAAGGCCATGATGGAAATGATCCCATATGGCAATCTCAGATGGCTTGAAAGGGATGAAATTGATACCATCGACTTTGCGACGATCCCAGAGGACTCCAAGACAGGATACGTTCTAGAAGTAGACCTAGAGTATCCTGTCCATCTCCACGACATTCATAATGATCTTCCCCTCTGTCCCCAGAGCGAGATACCACCCGGCAGCCAATACAAGAAACTGATTGCAAGTCTAGAGAATAAAAGCAAATATGTCTTGCATTATAAAACCTTGCAGCAGTGCTTAGATCTGGGGCTGTTATTGAGGCATATTCATCGGGTGGTATCGTATGACCAATCAGAATGGCTTAAGGTTTACATTAACCTTAATGCCGAGAAGCGAGCCAGGGAAACTTCAAAGTTTGGTCAAGCGCTTTGGAAGAAAATGAACAACGCTGTGTACGGTAAGTTCATTGAAAATGTGCGCAAATACCGTGATTTCCGTATTGTACCTACCTGGAAGCAAGCACGGAAATTAACGGCTCGTCCAACATACGTACGCAGCATAATTTTCAGTGAAAACTTAGTTGGCATAGAGTTGGCTCGAGAGGAGATCCTCATGAACAAACCAATCTACATTGGTCAGGCGATTCTAGACCTTTCAAAATTTATTATGTATGATTTTTTTTATAAAGTAATGAAACCCCAACTGAATGATCTTGTCTTGAATTACATGGACACAGATTCATTCATTTTCGAAACTAGTTCAGATATATATCACTTCATGAAAACACATCCCCAATATTTCGATACTTCAAATTACAGCCATGATAATGTATATGGTATAATGCCAGCCAATAAGAAAAAGATTGGGTTGTTCAAGGATGAGTTGGGTGGAAGGGTGATGACTGAGTATGTTGGTCTTAGAGCAAAACTATACAGCTATAGATATGATCAACATACAGTCACGAAGGCGAAGGGGATTACCAAAGGTGGAATGCGAACAATCACCTTTGAAAATTATTTCGAGTGTCTGAAAGACTTAAACAAAAAGATTTTGGCAAAACAAATTTGCTTCAGAAGCACCAAACACAAAGTTTCGACTGTTGAAATTAACAAAATTGCATTGCATGGAGGAGATACCAAGCGTAAGATGATTGATGGCTCTCATGCAACTCTCGCATGGGGTCATTATTCTCTTAGGTCTGAATAATCAAATCCGACTTCCCTGGCTGCCTCATCACCATCAAATTGTAAATTTTTATATATTTTATTTATTATATTAAATTATTATTGTAAATTTTGTAAATATTTATTATATTCAATTAATATTGTAAATTTTCTATGCATTTTATTTTAATATATTTTTTGAAAAAATTGTAAATACTTTATTTTTTAGTTGTTGAATTATTGTATATCTATTTTGTATATTGAATAAAAACACATATATTGGAAATGAAAAGACTCTTTATTTCAGAATTATTATCATTGCTACAACAAATCCTTCCTCTCAATCCACTGACTCTCAGGAAATCCATACCATTTAACAAGAATTCTGTTTCCTTGACGCCTCAGAATCTTCTCCACCAAATAGGTGTTAGGATACAGTGTAGAATGAAGTTCATGTCCATAGAATGTTCCCTTTATCACCTCACCATCCTTATCCTTTAGTATGTATGTAGTAGGATTGCTGCGTTTCACTTGAGCCACTTTGAAGATTTCAACACTCCAATTAGCTTGAAAGCCTTTCTCGAAATGTCCCTTATTCTTAGATATCCTCACATAATCACCAACACTAAACTTCCTTGGGCTCATCTTCTCTTTTTGAGGATGATTGTAGTTGTAAACAGTCAGAAGAAGATCATTGTTCCTGACTTCGCTAGGCTTCATCCTGATGGTTGAGTGGTAAGTGTTATTGTACTTTGTGATGATTTTGGGTAAAAGATCCAGCCACTTGTATGATCCTTGCGTTAGAAACTCACGATACATCATGTTCTTTAAGGTTCTTATTAAACGTTCTACAGCTGCAGCCTTGACATTACTATAAGTGCTGTAGTGATTGATATTATACTTGTCCATTAAATTCTTAAAGTACTTGTTATAAAATTCCTTTCCATTATCACTC
The DNA here is from genome assembly GCA_030765045.1 of Tenodera sinensis. NCBI lineage: Eukaryota > Metazoa > Arthropoda > Insecta > Mantodea > Mantidae > Tenodera > Tenodera sinensis. The sequence goes on from CM060963.1 coordinate 89,045,922, forward strand.
TGAATATTCTTGGGAATCGTTTCCAATTCTTGTAGTATATCTTCCATAGCCTTCGTAACTTGCGGACCTGACTTGTCCTTTAATGGTCGTGCATATGCCACTTTTGAATAGAAGTTAATTGCAATAAGGATGTATTTGAAATTCTTGTTGATTCTTGCATGAGGTATCATCTCAACCAAGTCGATCTGTAGCAAATCATTGAGTCCTTTGCTGACAATTTTTCGACGTAAGAATCTTCTTCGAGCAGGGGCATGGAGCTCTCTCGCTATATTTTGCTTCACTGTTGTCATGCTATGATTTGGGCTGATTTCAACTCTTGAATAATTTCTTCAATTTCTTGGGTGTGGTTGTTATTGCCAGCGTCTCTGGATGCAATGAGAAGTCGCAAGCGATTCACTAGATCATTGGGGTCGTTCCAGTAGATGTAGTCATGCTTCAACTCAGGACGATGTTCTTTCCACTGCAAGCCTAATCCCTTATGGTTCTTCACTAAAGGACGTATAATGTTTTTATACTTATAGGAATTACCGTGTCTCAGTTGTCCCTGCCTGCTGTAGTTTCTGCGATGAACCTTGGATGCTTTCAGTATTTTGCTATATGTATGAAGATCGTCTTCTGAATAGGAGTGCATTTCAGGTATCTTTTTGAAAATGAGATCAATCAATCCAGGTGTAACATCATACATTTCATCTCCTATTCTAACTTTATCGTTAATAAAGTCAATGCTCTTGTTTCCTAGCATATAGATTCCATCTTCGTATCTTACTCCATATGTCGTATCTATTTCTCCCTTGTCATTCTTTTGAACTTTCTGTAGGTAGCTCAATATTTTTTCATCTTTCTGATTGTTAGGGGCAGAATTCTTCTTTTTCTGACTTTCCTCCTTATCTGAAGTATTCATAGTATCCTTTTTCTTCTGTATTTCCAGTATATCATGTAGCGGTTCTGTTACTGGTTGAAGAGCTTCACTCATTACCCTCTGAGTTTCAAACTGTTGACCTTTTAGGGCGCGTAGCTTTTCTCTTATAGCCCTAGCATGCTTGGCTACAGATTCTTTAAGCCTTATACTCTCGCTGTCCATCTTAAAATGACACTAAAACACGTTTTCATGTCAATATATATGTTGTTTTTTTTATTCTGAATGGGTCAAATTATATGAAAATTTCAACTCAATATTTAAAATATGGCCGTCTTTTGCTCGATTGGCTGGAGCAGTGAAGGATAGTATATCACCTATGTGAACGGTCGCAGGGTAACTTTCAACTAATCGACCGTTTATTGCAAACATTGTACCTGATCTTGTATTCGGTTGCGGCGATGATATCATAGAGCAAGAAATCACATCCCCGTTTATAGTCGATTTGTAGTATTCGAGTCCTGATGTTAACATATACCTTAGCGAAGGACCTCTGTAAGGTTTCGTCTGTAATGTAATAATGAGCTGACCTTTCATTTGCTCTAGAATAGCATTTATGACGGTAACCTGTGCTTTAAGAGTATTAACATTATTCATGGTTGCTGTCAGGTGTTTATCCATGGAACTCTGTCGATTTGCTATATTTTCTGTGTGTTTTCCCATTACTTCAGAAATGTCATTTCCAATAGTTTGTATTCTCCTGTTGAACTCTTGCTGTGCTTCATTTTGTTTCCTTCCAATGGCGTGTTTAACAAACCTTTTGGTTGCTGCATCACTATCATCTATAGGATCTGCTATTTCTCTTAATCTTCTTTGTTGAAAGGAAATGTTCCCATTTGAATCGATCGGAGGCGTTCTCGAGTTTACAAAGTCTATTACATACTTCTTGTTCGGTACATCGTGATCATCCTGCGGCGGTATTAATGACTTCATTCTTATTGTATCGAGTATGATATTGTTTCCATTATCTCGTTTAAGTGTATTTTTGTCTAAGTAGCTCATAAGATTATCATGCTGTTTGTCTAGTGATTTCTGGATGTGGCTCCTAAGCGTAGATTGAAGTTGCTCCATGCGTTGATATGCCACCTTTTCGGTGAATTCTTGCAGACGATTTTCGCTAGAAGCCGTAAGCGAATCAACGTAGCGTTTAGTGGCCCCATCATTATCTTCCTCAGGGTCCTGAACAATGCACAATCTTTTGTTCCTGAATTGGTAGTTTCCTTTTCCATCTCTGGCTATCATGAATTGTTGAAGTGATCTTTTAAGTGGCGCTGTCCTGCGGGACCCGAACCGGTCAATACTCATCTTGAACTACAAATGATCATTTTCTTTCTTTTGCACTTTAATATATACATCAAATCCATTCCTATATCGACCCTCATTCATGGGGAATTCGGGGACTATCACTACAAATGGTCTTCCTTCTGAGGTACTCTCCCAGACATTTTTGCACAATTCTTTGAATTCAATGTAAGACATGTCAGTGTTCACATAATCTTCATATATATGCTTCAGGTTTAAATTATCTTGCCTGAAAAGGATAATCATGTTTGTATTATCTCGAATGAGATGTTTCGGTACTTTTGCATAAGACTGGGCTAAATATATAGAGTCGACATTGCGATGTCTCCCCATACTGTAAAAGGAGGCTATCTTGTCCTGCTTTTCAGTTATGACATCATCGAATACAAAGATTGAGTTTTCTTTAACTTCTGAAGGATGCAATACATTTTCGCCATCTTCATAGGTATTCACTTCTATTCCCTCAATGCTTTTAAGTAGGCTTATTAGATATTGATACTTTGGCTGATATAATGACTTTGAATAAATGTACAAGTTCTCAAAACGTAATCCGTTCTCATGAAGCAGCATATTCAGTAATACATTTGTTTTCCCTGCACTGGAGCTCCCTAGGATTAGAGCTCTGACATTGCTAGGAAATAGCCTTCCGTGTCGATCACTTCTAAAATCGCTTTCAAAGTCTAGCACCTGAATAGGCAGAGAACATTCCTGCTTAACAAGCTCCATCCTATCGACTAAGTTTTTAAATCCATGTCTAATATTTATATATACTAAATATCCGGGGACTCTCACTATCTTTTACGCACTTTAATGGAAAGTATGATGCATTGATTGGTTAATTGGCTTGGAAAACAAGGTATAAAAGCACCCCTGCAAAAATGAAAATCAATTAGTGTACCATGAGAGCTAAGAGGATAAGGGTCTCGAGTGGCTCGGGTTTACTTAATTCCCTCATCAATAGGTTACCGTTTGAAGCACATCTACCTGGTTACAGATATTGCGGACCAGGGACGAAGCTAGAAAAGCGTCTAAAGAGAGGAGACCCAGGAATCAATCCGTTAGATGAAGCTTGCAAATTTCACGACGTTGCCTACGCCGAGCACAAGGACACTGCATCGAGAAATATTGCTGATAAGATCTTAGCAGAGAAGGCGTGGAAAAGAGTTCAGTCATCGGATGCTACCTTAGGTGAAAGGTTGGCTGCAAGACTGGTAACAACAATTATGAAGGGCAAGGTTGCTGTTGGTGCTGGCTCAAGGAAGAAGAAACGTGGCGGATTTCTGCCGATCATACCCATTATCGCAGCCTTAGGTGCTGCAGCTGGTGGTGCGGCACAAATTGCCACCGCGGTGAATAAGAAAAAAGCTGCAGATAAAAAGCTTGCAGAAATGATGCGACATAACAGAGAGATGGAAACAAGAGGAAAAGGTCTTCGGCAGGCAAAGAGGAAGAGGAATAAAAGGAGAAGCGGAGGTTTTCTACCAATGCTACCGCTGGCTGCATCTTTAGCACTTGCCTCCAAAATTGCTTCAAGTGTAAAGGGAAATAAGTCTGCTAAAGGAAATGGACTGAAGAAGAGAAAGAATCGTCAGATCAAAAACAAGATATCAAAAAACTCGGGCGGAGGACTATACTTATCCCGGAAAAAGCCCTAAGTAACATCGAGCTCAATCTATATGCGCGACGTTTAAACATTCCTTATTTTAGAGGTGTATATATGATTGATAAGCTGCCTTCAAAACCAAATTTCCGAGAGAGAATTATTGTCAATCTAGATTCATCACAGAATGAAGGCACACATTGGGTGGCTGTAAAGAAGGATGGAAATACTGCATTTTATTTCGACAGCTTTGGAAACTTGAAACCTCCGAAAGAGATAGAAGGGTACCTCAAAGGCGTTAAGTTGATGTATAATACTCGAAGATTTCAGAGTTTTAGCTCAGTCATCTGCGGACACTTGTGCTTGCAATTTCTATCGCAATGAGCTACACTATTGCTGTTAGCGGTAATGAATCTGTTCTTACCACGTATCTAAATCCTCCACTCAGGATTGATCCTAAATATTATTATGAGATTGCGCTACTGAATTTCGAAACCTTCTATTCAATCCCCAACGTTGATCAAACTAATAACCAGTTTCATTACATTTACAATGAAGAGCCTAAGGTTATTCATATACCTCACGGTACATATGAAATTTCAGACATTAACAATTATATAAAGGACAAGCTTGAAGTGGAGGAAAATGCCTTCTTTATTCGACCAAACAATAATACCATGAAGGCTGAAATTAAATGCCCATTCCCTGTAGATTTTTCCAAGGAGCACACTATAGGATCTCTTTTAGGATTCGATGAAAAGAGAGTTGTGCCTGCTAATCAGCTGACTGAATCTGATTTTCTAGTAAACATATTTAAGGTGAGCATCATTCGAATCGAGTGCAGTATTGCAACAGGCTCTTTCATTGACGGTAAAAGCGGACACTCTATCTACGAGTTTTTCCCTTCCGTCCCGCCTGGATATCACATTTCGCAAGAGCCTTCAAATCCCATTTACCTGCCTATCATAGACACCAACCTTATTGACCAAATCACTCTTCGAATAGTCGACCAGAACGGACATACAATAAACTTTCGAAACGAAGATATAAGCATAAGACTCCACATTCGTCGGAATGGGAATCGATTTTAGCAGAAGGAGAAGAGGCTGGACAGGATATAAGAAGTCTAGGATTCATCATGTTCCTCATACTCTGCATTTGACATTCAAGGCGTTAACATCAAGCAGTCGCAAGTTCCTCGAAGCGTTAGGATTCAGAATTCTGTAATGGATATCTTCAATGTGACCGAAACGCCTACATTTGAGGACAAGATTGCTAAAGAAGAGGAGCATGTGTTTCTACCATATAATACATCAGCTCTGGACGCTAATGATGAGATTAGAATACCCTGTCAAGCTGAAGATTTGTATACTCTACCTAGCCGGAGTTATCTCTACATTGAGGGATCTATTACGAAACCTAATGCATCAGCTACTACAGCAAAGCTCTCTAATAATGCTATGGCATTTATGTTTGATGAGATTCGCTTGGACATGAATGGAACAACTATAGATAGAACAAGAAATCCAGGGATTTCATCAACTATTCGCAACTATGCTGCCCTCAACCCCATGGAATCAAATCGGTTGCTAAATGCTGGATGGTGCTACCCTGGCAAAGATGTGGATATTGTACATTCTGAGAGTGGAGCATTCAACGCCGTAGTACCGCTGTCAATGCTTCTGGGGTTTGCAGATGACCACAAGGACCTGATTCTCAATAGCAAGTTTGAACTGGTGCTCATTCGTTCCAAGGACTCTAAGAACTGTATTGTTACATCTGCCGGAGAAGCGGATGCGTCTGTTAACCTTATTCGCATTGAGTGGAGGATGCCTGTAATGCGCCTTTCAGATGCTGAAAAGGTTGAGATCCTCAAGATTGTCAAGTCGGACAGACCGCTACATATTGCCTTTCGAGCTATGGATCTTCATACTCAGCCTGCTGTACCGCAAACTAGATCCTTTACATGGAACGTTGCAACAACATCGAAACTAGAGAAACCAAGATTTGTCATTGTCGGAGCACAGACTTCAAGACTGAATAATGCAACTAAGGACTGCTCCATGTTTGATCATTGCAACATAACAAATTTGAGACTTTACCTCAATAGTGAATGTTATCCCTACCACGACATGAACTTGGACTTTGGAAACTCAAGATTTGCAACATTATACGAAATGTATTCAAAGTTCCAAAACTCTTATTATGCTAAAGACAATTACCCCTTATTGAAGAGAAAGGATTTTCTTAAATATGCACCAATATTTATCATTGACTGTTCACATCAGCCTGAGGAGATTGTAAATGGAGCTGTTAATATTAGACTTGAAATTCAAACAAGTGCAAATATTCCTGCACAGACCTCACTGTATTGTCTAATAATACATGACAAAGTATTTACATACAAGCCCCTCACTCATGTGATGCAGTCATTATTTTGAAGAAAAAAAAAAAAAGTGTTCCAATGTAAGCTGGATTTTCATGAGGAAAATAAGGAATGTAAGGTGTTTCTTAATGAATAAAAACATGTTATAAGCAGACAATCATTTATTTATTCTTTTTTCATACAATTCCAGCATCTTCCTCCTCCAACTCCTTGTCCCTACATATATATCATTACTTGCAGTGGAGAGGTTTCGCAAATGTCTATCAATATAGGGTTCAAGTCTTTTCACTTCTGCTATTTCATTACAGTCTAAAAGTATTTCACCATTACTGAAAATTGTATTCAAAAGTCTTATTCTCTCATTTTGCATAAGTGCAATTAGATTATACGAGTACACAATATTTTCACCGTAAGCACTGCAAGGGCACTTTTTCACTTTGAGGAAAGTTTCGAACATGGAAAGATTTTGTTGAAAAATCTCCCAGTCCAGCAACGACATGTACACAAATTCGTTACTGCATGTTTTTTTTATGAAGATCACTGGAATATCATGAAACAACCCTACATTTACGCTATGGTTTCTTGAGATGGATGCGTCTTGGAGCACGAGTGTTACTGGCGGTGCTTCCATCTGACTTTGAGTTGTCAAGTCGTTTCATTCGATCTTCCAAGAGCCTGAGCCTTCTATGGAGATCAGAAAATGTATTCTTCTTCTTCTTCAATGCTTTACTGGACCTGAAACATTTCACATTGACTACGTTAGAAATTTTAGGTCTCGGTAAAGGCAAAGGGTTATCTTCTGAAAGAAATACATGAGATATGGTTAAAGCTCTTGCATAGTTTTATGCAATAAATGTTCTTTCAGGATAAGGTTGAATACTTACATCAATTTTTTGTGTAGTTCTGCTTGTTTACTGGGTGAATGCTCTGGAGTCACTTGCAACAGATCGTCTATTGGAAGGGTATCACGCTCTGCAATGCATGCATCTACTTCATCCACCCCTCTGATGTACGGATCTTCACACTCTTTAGGATTTGGTGTTGTCATTCGTATTCTGAAGTCAAGAATGTTTTGGTTAATAAATATTAAATGATCTCTCACTGCTAAGTATATTTAATTATTTGCTGTGATCCTACTTACTTTAAGTTTTTCTGACGGAGTTGATATACACCGCAGTTTTCGTTACACAGAAAGTATGATGTCATTTGGTTATGAACCTCTGGCTTGTCACATAGGGTTGCATGAGTGTAGCCGTTACAAAACTCCGAATGGCACTCTGCAGCGTGGCTTGAAGCAAATGCGTCTACCTCATCCACTCCACTATGTTCTTGATCCACGTCGTCAGCTTCTCTGGAAAAAAAAAATCCCTTGTATTGCAATAAACATTTTCTTAAAGACCTGCTAAAGAATAGTATTTAAAAAAATGTAACAAAGAATTATCTACTTACAAGTATCTTCTTCTGTATATGCGGCAGTTTTCCGTACATACATCTCTAGAAGACATCTGATCGTGATATGAAGGTTTGTTGCATACAATTGAATGCATGAACCCATTGCATGACTCCTTGTGGTAGTATGTATAGTGATGTGCTTCCTCTCCACATTCGCTCCAAAAGTCATCCATTCCACTCATAACAATATACTTCTTTTGCAGGAAACGTTTGTAAATTTGTAATCCAACTAATATTTCCCAGTCTTAGCAGGCGTGCTTATATACTACTTGAGCTGTGACGTAGTGTGGGGGTGGGGGGTAGCTTGCAGAAGGGTGGGAATACGCATGCGCCTAAACAGAGTTGGCAGGAGGGACATAGGGCTGAAACAGGTTCAGACAGGAAAAATGCAGGTGTCTATACTCTCTCCTTAAAGAATCCATTAAAATTACCATCTTCTATTCTCGCTGGAAATTCTCTCACGCCAACATAAATATACTAGGCCTGTTGAGAAACTAATAATAAGGCGAGATACTACTTAGTGTCTGAAATTTGTCCATTACTTTGAAAATGCGCCCTTATGCAATTTTGCTTCTATTTTATGATGTAATAACAATAATAACATGTATTGCTGATGGTTCAATGATTCAGCTACGTTCCTCGGGTGCTTACTGTTCCTGCATTGTGGTATCGTTATTCTTTGGTGCGATTTAAAAAATATTACTTGCTAGGATTAAACAAGCATAGTAATCTCGTAAGATACTATAAACAAGAAAATAAATGTATAAATAAGTGTCCTCTTAAACACCCGGATATTTCACAAAGAAAACTGAGTAGAGTATCCTTGTGAAAAGTGATGCCTTGGCTAACATAAAGTCCTTAATTTAAGGAAATTATAAATGAAGCTTATGCGGTTTTGTGCGTGTGTTTGCGCGTATGTATGTCTGTTTGTGTGTGTGTGTGTGTGTGTGTGTGTATGTGTGTGTGTGTGTGGTTGTGTATTCATGTGTGTAGGTGTGCATGTGTGTGTGTGTGTGTGTGTGTGTTTACGCGTGAGTATGTGTGTGTGCCTGTATGATTTTTTGGAGATATTTCCATGATTTTAGTTGAGTTTTGGGAACATAAACAAATGCGAAGTCAAGAGATGTGGATGGACCCAAAAAAATTCCCTTGTGAATGCTTTTTCAGTAGAATTGCATGTAGCTTTTGATCAGTACACAAAGCCTTCCTTACTCTAATATACCTCCTTGCACATAAAAGGAAATAAGCAGGGAGATAATTTGTGAAAACGTTTATCTCAGCTAACACGAAGATGTTAGTGCAAATAACATTTTGTATTAATTGTTAGGGCAAGAGTAGAGAAAGTTGCGTGAGGGTAACAGACGTGACAATATTTTCAGCTTAAGTAACATGTTGTCAAAGCTTAAATTTGCTTGAAAGAAACGAGAAACAGCCTCTCTGATCGTCGAACATGATACTATACACAAAATGAATGTTGCAAGTATAAAATAACGTTATTGGGCGATGCTCCCTAAGAAGCAAGCAAGCAACACTGTCCTTTCTCAATACAATACTGTTGCTGTCTTTGCCTCTATGTGTAAGAGAAACCCCTTAACTTTTTGTCGTCATTGTCAATGCTTAAATAATGCTTGAAGCAGCCACCTGCAAGTACAATAGGGAGAATGAGTTACCCTTCCGCTTAATGGATAGTGCAAAGTCAAAGATGTGTGCGGTCCGAAAATTTCAGTGAGAATAGGTTTTTCTTCGGAAGAATGCGTGTGTGGGGGGTAGATTTTGATCAGTAAAAGTTTCGTTATGTCGAACTGCAAGTTTGTTTTTTCTGCTAAGAGTTATGTTACAGGTTTCCTTTTGTCCCCACTGTGTGGGAACGCATTGAAGTGTTGGGGGGGTTGGATGGCCATTTCCGCACAATACGGTCATTGTGAGGGAAGGCAGGGAACCCTCTCAGTGGGGAACCACATGGGTGGTCCTCGTGTCAATACAGAAGTATTCTTTCGCTATTGAAAAGGCTTCTTCCTGCAGGTGGGCGATCTTTGACTGCTTTGTTAAGAGAAAAACACTAAGCCTGTTCAGACAGGAAAAATGTGTATGTCTATGCTCGCCCCCCTTGCAGGATGAAGCCTTGTTCTTTTCAAAACTGTCAGAGGGAAACATTTCCAACTGTCACATAAATATATCAAGATCTGAAAGGGGGCCATTCATTGTAGGGATTCTTACCCTCGCGTTCTTCTTTCGAAAACACCTGCAGACACTAGAATAGGAGGGTCAGGGGGGACGGGGGTCATAAATTACACTTCCTTTGTCATCCTATTCGCGACAGACCATCCGCCCTCTCTGTTTTCGGAATTCCCACGTGTCCAAAGAAATACCCATGTCACTTAAGGGAGGAGGGGAGGGGGAGGTGGGGAGGGGGGGGGCGTGACTGATATGTCCCTTATGCCACTTTTTGAGCCAAAGGGAACATGTCACTTATGCCACTTCTTGAGCCAAAAGGAACATATTACTACTACTAGCATCTGCTATATTAAGACTGCAATGTAACAGTTCGCATGGTGCGACCACAAAAGGAGTAGGTAGATTTACCGCTCATTCCTTTGGACGACAAGTCTGTCTTACAATAGACAATTTCCAAGAATGTTTAGATTTTGAAGTTCTGAAACTTAACTCTACTAATACTTATAAAAACAATGCAACCAAACTTTCGAGTTTTTTAAGAGGTGGAATCAAGACTGAAAAATTCAATGCCATAACCGGGATTTGAGCCACGGATCTTCCGCTTATCGAGGGGCTACTCTAAACACTAAGCTACCATGGCCAACTTGCCAGTGCGACATTAAATTTCCCAACCGATTCGTACTTTCCCGGTTAGACCACAAGGGAATCTCACATCAGAGGTACCCTAAGGGTACTTACAAACCTAAGTAATTTATGTCTCGAGTTTAAGTAACCTTTAGATGGTAATTATTATTTATAAATAATTTATAATAACAATTAATAATAAGTAATAATTACTTTCGACATGTTCTTAAAATCGGTTAAATGACTTATAACATTGAAAGTTCCCTTTGTATAACATATTTTGAAATGCACAAAAATGATCCTAAAACTGTTCTGAACCACGCATATTTTCCACATAGCATCATCAGAAAAAACATACAAAGTTATCGAAATCCGGGCCCTATTCATAAGATATTGTTTGTTGCTCGGGTAATTCATATAACCTTACTTTCTAATTCAGCTTCCGTACCGTCTTTGTTTTCGTTACTGCGAGCTGAATTAATGTATTAAGGGGATTGCTACACTAAAATTCCCATGCTAGATGTAATATGCACAGCGGAGTTTATGCCAATCAGCTTTTTAAAAGAATTAATTAATATGTGCAGCTGTAAAAGCATGGTTTACTTGCGAACGATTTTGTAGAGGAATTTTCCTAAAATTTTGTGACAAAGACGACAATTCGACTAACTCCACTCCTGAATGCGACAAAATGACAAAATTCTGTCCAGTTCCTTTCCTATCCATTTCTATCACTTTATTTTTCTTCTAAACGTCTGCACAAAAACCGTGTTCTCTTCTAATGACGTTGACACGGTCTTTCGTGATATTAAAACTCTCAACTGTTTTCTTCTCGTAGCTTTGACGCAGTCCTTTCACTGTCTTTCTTCACTTTGTCTCTCATACACTAACTCGGGCGATACAATCACTCAACACTCATTAAGACTCATTCACTTCGACTCCATGCATCTTTCACGACAGCACCACACACACACAGCTGTCTCACATTCACGGACACACTGAACAACTCATATCTGTAAGTGTAAGCTAATCTAACTCGTTATCTTATCTCCTTATATAGCGTGGATGACGTAACATGGACCTCTCTCGAACTTCCACAAACGCGCAGGCCGCCGGCTGGCTCTCGAAGGTTCCAGCAATCCTTTGTTATGCGCTGTTCTGATTTTGTTAGTCGCGAAGGCAGCCTGATCTTGAGCACCTCTGTTTACTCGCCGGCCTGGTATATGCTGTAAAGCAGCTTAGCCCCGACCTTTCCCAACAGTGCGACGCGGTCGGTGTCACAATATGCTAAAAGTTGAATCTGTAATTCATGATTTATTTGTGATTTTATTTATATATTTGTTTATTGTTCAAGTGTTTAGTTAAACCTGATAGTGGCGAATCTTATATTTACGAATCATCATAGTTTAACTATATTAACTGTAGATGACTAGAGATAATAAAAAGTAAACATACTACATCATCGTAATCTTTATCACTGCTTGGGCCATGTAAGCACTTATCCCACCAATAAAGACTGAGGGATCATCAGTTTTTGGTTGACCAACATTCCAACTTCAGCTTGGTTTGTTTTAATATTTGCTTTGTTTATTTTATACACTTGATGTGCTCATAAATGAGCAAACCATTCATTTCTTCACTTGGGCATTTTATAACCTAAAATTTCGGCACTAAATAGCAAACTTCTAAATAACTAATGCCCTCTTTACTGATTCCTTCTCTTCATTATGTTCCTCGCACGCTTTTAAAAAAATTTATTTGCGCTATTTGGGTTCTTTTCATCTGAAGGCTTAAGTTACAATCTTATATTGTAATAAGAATTCCTATTTATTTTTGTTTCTTTTCTTACTTTGTCGTTTAAATTTTTGTTAACAGTGCCAGAAATGTTATTCAGTTTATTACTTTTTTCTGGACGTCAATATCGAAATAACAGGATATACCACAGTGAAGTATGTTAAATTATTTAACTTTCCAATTTTACTCCTTTGTATCGAGGTTCTCAAACGAAAATAACTTTTGGTCTTGAGAGGGTATTCAAAAGTGATGTCAGTCGAGGGATTTTGGTGGGGTGCTGTCCCTTAACTGCCTTGAGCACGCCATTAATCATTTCTGGATGAAAATAAATATTAAGTGAATAATCATATATTATTTGAAAGTGTATAATAAAGTAATTTTTGCTTAAAATAATGAATAACAAAATATTATACTGTCCTGGGTAAACCAATATACACTGCTCAAAATAATTAGAGGGACAAGATTTTATTCGAATGTATTCTTGTAGTGGTATTTATTGTGGCCATACAGTAATATTGTTTTATGAATAACTAACCTTTATTTAACAATAACACCAATCATGCTTACTTCTCATAACAAACTTAGCTACGTAAGCATAAATTAAAGTGTAGATAACAAAAATGGACCATTCTTCCACTGAATCAAAACAACAGCAAACGAAGTCATTTCAGTGTTTTGTATGGTTCCATTCGAGGAATTTTTGAGGTCTTCGTGGCCTTAATCCCATCTCTCGAAGGTTCTTTCGTATTGCCTGATCACAGACAATAACACTAGTTCCCGCCCTTAGGTTTTTAGATGGTCTCTTAGAAGTGACAGTGCGTCGTCGAAGAGCACTATTGACCACGTATCTCTAGCCGATGCTTGACGTTTTAGACCTCGGCCTGGTGTTCTAGTTTATGTACCGGTTTCAACAAATCTTTTCCAGGCCCTTCCAACAACAGATGAAGCCATATTGATCTCCCTAGCCACTGTGTGAACTTCATGTATCAATGTGATCGCTCAAACCACTTCAGCTTCGGATAGGTATCCCATTTTAAACTCATTGAATTTAAAAAGCTGTAGAAAGATGCAATACTTACGAAAAAGACACTTCAACAATACCCAAATCATTGTGATGTCAAATCGTCTCCACGTTGTGCGGCATATGATGTCGACTCGTCCCTCCTATGCTCTCCTATGCGGACTGCTGCTTTCTGATGTCTTCTGCTCCGTGTGCTCTGGCATGCGACTTTAATCTCAGGGTATGCGTGAGTGTTTGCGAATAAAACCAGAACTTCGTCGAAACACTTTTATTCTCACCAAAATAAGAAAGCGTGAGATTTGCCGATCGTTATTAAATTAGTTGAGTCGTTACCGTGTCTTTAATAAGACAGAAGATTGTTAATATAAACTATAATGTGTCTTCACACTTGAGGATCCGGAATACAAGTCCCGTGACTGAAGATATGGGCGACGAGTGTAGTGACCCGCCGGGTTATGGAGGGCAAGTCTCAACGACCCTTTCTCTCCGGGATCTCGCAGGCAAGTGTCTGTGCGTTATGACGCTCTCTGTACCTTTCACTTCCTAATTAGCAACAGGGTTTCGAAGAATCGACCATCCCTTGTTTTCCGGCTCACACCGGTGCTGAGCGATTTCCAGGAAAACCGGTATTACTGTGTATCAGGCTGACTACCTGGACTTTACCACTAATGACTTGTCTGTACCTCTTCGTGCCTTCTGACAATTTTAGTCACAACTAATCTTCCAGATCCTGTAATTTTATGTGTAACGATTTTAACATTTTCTGATTATTTAATTCCGCCGTGTGATGCAATATTCTATCCATAATTATGGCGTTCACAATTACGGCTTCAATTGCATTCTACACATAGCTCACTTCAGTTTTCAATATAAGGCAATATACTGTAATATTGTCAGCAGGCCATGTCCGAACAATAATATGTAGCATGGACACCTTCATTACAAAGTGGCAAAATACTACGTCCTAACAAAATATTGTCCCTCTAATTATTTTGGTTTGATTTGAAGTATGCCACACACGCATTGCCCTATTAACAAAAGTCCAGCATAGGTGAGCAGTGAACGGGGAGGACTAACAGAAATATTTCACCTGAGTGGTAGAAGGCATGTTTCGCAATAACAGTCCACACCAGCTCCTGGATGAGTCCATGTCGTATTAGTTTGATGTCAAGCTTGGCACTACGAACGCAGGTCAGTTTCTGGTTCAGGAGCTACCAAAAGGTAGGAATAAGACAGATATTAAGTGGAGTGCCACTAGGTAAGGGGTGGGTGCTGGGCGTGGTAAAGAAAGAAGTGTGTGTTGCCACCATAAACCATTGCATCGTTTCGATATACTGGATTGTACTTGGGAAAGTGGTAGTGCGAACTGACAGCACAACTTAGGAGCTGAGAGTTAACTTGGCTGTAGAGAGGTGGGGAAACCTAATAATCCTGAACAGAGCCTGTTACACCTGTGAAGGAGAAGAAAAGAAAAATAAAGGCACAAAGGGCAGTTGTTGACTAGCACTTTAGAGCAAAAGGCTAATGTGTGTCGTTTATGGGCTCAATGCAAATGATGAAACTCATGTCTCTATCCGTTTATGAGAAGCTGCATACTGAAGGACTACATAGTGACACAACAATTGAAGTCATAGCAACATATAACAGGTATCGCAGTGTTTATGACTAGGTTTCGAACCTTTATACAGCTATCGTGAATTGAGGTGATCACAAGTTACCAGCCACATGGGAAGAGCGTGACGTCATAGCACGCTGCATAGTGTCTCACCATTCCACACAGAATAAAATGCCTCCAGCACTAAAATCGAAATATTCACGTACTGCTGAACTTCTACAATATTTTACTGCAAATGGCGATAGCATAGAATATAAGTTATGCAACAACGTTACCTACAATGTTCAAGCATCAACTGTACCTCGCCTCCTGTGTTGTAATCATGCCTATAGTCCATACTCTGCAATCTTTTGTTTCCTGTATGAAGGTTCGATCCATATTTATACACGCATATCATATATGACGTTTTTTGATGAACGCTTCGCACGCATCTGAATTTTAAAATGTTGACGTACATTATGGAAGCAAAAAGTTTGGGGTTTACTCTTTATCTATTCAATACATTAAGCATATACAAAATGTAATATAGATACAGAGTGAAATTTGTAAATTCTACAATTATTAGCTGATTTATATCAGACATAACTTGTAAGGAATAATGTACATTCAGACTTTTTTGCGCTATGTAACTAAAATTCCATACTTACCGTTATTGTTGCTATGCATCGGATCCAAAAGCACTAGTGTGATAAGTAAAACATTTATTTTGAAATATTGATTGTGATATTACAATTTGTATAATTATTGAATGCAGTTGCACCACCTCCACTCTGGGTCTTTACATCTAAACTTGTTTATATATTTCTCCAGAAGAGGACGGTCCTGGTGTATCTGCTGAAATTCCGTCCTACTGTTCCCACTGTACAAAATCTTGTCAGCAAACTTAGTTTTGCTTCACAGAGAATTCTCCACATAGCCCTCTGCCGCAGCAGATGATTGCCAGCCTCCATGTCGTTTCCATAACAACACATATAGGCGATGCACGTTCTAAAATCTAACATTTATCTTCAGTTATATTTATTAATATTTCAGCTAATACCTTAATTGCTAAAATTCAGATTGTTATAAATACACAAAGTGCAAAAAAATAGTATGCACTCGTTTTTTTAAACCTTTCCTCGTTCCGCATAAAGGTTTTACTAATTTAGTATCGCAATATACTATTATTGAAATATATTTAGCACTTTCAAATTTATTATCTTGTTTAGCTGTTTTTCTTTCATCACGCACCTAAAATGTTCCACATGATGAAAATTTTAAAATTTGCATAATTTTAAATATTATCCTGTCATAGGTAAATACTCTTAAAAGAACTTCAGGGACAGAACATTTGTAATGCTTTGGTTTATTAAATAAAAATTAATAACTTTGAAAAAATAAAATAGTTCATCTACTGGTAAATAATTCCACAGAAAAATCACACCCACTTCCTTTTGCATTCTCTTTGGCACCAGCCTTTAAAGTTTGAAGAAAATTGAACAAAAATGGCATCATATGGAACATTTTAAAGTGTGAGAAAAGTGGAGGTCCAGTAAAACACACTGGAAGTAAATATGGTCCATAAGGACGCATGTTCTTAGATATTTATATTATCATTTGTGAAGTCTTAAATGGCTCTGGGAGCAAAAGCGATGTTGGAATTTAAATTTAGGATTCAAATTATTTTGGAACGTAAAAACTAATTTTCTAACTTTTTGAAAATTTTCAACAATTTCACCCATGCCTCCATTAATGTTTGCACCACTATGTTTACTTGTTTTTTTCTCTTCGTCTAACATTCCCGCACAAGCTAATTACATAGTTTAACACCTAGTGCTTTTTGCATGGTCCTAGCCGTGCCTCGAGAGGCAGTATAGACTATCAGTTTTGCTTACTGCTCTTAATAAGTTAAATTATAAGTTCACAGATAGTGCAACTATTGTACTATGTTCATGAGGCTGTTTTCAGTTGCCAATGCAAATATTAGCGCCTATGTCCCTATAAGCCTGAATGCTACTATCGGCAGAGATATTGAAAGCAAAATAATAAAACGAAGAAAACAAATGGAACAACATAGTAATATTAAACAGGCGAAAGTATTACTAAAACTAAACTTTTTATAAACAATACTTTACGCTTATCTTAGTTACTAATGCAGAAAAAGTTACCATAATATGTACATTATCTTATAATATTCTATTTTTAGTGTGTGTGCTTAAGGGGCATATTTCTTTAGATACAAATAGTTACTGATCTTCACAAGTCACATAACAGATTTAACAAACAGCTACGCGTAAGTGTTTGATGTTATATAATGGTCTTTCAATTTTATTTTCTTAAAGAAGCTGATAAAGAAGCAGACGCACTGTAAGCGTTTTTACTAATACTCGTAACTGCGCCGATCTAATATTAGGTCCAGATTTAATATCAAACAGTTGTGATGTGAACAGAAACAACCACAGACGTAAAGCACCAATGATGCAATTACCTCCAGCAGTGTATTGGTAGTTTATACCTAGTCCACCCCCGTGTGCCTTTTGCCTGTAAACAAAAACACAAGCATTATCAAACAACTGCGCTGGTTATTTGTGTACAAGCGCACTGAATATTTTGAACGGTTTGTGGAACCTCACTATCTTTACCGGAATGTCTATGTCCATAAACTGGAAAAAATTGAATATCTATGCATAGGCGGAAACACTAAAATTTGGAAGTAGATGAAGATATAACTGTTAAATCTCAGAATAAAAGTAACTATATGGGAACAAAATTGGATGTTTATGGCACACATGAAAAAACGATAAATTAAAAAAAAACTTACCGAAGCCTTTAATTCCCTGTTATGGCAAAAAGATATCAAATGTGAAAGTAAATTAATAATATATAATTTTATGATGAAAAGTGCACTTTTATATGGATGCGAAGTTTGACAAATAAACGGAAAGATGAAACAGAAACTGTATCAACAGAAATTGACCTCATACGGAGATGAGAAATTAGATTAGTCAATAAAGAAAAAAAGCTATTTTTGAAGAAATTCAGCAAACATAATTTGGTATGGCCTGCCAAAGATGATAATGAAGTGGATCCCAAACAGAAGAAGAGAGCGAGTACACTTGGAAGAACAGCATCATCTGCTATGTCACAGAGAAATCTTCAGGAAGATGACTGTTGAGATATAAGTGGCAACTGGGAACCGGATATAGTACATACATGTTTAAAGTGTATCCACACCTAGGCGTAGGAATGCGCGCGCGTGTGGTGTGTGTGTGTGTGTGTGTGTGTGTGTGTGTGTGTGTGTGTGTGTGTGTGAGTGTTCGTGTGAGTGTGTGTGTGTGTGTGTGTGTGTGTGTGTGTGTGTGTGTGTGTGTGTGTAATAGCTGCAGGCATTAGTGCTACTTACATACATTTCTTCATTCAAGATAGTAAAAGAAGGTGCACATTTTTGCAATGTGCTATAGAATATACTGAAAGTATTTTAAACTAATGTGCTGGGTTCAAAAATTCGGTAGATAAGAGTGACACCATGATTTTAACTAATGATTAAAATGCTTAAATGCATACCAGTAATATTTAGATACTAAGTTATCCTGTGGCCGCTTATTTCGCAACATTCCTATCTACCGTTTACTCACCAACCGTTTTTTATACATATATCGTTTTTCCAGGTTTTGCGGTGAGAGGTGGTGCCACGTGTATACCAAAGGGATGTCTGTTACATGGGTCGTTCAGAGTCCTCTCTGAAGAGTTCCAGTAATAAGTCGGTCCTTCGAGCTAGGAAGTGGACCTTCGCGTGTGCATGGGGTCTGTTAGGGTGTTACCTGTGATTCCTTCGCTGCATCATTCCTCCTGAGGGGTAGGAGGACTAACCACAATAGATTTATGTAGGTCGCAGTGCGTGAGGTGTGCCCCTCCGTTGATAAACTATACTTCTACCTATAATAACCGTAGACCCCTGGTACAACAAACTATCCAGTTCAAAGCCTACCGCAGAGCGCTGCGTCATCCAGCTCTGCCCCACCACAGGCGTCATGAATGGGGTGCAGTACTGGAGGTGTGACGTGGTCAGCATCGCGGTTCCTACCGGCCGTTGTGCGGTCTTCTCCATCTTCAATTAAGTAGCTCCTCCGGGACCTAACGAGGCACCCAGGATCAGGTCTCCCAGCGGAAGAAAATCCCCCCGTCAACACTGGGGATCGAACCCGGGTCTCCCGCTTAGTAAGCAGCAGCGCTACCACCAATCTAAGGAGACGACGTCTATCTGTAATATCCTTAATGAAAATAAATAAGGAGTATAAGATCGTAGTTGTTTGAATACATTTCTAATAAGCAGTCATAAGCAGACCCCAGATTTTTAGAGCTAAACCTGTTTTTCCTCTCTATTTAATTAAAAATTGTCCAGTGAACCATAGGGGCTTAGGTACAATCGTGAGAAAGGGGGGGGGGGGAGGAACTGAAAAGAAGAGAGCACTAAAAATTCCGAGAACTACAACCTTTATGGATCAATAATTTATACAGAAATGGAAGTCGAAACACAACAGAAATACAGGTAAAACAAACCACTTTGCATAACCCCCAGTCAATTCCCTCTCAAGCGAGGAGTCAGGCAGTCTTCAGCCTATCTGAAAGCCTAAAAGTTTCGCGTGGACCCTGAGCCCTAGTTAAAGCCAAAACAACTTACCCCGCACGGCGCGAAAGGAGCACTCCGACTCTCGTCTCCTTTCACCGAGAGGCAACCCATAGGAAGACACTAGCGCAACCCAGCGGGGAAAGCGAGAGTTGCGAAACAAAGGAGGTGCCTCCATAAAACAAAATAAGTGCGATCAGCACAATACTCCCGCCCCCATCTGACAACACGCACTCGCCATGGTTAATCAAAACAATAACCCAATGCTCAATTTAACTGCCCCACTCGACCATAAGACAACCACGCTCTGCTACCATTTTTGAACCATAGGGGCTTAGGTACAATCGTGAGAAAGGGGGGGGGGGAGGAACTGAAAAGAAGAGAGCACTAAAAATTCCGAGAACTACAACCTTTATGGATCAATAATTTATACAGAAATGGAAGTCGAAACACAACAGAAATACAGGTAAAACAAACCACTTTGCATAACCCCCAGTCAATTCCCTCTCAAGCGAGGAGTCAGGCAGTCTTCAGCCTATCTGAAAGCCTAAAAGTTTCGCGTGGACCCTGAGCCCTAGTTAAAGCCAAAACAACTTACCCCGCACGGCGCGAAAGGAGCACTCCGACTCTCGTCTCCTTTCACCGAGAGGCAACCCATAGGAAGACACTAGCGCAACCCAGCGGGGAAAGCGAGAGTTGCGAAACAAAGGAGGTGCCTCCATAAAACAAAATAAGTGCGATCAGCACACCAGCCTATTTCCATTCTATTTAATTAATTATATACACTCGTGTATATAGACACACACACACATACACACACACACACACACACACACGATTAAGCTTCCTATTATTTTCGTTTTGAAATCTACCGTACAATAATTTCTACCAATATGATGCACCGTTTGAAATGAATGCATATGTTGCTCAAAATAGGTCTGAATCTCGTGTCAGAAGGCATCAAGCGGTTGACCTCAGGCGGAAGTTTTGTTTGTTGTGAGTTCACACGCAGGGTGTTATCGAAAAGATACCCTGAGGTCATCCCCCTGAAGTTCTGACAGTAAGTGACCCTGCAAGATAAGTATATCTAGCGGAAAACTCCACCGCAACCTTTCTGTCCTATTGCAACAGAGGTTTATATCAGCTAACTTGTGGCTTATGAAATTTCAGATTCTGTATCACCAGGCAGAAAATAGCAACTTTATGCTATAATAAATTAAATATTACATTGTTATCTCACCAGTCATTGAGGACAGACTGTGCAACATACGTGGGCTGGAGTCAGTGTTCGAATCAGACTTTTTGACGTGGGAGGGGGATTAAATTTGTGTTATATTTATGGCAATAATAGTTGCAATCCCAGTGGTGTGTTATATACAATAATATGCACATTTCTGTGTTAAGATCACCGTGATTTTGTATTTTTCAGCAGTAGAGCTACTTAACTCTTCTAGAACTGTTTGATGCAAGTCAGGAGCGATTTCTTTTCCATTTTTCAAATCTAGTTTTGCCTACAAATCCCCGATTACTGTAAACGCACTTACCCCAATATTTTCGTTAACACATATCACTTCCAATGCTGCAGTTTTTACCTGGGAAGCTGTAATAATATTACTTGAAGTTGAAGACTGAGATCCGAACTTGAATACATCATTATCATTACTTTCTGTAACTTTTTGTTTTCTTGTCACAAATTTATCCACGCTGACGGACTCTAGAACAGTAAATTGCAAGAAACTCAACTGAATACTGCAAGCTACAATCGTCATTATTGGCGCAGAATTGCTCGCATTGTGACCATGAATGTCAACCCAACTAATGAAGCTGAGAATTGTTTATTGTTTAGCTCTCTTAAGATATGATACTTTTGCTTACCCACAGCGCGATATGTCGTTTTCCTCTCAGCTAGTTGAGTTCATTTTTGATCCCATTTGCGTAGTTTTCTCATTCTTGTCAAATGTGTGTGTGTGTGTGTGTGTATGTGTGTGTGTGTGTGTGTGTGTGTGTGTGTGTGTGTGTGTGTGTGTGTGTGTGTGTGATTTTTAAAAAATGAATAAAATTCGTTTAACGAAGTAATGGAAGTGAAGTGGTGTAGCTGTAATATGAAAACTGTGGATTTACATGTGTAAAAGTTAGTTTTAAAAGAAATGAGACTTCATTTAGCAGACTACTGTTGGCTTCAATAAATTCAATGTACATATACTTTAATTTTAAAACCTTCATTAATAGTATAATTTGTAACATTTTCTGCAATAGTTTTGCAGAAATTTATCATATTTAGCACAAATATTAGTTCTGATTTGTGCATTTTTGCGATATTTTTTCTAGCTTAAACCTTGATCTGGCCCTAGGTGTTACCTTTGTGTCCTGGTGGATGTTGGTCCTCCACACGAGGAGGGTAACATTGTGAAAATATGTTTACTCTGATGGAGTTAATAACAGCAAGACTAATCATTAGAATATTTAGTACATCTTTGTCCCCCAAAATACCTTTAAATAGATTAATACTTTCCATACCTCTCCAGTGGGTTTGCCCGGCCGCCCTTTCAGGGAGAACCGATTGATCAGTACTTGGATGGTTAGCGACGGGCTCTCTATGGTGACCTGAAACTCTATTGGGCTGAAGTACTTGATTGCACCTGTTAGGGACCCACCGCAGTTGTAATCCCGCTTGCGATGAGCTCTGTACGCCTGCAGCGTACTCTCATATCATCCTTCCTGTCAGGATCGGACGCTCAATAAGCCATCGGCTGACGTGCCAGAATCTGTCATGACAGATGACAGAGAGACAGACAGATAAACAGACAGAAATTCATGAGAAAAATGTATAACTCCCTCTCATTAAAGGCTTCTTCACCTTTCACAATATACAACTCCAGTTGAAGTTCGATTACAGTGGAATGGTTCATTCTCATGTTAGGTGTGTCAAATAATTTCTGCAGCTTCAAGCTATGTGGCAGAAGGAATCAGCTCTGCATTTAATTACGTAGCATGCAGTTTCAACAACAATTTGTTCATATCCCATACTACCTCAAGTAATGGAAATCCGAAAATTAATTCATAATAACACAAACAAGAAGCATATAAATGGTAAGCACGACAAATATTGCCGCACCTTAAAACAGAGCTCTCTAAGCAAAACTTTGTACTTCCACGTTAGTCGAGTAGCAGCCTTTATGGCGCTAATGGAAAAAATATGCACCTGGCAAAGTTTTGTCACATAAAAGCATGCTTGATGTTGTGTGCGTTATTACCTCCGAATCGTTATAAACAAAATTCACAATCTTATATCCGCAATGAATGAAACTTATATTTCCTTTACATTTTGAGCTATTATGTAACAAATCTGGTGTAGCAACAATCATGTAACACGGCGGTTTGTACGATAACATATCTCTCATATCTGTTCTGCAAATCGTTCGAAAATTAACTTGCTTTGCTGCTTCTTGTTAGTCTTTCCTGATTGGTTGCAATGCCTATATTTATGTTGGAACATTAATATGACTGTTTAATGCTTAAAAAGAAACAATGTGTGTGTACAGCTGTTAGGAATTAAAAGAGCAAGATTGATATTTCAAGTGTAACCTAAATTACAGAAAATTAAGACCAGAAAAAAGAACTATCTTGTAATTGGCTAAATATTCTCCATTCCCAACCACTTCCCCAAAACCACCACCTTAATGGTCATTATCCCGAATACAGTTAATCCTGAACCCATTCTCCGAATGACCATTATTACGACACACACACACACACACACACACACACACACACACACACACACACACACACACACACACACACACACACACACACACACAGACACACAGACACACAGACACACACACTGACACACACGCACACACACACACAAAACATACTACTATACATACAAAGCATACTACTATAGATTCCACATCACAGATGACCCAAGTTGTTCCTGTAATGGAGGAGAGCAAACAAAAGACCATATATTAGATGACTGTAGAAATCTAGAGGAAAAAAGAACATTCAGAAGGAAAATAATTCAAAGAAGAGGAAAATGGCCACCAACTAAAGTCGAAATTGCTAAAAGTTATTTTAAAGAATATGTTCAGTGTGCCAATGCAATTGATCTGACAAAAATAATTGAACTGTATAAATCTAAATAATTATTCATGTTAATTAATATATGATAATCAGTTTACTTTGTAAGCAAACCCAACATGTAGTATTACATATTGTAATGGAACATGTAGAACAATCAAGAATATTTAAAAAAAAAATAACAACACACAAAACACACACACACACACACACACACACACACACACACACGCGCACACACACACACAACACAACACAAGTTGACTGCTAAACATGGTCAATATTTGCAGTTTTTATCAAGTTTTCAAGTGAGGGCTTAGATATGAACAATACACCACTCTCTAGATCTTTGAAACCGATTTTCACATTGGGTATGTATATATGAAGAATAAGTGGACTTGAGAGCAAGATATATTGGTATTGCCAAAGACTACGTCAGAGAGTGTATAAAGCGCGTGCGATCACCGAAGGACGAGATAATGTTATTGTGATAAAAGGCGTTATTCAGACATGTTCCAAACAGAGAAGTAACTCGAGTAGGTAGTTGAATGTAATCATAAGGAAGCTAGCTCGTCAGCACCCAGGTCGGCCCTCGGAAATCAGTTACATCAGGTCTGGGCGACTCACCTTCACTGACCTTCATTTTTTTTACCTTCTAAACATAGTTCTCAGTCAAGGTCGTGCGAAATCTGCGGTCTCTGAGCACTAGTTGCCCAGGCCTGAGTTACACGAAGTTCCATCAGCTGTGTTGAATGGTTTGCACGAGAGAGAAAATCTAAAAAAGTCCTTGAGAAGAGAGAATTAAAAATTTACCAGCAAACCCTGTATCCTTGGCAGATGTATAATCCTTGAGCGGTGCCATAACACTCTATAGTCTAGGGTTAACCTAGTTTCTGAGGTCACGGGCTCAAACCCGGCGAAGAGCGATGGACGTTTTTCAGGCTTAAAAATCAGTAGTATGGCTTCCTTCTCCAGGGAACAAGGCCTGAGGTCCCGTGTAATTGATTTGTGACACATAAAATTACCTCAAGCCTGGTAAAGAGGCAAAATTAAATATTTCACGCCAACATGGAATAGGATGCTGAGAATCATAACAGTTAAAGAACGCCCATAAAGAAAACTAATTTTTCATAACACTGAACGATTTCTACTGTCGCAAATGCTGCAACAGATAACAGAGTGATAATAATTGTAACCAAACAAATATGCAGTTATTAATATAAAACATCTTGACGGTGCTTCATTTGCACAAGTTTTTACAACCATTGTCGTTATAAAAATGAATTCATAACGAGTTGAACATGAGTATATATTTGTCTCCATAAAGTATTCATTGCAAATAGGCTGAGGCTTTTTATACTTCGTATTCTAAGAGGTCATAAACGCTACTAGAAAAATATTTGTCACAACTCCTGAAAGGTAATGTACGATTTTCAGACTGCTGTATTAAACAACAATTCTATAGATTTTTCCTGAAAGCGGAATAGGTTGTAGTTTCTTTCACTGGTCATTGTGTTCACAAACGAATGGAATCGGAAGCTTACAATGATCCGGAGGACTGTATATAAAGAACTATGCATATGAGGTTAACTTTGGTTTGCCCACAGTGCACATAAGCAACACTTTTAAGGAGTTGAGAATAGAAGCATCAGAGGAATTTCAATCAGAATTACTCCAACGGGCGAGGAGGAAAGTGTGCGAAGCAACTACGCTTTCACCCTAGAGTATGTAATCACTAATCAGTATAAAGGTACATTAAACAATTATCATCGTACTCATAATCAACTGAGGACTGGAAAAATAAATTTCAACTAATGGTCGGGAGACACCACCCCAGATCTTTTAAACATCCTTTAAATTTATGTACGAGTACTTTATGTTCTAACAGTAATTTTTGTTCAGTTAGACTAACTGAACAAAAATTTGAACCTAGAAGGTTCTACCTAATTCTACCACGTAACCTCAGTAAACAAGAGGAGAAAAATTACAAAAGAAAGAAAAAAATCCTGTAGCACAATTTTTAAAAATAATTTCTGGGTAAATGTTTTCGTGTGTCTAAGGTGAATTACTTATGTGTGTATAAATGATTTATTATTGAGTATATAAGTGGATTAATAATACACTGCATAGTGTACTGCAACTTGGATAAGGCTGAGTGAGTGCACCACCTCAAATTCTTCCGTCTGTCTGAAGCACATTTTATTTAAGAAAAATGAAACCTGTTTTTCATCTTATCGACTTAATGAGACGATTGCACCATGGTGACTGTCTATTTACAACACGATACATCTAGCTTTGCTACCTTTTTGGAGCCAGACTGTCCATCGTATTTGGCATAGGTGTTGTCCTGTGAATGGTAAGTGCTTCTCTTATCTACTGCGAACCACGTTCTGGGCTGGCGACTCGACTGGTGCCACGTGACGTCTTGACTAATTACTGCAAGAAGGCAACTTACATCAAAAGGACTCTTTAAATAACATCAAACTGTTTTCAAGTATAAGCTGGTAAATGTGCAAAAATCATTAAATTTCAGCTGAATTTTATTTGTCACGGAGGTAATGTTATAGCACTTGTGACATTTAGATATTGTTATAGATAATTTTATAAACAGTATTAAAATTTGCACATTTTAGAATCCTAGAATTAAACTGCATTTCACATTGGAAGGTAAAATCAGACTACAAAAAGTAAAGGGAACCGGAATTAATTGTACCGACGCTGTTACGCCTGAGCTCCATGGTGCAATGAATACAGTTTTAAAGGTTAAACCTCAGACCGAAACACACGACATGTTGTTCAAAGCAATGAACAAAGTACAATAATAGATTAACGAAAGTAAAATAATTATAACAATAATTGTTGTTAGAATGCTTGTTCCTTCAATGCCTTTACATTGCAGAGCATACTTTTCAAGTCTCCAACTGACAATAGTCAACACCGTAAACTGACCTCAGTTTTCAGGAAATTTGACAGCTGACAGAGCCTGAGAATGAGTATTTAATGTTAATTTGTTTTGGGGAGAAGACACTTTGATATTCTGAAGTTTTTTTTTTTTGTTTGTTTTTTTTTTCAATTACCCTAAATAAATTTGGAAGCTGTGCCAAAAACAGAAGTACTTAAAACTAGAGAAGGGAAGAATGGATCGAAACGAATTTTTTGGCCCTCTAGTTCACTATCGTTTAAGGATACTGTGTGTAACAAAGAGCAAATTAATACAGCAGGAAAATAGTATTCATAATTTATTTTAAATTTAGAACGCTGTGGTTATTACAGAGCTTCAATATTTCTTAGCGCGTTTCTTGGTTTATAAATGTATGTCCCACCATTTAAAAGGTTTTAACTCACCAACTATACCGAAAATATGAAAATGGCTTACGCAAAAAAAAAAAAAAAAAAAAAAAAAAAAAAAAAAAAAAAACAGCAACTATCCGGTCATAATGCCAGCTGCAGTTGACCAGGAGGTACCTCATCACATGTTGCTCACCTTCCCAGAAGAAGAGGTGCTCGCTCGTTGCTCCAAGTTGAAGAACCGCCTCTCTGGTCGCTCCACCAGTCTCTCCGGGAAGCGAAGTCACATGTACCCTGCCGTCACAACATCGTGATGTCATCTATGGGTCTACATAATGGGGAGTAGACACCGTGACTTAGTGTTATGTATACTACAGAACGGTGCAATATGGACAACAGATAACTGGCTTACACAATTATCTTAAATATGTATTTATTTTTATTTAAGTAAATTAATTGTGCAAGTGTTTATTACTGATTTTAGTATTTTCTTGAAATATAAAAAAGTTGCAAAGAGTAATAATACTCAAGCATAAGCCAAGACGGAGGGAAAAATATTGTACTGCCAATGGGCAACAGACAGGGAGATAGCAGGTAACAAAAAAACATACTTTGGTGTTTGCAGGTCACTTGCAGTCACTTCCAAGTACAAAAGTTAGAATGGAGGGAAATAAGGTTGAACTGCTAATGTACAATAGGCAGGGAGGTCGCAAGCAATAGACAAATGTCCCTCGTGCAGTATTGGTGCTTGTAGACAGCACTCGGACCAGATTTTATCTGCCTGTCACTGACCCTTGGCCTCTCTTGTTTTGCATTCCTTTTAGTGCAAAGGTTTGAGTGTAGACAGCTTGAAGCTAAAAAGTCTTATATATTCTTGTATACGATCAAAGTTTTGTCATATTCACCGCTTTACAAGTCCTTGCAAAAGTCACTATTTCACATTTTGTTGTTGTTCCAATAGTTTAAAAGTCTTTGAATGTCTTGAAAGCAAATAAGAACATATTCTAACCTGTCAAAGAGTTGACAATGATTTCATAGCTTTGGCCAATGAAAAGTGAGTAGGTATTTACAGTGTCTCACGAAATTTGCAACATGACTCAAAGCGAAAAGTAAAGAAATACGACTATGTGGTCAAGGAATGTCGTTTGTGACTTGAGGTTATGCGAAACCTGCCATTCTGTATATTATGGGCTCCACGGATTACCACAACAGGATGAAGAAGACGAAGGCATATGAAGAAATTGGTATACTAGGTATACAACAATGTGTTAATGCAGTATTATATCGTTATGTCGCTTCATGGGCTATAATATTTGACAATGCTATGTAATAATCCATATAAAAACGTTTTATTGCTAATTGCTGAACCGCCACGCTACCAGTAAGCTACTCTGCACGTGATAATATTAGTGTTCGCTGAAAGGGTTCAGTTTGGCAAAACTGCTGCGTTAAATTCATATGTCAGGTTTTGCCCAATCTTGTAAAATATTTTTCACAAATTCTTGTATTGAAAAACGAACAGCATTAAAGAAAATTTCTCTGCACCTGACGTCTATGTCACATTATTTATCGTTGTATGAAGCCTGGGCATTTCATTGGTTGTTTTAGGCACGGTGCAAGGGTGTGCCATTCCTTTTGCTTAATAACCTTAACCAATAACCAAAACAAGGTTATAAGATGGCGCAGAAACAAAATACATGTTTACGCTTTCGAACGTATTGGCTAAAAAGAAACGTAGAGTGAGCGCATTCAGAGTGTCATACAGACCTCTATCAAGCTCATCGGCTAGTGCAGGACACGGCCTTTGAAGGAGTTAAAATCTAAGGGGAAAAGTTGATGAGCGCCCAGGTTAACGGTGAAGCTCACGCCTCAAAAGGCCTCAGCAAACAATACAAAATCCGCTGAAGATTATATTTGGAGTTTTTTGTACAAGGGATTTATGCCTGATAAGTTGGTAAGTTGGAACATAATCACTCGAGAGAAAAAAAAAGTCTTTACATTCTTTACTAATAATGATAACATTGTCAACACAGTCTCTAACACCAATTTGAGAGTCTCGGCTTCACAAATATGCGTTGTAACAGCAATCTGATAATACTTTTATATGGGGTACCTTTATGTGGATGGCCATGATCAAACCTACACGAAGGAAGAGCTAAACCAGCTGTTATCAGCGAAATGTCTGTGCGATCCGGTTATATCTGGAAAAGAAGTTATAGGCGACTCCAACCCTCTGACCCCGAGATAACATTCTCCGAAAACAGCCTGTTATCTATGTTAAATTTCAACACAAAGAAGTTTTTTTGGAAGTGCTTGCTAGCTCCTTCTATTTTGCCATTGTTTGTTTTCTGCTTAGGCTTATGTTGTGTAGAAAAGAAAGAGTTTGTGCACGCGCCGAAATGAGATTGTAATCTGTTTGGCTTACAATCGAAAACATTGTTCATATTTCCTGGAATTTAACCTGATTCTTACAATAACTTAATATTGCCTTTCTTTGTCATCTACTAGGTCACATTGTATATCAGGTAAGAGCAAATATGGTGTTCCAATGGAACATTCAATTGCGAGATTTCACTGAAAAATTGGAAGCCTCTCTAAATGCAGAAAAAAGCTTTTTAGAAAACAGTCCTCTGTGTGTATGTATGTGTGTGTGCAATTGCCTACAAAAGTTCACTAGACCATCTATATCTTGTCAGCATAATCATAGTAGATCGAGTATTGCCAACATACTAAAAACTTACGTTTTTCTTTTTCTTATCTGATTACCATCCCCTTATGTAGGACTTACACCCTATAGGACTCACAAGCCAGTGCCAAGGCTCAGACGCCTGTCGGAGAGCACAGTAACCTATGGACCGAGTGGAGACATGGAAGCGAGTTGTCAGCCAAGCGCCAGGTATGAGAGTGAGGAAGAAGATGATATGAAATACAGGCGAAATGGATAATTGGAAAGGTGATAATGGAGCAATTAGTGGAATGAATGGCGGAAACCGGAGAACCCGGAGAAAACCGCCCTGACGTTGCTTCGTTCACCACGAATACCACATGTGGGTTCCTGGGATCGAACCTGGACCGCCTAGGTGGTGGGCGAACACTAACCACGGCGCCACCGACAACTTACATTTTCAATCTCATAAAATAACAAAGGAGCAGCGAGTTCATGCAATGTTTGATTTCCTCTCTCGTGTGTATGGTTACTGGGAATAGCCAAGATTTTATCTACATTCTACACCTCCCCCTAGCGCAACAGCCCATGAAGGGCCAAGACTTGCCCCCAGCCACTGCGTCCCGCACCTCTGCCCAGTACAGGCGTTATTGGTGGGGTGTAGTACTGGAGGATGGGACGTGGTTAGCGCCCCGAGCCTTCCCGGCTAGTTGTACGGCTTTCTCGACCTGGGGCCGCTACTTCTCCATCAAGTAGCTCCCTGCCAGAGGGGATAAAATCCCCATGCTGGTACCCGGGATCGAACTTGGGTCCTCTACGCCAGAGGCAAGCGCGCTACCAACTGCGCTACGCAAGTGGTCTCCATAGCCTACCAGATAAACTAAATTTCAATATTTTAAAGGACTTTGGAAACTCAGTAGGGAGCTATGTAAACTAAAACATAACCCTACTACAAATCATGCTTACACAACAACTGGTGAATAAATTGAATCCAAATTTGGATTTTTTTTATACTTTATGTGTTTCTACAAATAATAATTATAAAAATAGCTTAACTCTTGCTTAATCTGTGCAAAGAGATATAACTGACACACGGTTTCCTGGCTAAAAATGTAACTCATACTTCACGTGAGCTTTCGTCCTGTGGTATTTTTGATTGTTCAGCAGTGCTTTTGCAGAGTGTTTTATCGTTTTTCTTAAATTTACTTTATTCGTTTTTGTTCTTTGCTCTGCCCTAAGAGTTTTAATTAACTCTTTGTTTATATGTATTAAGTAACACCTTAAGAAAAGGAAGGCTAATGGGCAAAAGTTGTGGTGACATATATCCAGGCGTTATCATACACGAATTATAACTCGGTTATTTTTTGCACAAATTATCGCTAGGTCATTCTTTTGTTTAGTAGTGTAGTTAATTGTACACCATAATTTTCTGAAAAACAATTTATTATACATTACAGTCAATTAACATTAAAAAAATACTCCAGTTCAATTTGACAACTGTTTTTAACGTCTGTTGTTTTAATAATTACTGTATTTTTACAAATGAAAGATTTTTTGTTAATGTTAAAAATAAAGTGACATTTTCTTGAGATTATAAAGTGACAATGATGAATTAAGGGGGTGGCAAGGGGATCCCCTCCCCCGAAATTAAAAAGTATCCCCCTAGATATTCATATCTATTTGTAAATGTATATATCATTAACATTCTGTCCCCCCGTCAAGCTTAATATCCCCCTGGAGGAAAGTGGTTGTATTAATCACTGTAAAGTGATTTTCTCTCATAGAAGAGTAAATACACATATATAAATATACATATATTAGGTTTTTTAAAAAAGTAGAATTTAACATATTTTGGCCAAATCTTTGCAACGTAACGTTTAAATATGTATTTGATTAATAAAATATTACAGATAAATATTATTCGACGATCTAACTCTCACTCTGCTCGAGGACTTATCGATTAGGTCAGACGTCTTATGATATTACTTGTGATAAATCATCAAACCTCGGGGAACGTCGTGTATTTTCGCTACTACGCGGTAATAAAACTATTTTTATAGATGGTTATCTCGATTAACATTAACTGGAAATGGGCGTTTTAACAAGAGTTTCTACAAGAGTGAGCAAAGAAGGCCACGTGAGTGCACAGTTTTTCTTGTTTTCATTTTATACGTATTTTTAACGATGTCTCAATATGGAATTTTTGGATGAAAGGCAATTAATTCCTACACCCACTATAAGAAGGTGGTAGAGGAAGTAACATCAAGTAGATAAGAGTTTTGCGATTCTCTGCCTAGAGGAGGAGTAACTCAATAGAAAGTGTTGCCGTTCGAGGAATACAGATAATATACAAGGAAGCTCTTAACTTGGACAAGATAAAAAGCGTAGTGTGAACACTTCACACAAGCCGATGGAAGGCAATAACGAGAGACATAGATCCATTAAGTGATACAACTTTAACCACTACTCATCAACACCACGTTAACTACATGTATGTACAAGCAGATAAAGAATAAATACTTTAATAAATGGTTCAGCAATACAACAAGAAATATATAACTAGACTCACACCACAACCACATAGTCCCAACAAAAACATCCCATCCTGTTCTCTAAAGACGGCACCCACCTGTTGGGCTTGTAAAACCTATTCCAACTTTCAATTACAGAAAACAACTTATCTGTGATATCAGTGAAGATTGAGGAACAAAGGACACAAGAATGTGCCACTTGTTTACAAAAAAACTTCTCTACCCAGTACAAACACGAAGACAGATATTACCTATGCATTATACTATTCATTAAAATGTCGTTCCGGTGCTCACCTTACGTTAATCGCAACACATTTTTATATCACAGATGCAAGGTTACCCATAGGTGAATATCTTAAGCGGGTGGCCTGCGTTCGATTCCCGGTATAGGCGTGGGAATTTCCCCCCGATAGGACTCCTGGTACGGGGTCCACTCAGCCACGCGAGGTCCTGGGGGTCCCAATTTAAGAGCTACTGGAGGAAAAAGTTGCACCTCTCACCGCCCGGGAGAGACTCAGAGCACTAACCACGCCCCATTCTCCAGTCTAACTCATGTCACCCGTTGTACCCTGAGATGGGGAACCAGCGGCTGGGCAGGCATCGGACGATGTTCCGTAAGAGACAAAAACTATATTTTTACACAAGAATGGACACATAAATATAAATTATATAACAATAATAAATGCTGACCAAGAGGAAACACAAATTAGTAGAACAACCAGTTTTATAAATCGTCGCTTTTAATGTATTTTATACAAAGAAAGTAATAGAGGAATAGAGATAAATTATTTTATACAAGTATAGATTTTGTAGCAGTGAGATATTCTCTACAGTAGAAGAAATCTGCACTGGAAAACGTTAAATGACAAGTCGTACTCTAACCCTTTAATAAAATTCTCACATAACATGTACAACTCAATTGTGGTGCTCTTTTGGTTCAGATAGTGTTATTTTTTTAATTCCTCCCGCATGTTTTTTCTTATCTCTATTAGCGCGTTACTTAGGGTACTTTTCACTTCTACAAGTTGAGCTAAATATCAACAAATATTAAGACTTCGTCATTTTTCCTCCACTTGTCCTTCCATTATCATTCTTCCCGCTGTAGAAACACAACTAAATTCCTGAAGTAGGTCTTGGGTTGTAAGCGGAATCCCTGAGGAACATTTCCTTACTTAACTGACACCAATATATCTTCTACTGATCCATTATAATTAGTTATTTCATGTAGAGATTAATGGTATTCTCTCATTCCAAACCACCAACACGTCTTTCTTTGTTCAGAATCTCTGTAGGTTCATTCCAATGGACTGTCAAACGCCTTTTCGAAATCCACAAATCTAATAGTCAATATATTTCCCTAACTTAGTCGCTGTTTATAATAGACTAATTGCATTTGTCATGTGCTTTCCCTTTCTGCAACTAACCATTATTTTCCAATTCACCTTCCTTTACAAGTAGGTTTCGATTCGGAATTCTCAGTAGAACCTTAGACGAATGCGATCCCAGGAAAGATTCTTACGATATACTGCATTTCTTGATAGTATTTTTCCTTCATCTCCATGTAGTCCTAAGCCATTTAATATATTAATATAACGCAAGGTAAAGAAACTTTTTTCACCGTGCACACTTAACAGAACTCAACTTACAGTGTGCAACAGCCGCGGAATCACTCCACTCTATAAAGAATTGAGAGCAACTTGGAATTTCAACAAAATTGGCAGAACCAACATTAATGTTATTTATGAGCAGCATATTGTTAAATCTAAAAAGTATGTAAACAGTATTCTATATTTTATATAAAGCATTCCATTTATGAGAAATGTTACCTATAGGTTGTGTTTGTGGGAACACTAAAAAGAAAAATCAGAAAAAAAGAAATAATACTTAAATTTTATTAACAGTGCCTACTCTATCATATGAATGCGGATACGAAGCTGGATTATAATTATTATAGGACTGAGGCAGAATTAATGCATCTGAAAAGGGTAGTTAAGTCCTGAACTCTAGTAATGGGTATATGAAATCAATATTTGAGCCTTTTTTTATGTACTCGAATGTACATGTTCATCCTAAAGACTTCCTATGTTTCCATGGGAAATTCAAATTGATTTGAGTTCTCATTCCGGATTGAATACTGCATGGAAATGCGGATTCAAATCGAACTGAATCCTTGAATCCCGTCCTATTAGAAGTGGGATAGAATCGTAGTTTTACTGCATAGAAGCACCTATCGGGCTCAAATCGACTTGAATCCGTCAAAAATGCTAAATAAGTGACCATCATAAAACCTTTAGTTACTTATGCTTGAGCCTTGCGTATGCAAATCGACCTGATTCCGGATTGAATTCAACATGAAAACGTGGATCATATTGAGAATAGGATTGAACTCAACATTTTTCTTAACGAATCGACATATCGGTGAATATAATACAGGTATGAAGGTTAGAGAAAAGATATCTATATTTTCCTAAGAAGCTCTACAATAATTATTTTCAGCTGAGTGAATCGGGGAACATGGGAAGGCCAATGAGAAGATGGGGAGGTAAACGACAAGGCATGATTACAAGAAAATAATAACTGTGATAGCCACAAGGGACTGTCACAAAATGCTGTGGTGAAGAATTTAAGCAGAATTAAATTTTGTTTGTTGGTGCATTACAAGAAGCAGGACATTAAACGTGGATAAATGCAGCGTAACAGGGCTCCCAGTGGGTGTTCGTTTACTCCACTCAGACCAGTTTATGTTTAATGCCTTGAAACATCCGCAGGTGGGCGAATACGTGAGAACAAGTCCCAAACTTATCTCCAGCACATGGACGTCCTGCTGTTTATTTATATGTAAGTTACCGGCAATCCCACGGAGACAACTTCAGATTATTTGTGACGCTCCAACACCACATTCTAAATCAGCTTGCTCAGGAAAAACAGGTAAATGGAATATTGCAGAACCTGAAGACAACTT
Source organism: Tenodera sinensis (assembly GCA_030765045.1). Classification (NCBI taxonomy): domain Eukaryota; kingdom Metazoa; phylum Arthropoda; class Insecta; order Mantodea; family Mantidae; genus Tenodera; species Tenodera sinensis. The sequence goes on from CM060963.1 coordinate 89,080,942, forward strand.
AACAGTGAGAATCCTCAGTCATGGAGAACTGAACCTGACTTATATACTCCGGTATAGTTTCTAGTTTGAAACAAATAAACACTATTTACCTATAGGTTAGCTGAGGCACTTATAACAGGAATAAAACGGTGTTAAAAAGGTCTAATTACAGCGAATCTCAACACTATAAATTAATTTAGGTGTTAATTTTGAAAGTACGCACTAAAAGTTGGGCACCAATCGAAACTGGTCTGTCTCTAAACTGTTCCAACAAATTAAATTCTAAAATTACTTCATTAATTACCAAATTATTTGCAGAATATACATCAATTTCAAAACAATTGGCTATTTTACGTTGAGAGGTACTCAAACAGCTGAATGTGTTTATTTTCCAGTTGTACGTTGATCACACCGTTGGTAACCATGTCACCAAATATTTATCTGTTAAAAAGAGGACGATACCAAAGCTTTTGTTATGTTAGATTTTTACTTTTTTTGCTACATGTAGTAAGTAGAGGAAGTATTGTATTCCACCCAAAATTTCGATGTCGAGATTTCACTGGAAATATGTTTTGAGGACCTCCGAATTCAAGAAAGGATTTGTAGAAAAAGCGCCGTGTATGTGAACAGCATAACTAAAAAACGAAAAGTCGGTTATGAACCAAAGTTGGTATTTTAGTTTAATATCTTTCAAGGATACGACACCAAGATTTTGAAGAAAATTCCTTTATCCTTTACATGGAAAATTTTTCAAACAAATTTATTTTCTCAAAAATGGCCCTAACAATTTTGGTTAAAACGCCATATGTTTAAGATATTTATGGCAAATTAAGTATATATTTTGAATTTTCATAGTCAATGTAGTCCTGTTTACTCTTGATGTCTTTTGCGTAGCTGTAAACCTTAAGAGATATACCAAAACTTACTACACAAAAAATGTGGATATCGTTAAAAAAAGTTATGTCCAAATGCATTATTTTTTTATTGTGGGGTGGACCATTTCAGAGAAATTCCATATTATTTGTGCGAGTTTCTCAATACTTATACTTTTCTCAAATGGAAGGTCGTTATGCACTTTTTTATCTCTTGCCCGTGCAGACAAAGCAGAATTTCAAAGACTTCATATATAGCTACCAGTTTTAAAAGATTGGACTATTGCTCAAAACCTACCGTATTTCCATATTCCCCTTGCACCTCCAAGGACATAAGCAATAATATAATTTCTACAATTGTTTATCTCGACTAACACGGAGAAGATAACATGAATAAAGAGTTTGTAAGAATAGTTAGTAGAAGAGTAGAGAAAGTTATGGGAGTGCCACAATCAAATTCTTCTATACCTATTGGTTTGCATGCATTATTTTGTGTATTTAACGAGTCATCCTTTATAATAATGTTTTAAAGCTAGAAGTGATTACACCCTCATTTGAACATCAGGTCAGCTATTTACCTCGGCTTGATTTGCTGTAATCACTAATTTACCCTTTAAACTTAAAGACAGCCATTTCTATTGTATTTTGCATTTGCAATAACTACTTACATTTATTTGCTTCGGTGTATGTTGGGTGATGCATAACACATGTTGACTTCAATAGAATAAAATCGGCAAACCATGTAAGATGGCCACTGTAACCCTATAACTTTAATAACTAAAGGAAATTATAATTCTCATAGCTCAAGCTTTGATAACTTATTTCAAGAGAAGATAAAAACAGCATGCCAAAATATCATTGCCTTAAGCATTTATCTTTATTTACTTCACCCTTAAGACGCCTGAGGTGGAGACCGTGTTGCATTCTACTCAAAAAGACGCATAGGTCCTGGAAATATATTTGGTAGACCTTTTAATCGATCCAAAAACCATACATTAAACAAATTAGAACAATGGAATATATGTATGTGCGTCTGGGTTTCTGTCCCTATCGGGCGCAAAAGATTCGTTTCCAGGTTCCAACAGACAAATAAACATACAGAAAATTCTCATTTTTAATATCCATGTCCTATATCCTAGCGTATCTCTAGGTTATTATTTTATCAGCTTTATACAGTTTTATAACATATACTTTTCATGTTTCTTGAAGCCTGGTGTTTAAAAGACTATTTTATTTTATGAGGATTTAGTAGGATAATTTTGGAGATAATACCTGACATTGTCACATAACGGTGGTTTAAACTGATGGAGAAATCCTACATGTGTGATGTCATAAAAGCGAGAAAATGTCTCCTAAAACATTGATAATTCCGATTATATATATTCACACGAAAATAAATGTAGAAATAAAATAAATACATTTATTGTATTTTGGTCTTTCATATGACCAAAACCCAATGCACAGCAATTTTGGATGTTATACAAAAAGTTTTTCTTCACTAATAAAATTGCTTGTAAAACTATTCTGTAAACAATACACACTAAGAATTTGGAAATTGGTGTAAGCTTCAACTATAAAGCTAATAAAATGAAAAATCTTCAAAAGTTCCAAACCATAAACTGTAATATTATCTGCTCCAGCACACAGCAGCCGTGGGTAGGACACCGTTGGAAAGGGATCCGTGGTTCAAATCCCGGCTATAGCATTGTAATATAATTTGTTGTATATTAAAGCGGCATTAGAATTTTTTGTGGATTTAAGTGATTTAAGTTTTAAAGTTGGAAATCGAAAACGAAAATGAATATTAAATTTCACAATTGCGTGAGATATCTTTTAGGTAGGCAAGAGAAGGTTTCATTTCTTTGTGTCATGTGATGATAAATATAACTAATGGGAAGGCAGTTACAGGAATGCTCAATTCAGTTTTGTTGAGTAGAAATATTTTATACAGAACTAAAAAATTTGATTTATCAGGCATATTCCAAAGTACATTATACGGCGCTGAAACTTGGACGAGATGGTGTCTGACAGGTGCTTAGAATGTCAGAGGATCGAATACCCAATAAAATTCTAAATTGGAAGATTATAGGCAGGGACTTATGGAGGGAGGAGATTGTTTAGGGAAGAAGGAAATTCATTGTATGTGGAATATTCTTTAATAAAAAAAAATAAAATAAAATAAATTAATTAAATAATATATATATATATATATATATATATATTAGATATACATACATATATATGTATGTATATCTTCTTCGGCACTACGGCCATTTCAGCGTAGCCTTGGTCCACCACCTAGTCTCTGGATTCCCCCCACTATGCACACTATAGGCATCACGAGCGGGGTCCAGTGGTGGAGAGTGGGACGCAGTCAGCAACCCGAGTCCTCCCGGCCAGTATATAGTCTTCGTAACCGGAGTTGATCATACAGAGGAACCAGGATCTTGGTGTGAGAGCGAGGAAGTGGATGATATGCAATGATGGGAAAATATGATAGGAAAGGTGATGATGGAGCAATTGGTGGGATGATGGCGCGGAAACTGGGGAGCCCGGAGAAAACCCGCCACTGCGCCGGTGTGTCCACCACACATTGCACATGTGAACGTCTGGGATCGAACCCGGGTCGCTTTGGTGAGAGTCAAGGGGTGTAACCGCTCGGCCACTGCGCGGCCCAAGATATAATATACACTTATCTATTATATTAAAATTGTATTCGGTGTGCTGTATCACTTTTAAAGTAGTATCTGTTAGATCACTCAACGAAATAAAAACGATTATTAACATGTTAGGCAATTGATACATCAGGTTTTACGGATTACGATTTCAAACTGTTACTTCTTTCAGGTTTCGGTATAACTTACTTAGTAACTCTAGTGTAAATTATCTGTTTCTGGACGATGGAAATAGTTCTAAGGCACATCTGCAGTTGTTGAGCAACATAAATTAACAATCTAATGAGGAGAACTTATTCAGCGTTACGAACAAATGACGTAAGCTAGCAGGTTTCTTATCTGGTTTGCGTAATTTTCTTTGCTTGTCCCCGACGAGCCGCAAACTTGTTGTCTAAATACAATAAATAAGGAACTATTTATCCTCACATTTGCATAACTTACTGCAGAGCCGACAACGGAAGCACATCTTCATTTTGGCTGTTGGTAATCACTGCTTTCCATTACGGCTGGCAAGAGAATTCAATGGCTTCCAGTTGGAAACACTATAAACAGGTCTCTCAGTGAACATGTGAGCATTGTAGCAGCCGGTTCTCTTACGGTCAAACTATTTTCACAGCCCATTTAGCTAATGGAGGATACCCGCGTTCCAAGCGAAAGTGAAACGGCACGAATATATATGTGTTTAATTTAACCACATCTACTCTCGATGGCTCTGCAAACCTGTTTCTATTTATGCTCTACGACTCTGGAATAAGCATCTACATTTATTTATATCTTTCTGGATTTCTTTTGAGGGACAGTTACTCATGTGTGTATGTAAATGGACTCCTAGAACGCATTGCAGTGCTTGTTCGCAGAATAATTGAATGCAAAGGTCTTTTGAAGGCACTTTAATCCTGAAGGAAGCCCTTTGTTGTTAATATTTACATTCATTGTTGGAGACTTGTAAATCGTGCGATATCACGTGCACGCATCAGCATTTATTTCAACGACTCACTTCAGATTATGTGCTTCGCCACGATTGTTTACAAATGAGCAAAACTTCAAAATAAAACCTAATTATGTACTGTCATACATTGCTGTAATAGCTCACATAAACTTGGATACTGTAACTACGGGATCCGAAAAAAAAAAACAAAAAAACAAAAAAAAAAAAAAAAAAAAAAAAAAAAAAAAAACAATATACTAAGTAGAGGTATTTGTAAAAGAAAAAATCTCAACTTTAACAAACATAAATGTGTGCAAGGCTACACAAAAGGCTTCTAACGGGTACCCAAAGGCGGAATTTCTAAATCTTACAGTTTTTTATCCAATTTTTTCAAATATTTTTCGTGTGCTGTCTAACGCAGTTTACACGATATTTTAAATTTAAAAACATTTTACTCTTATACTAATTGTAATAGGTGTTGCACAATGCAAAAGTAGTAATTTTGAAAAACATACACACATTTAAATAACAAAGCGCAAAACTGTCCTATATATTTCTTCACTCTTTTGTCTTATTTCAGAAAAAAAAAAAAATGTAATTGCATCTTTTCAGTAATTGGAATGAATCTTATATTCAGCAACTTAAAGGAGTAGCAAAACCCACATATGCCTTTCTTAATTTCACTTCCTCAAAGTTATGCTGAAAATTTAAGCAACGTTGGTGACAAATTACAACGTATGAAAACATTTTAAGGCGCAAATTTGTATGAAAAATCAAATGCAAGTAAATATAGAATAAGTACAGTGCTCTTAGACACTTAAATGGTAGTATGTTGAAGGTTTAAAGATTTCTGACTGAAAAACCATACTATTTAATTTCAGCTAAAGGTATAACGTATTTTTGGGCATCAAAATGTTGACCACTGTCTCTGTTTCTGTTTCTGCCAGTTCCGTCTTCGCATTCCAAAATTTATTTCCATCTTCTTCTAGGATGTCCCACATCTCTTCTTCCAACAGGATTGTATCTTATTATTAAAACGAGTGCTCTTTCGTCACTCCTTATATTCATATGTTCTTTCAACTCTGTAAATTTTCTTCTATTTTATCTTGTAATTTGTATGTGCCTAAATCCTCTCGAAGTGTTTAATTCTTTTAAATCTTGTCTGGCACATTATTTAATTCTTCTTAAAAATCTCGTTTCTGTAGCTTGTGTTATACTTTTAACTCTTTCTGTTAATATCCATGACTAGCTTCCATACATAAGAACTGGTGCTGCCACGATTTTATAAAGCTTCAATTTCGTTCCTCTACTTGCTTTATTGTTCAACTTTCTTGTTATAGTTCCGCATATATGCTGGTAATTATTTATCTTCTCTTCTATATCCTTATCTAAATTGTAGCTTACCTGACAACCTAAAGAATCAAAATTAAAGAGCTGTCCTAGGAATTTATTTTCAATACTTATTTTTGACCTTACCGGATGCTTTCCTCGATGCGCCATTGTTTTCGTCTTTTATAGGCATATTTAAATTATATTCCTAACCCAATAAATACATTTTGTACCTGAACCATTGGAGGCTCTCTTGTCATTTGTTATTGAGACGTCATCCGCATAATGAATCACATTTAAGGTTTTATTTCTATTCAATTATATTCCTCCACTCAGATCCTTTTTCCAAAACTTAATCATGTCGTCTATATATATTAAATAGCACGTGAGAAAGTCTGCATTCCTAGTCCTTGATTCACTTTTATTTCATCTGTTTTTAGCGTGCCTATATTTAGGTATAATTTCATTTGTGTATAAACTTTTTATTAGTCTCCTTTTGTCCATTATATTACATAATCTTTCTCTATTTACAAAATTAAATGTTTTTTCTCAGTTCTCGTCTTTCTTTGTGTAGTTTGCTTCATAATTATCACATCCTGTATTATAACATTTCAGGTGTTACGCATACTGGCAACATAGCGCTTTAGTTCAGAGTTTGGCCGCTAATTTATCGGACTTCCAAAAATAGAAGCAACAGCTAGAAGGACTTTTAATAACAATAAAAACAAATGACATCGGGGAGGAGCACTGCATTCACGCGGAACAGGTGTCGTTGCCTTCCAAGAGTCATTAACATCATCGTTAACGCACCGAGCATTAATTTACGGTTAATGTGGCATCATTACACTCTGCATGATCACTGACCATTTGAACCTAACGCCATTTTATGAATTTCTTATGATCTCGAGGCGGTATGGCGATAAACGTCAGGTCCTGCATTCCTTTATGTGATTTTCACACACACACTCACACGTTGTCATCAAGAGCTATTTGTGGATGTTAAATGTATGTTATTAGAGATCACAGGCTACCGTTGATACCACCTGAGGTTTGTTATAAGTCTTCACAGGTAATTAGCTTAAAATTATATATTCATTTTCCGTTCCTGTGCCATAGGGACATAGCAACAATCCTTGGTGGTAGAAATAGCAGTTTAGGTGTGATAATGTTAAGGCATACGGTAGTTGGAAGTCATTATAAGTCTTAATACCTATACTTTATTCATGTAACAAGGAATCAATAGTTTCGATAATGAACAAGGAAACATTCCAGCCAGTATTTTGGTTAAAGTTTCCGAAGAATTAACTGTCGTGTGCAACGCAATGAAAAAATCCACTAGTTTTTACTTTTCTACCAATAGTAGTGGAAGTCTTGCATTCCATCCTAAAACTTGAGCCTTCATCGTAAATACACGTTTCAAGCCTTATGAATAAATGCAAAGGGGGTTTGAAATGGGTCAACTTGCATACATATGTGTCTGTTATTGGTTTCCATCCATGTGAGTGTTGGTTTGTGTATATCTGTCTGTGAACGGCATAACTCATAAATTAAATGCATGGAATAAATAGCAAAGTTCAGTTAGCATATTCAGAAAAACTAGGGGAATGTTTTAGATACCAAATTCTTGAACTATTTGACTATAACATTATATGTTTGAAGTACAGAAGAACAACGAAAATCCGAACTACGATTGATCTTCAGGTTGTTCTGATTATCGATTCGTTTGGATTTTTAAACACAAGGGAAACATTCTATGTTGCACTCTCATGACTTTCTCTGCTCTTGTACAAACTATTCTTACAAACACTTATTCCTCTATCTTCTTCATGCCTGTTGTTGTTGTTGTTGTAGTGTTTAACACTCGCTTTTACTACAACGGCACCGCAGTTGGTGACATTGATGATGCATTGAATGAAGATGGAGCACCGGTGGAATGAAATGGCGGGGGAAACCGGAGCACCCGGAGAAAACCCGCCCTGACGCCGCTTCGCCCACCACGAATACCACATGCGGGTCCCTGGGATCGAAACCGGGCTGCCTAGGTGGTAGGCGAGCGCGCTAACCGCTCGGCCACGGCGCCGCCTTCATGTCAGTCCAGATAAACATTTGCAGAAATTACCTAATTACTAATTTTCTTGTAGGTGCAACAGGAATATGGGGATACAGTAGGCTTTAAGCGAAAGTCAAATTTTTAAACCTCGTCTCTATATGAAGGCTTTGATATTCCGTTCTCTTTGCACAGCAAAGGGATAAAGAGTGAATACCAAACTTCCATTTGAGAAACGTATAAGTATTGCAAAACTCACACAAATAATAAGGAATATTGCTTACTCAAAAAAAACAAAAAACAAAAAAAAACTGCATTTTGGACATAAGTTGTGTTTTAACGAGATTTACAATTTTTGTATTGTAAGATTTGGTCTATTTCTTATGGTTTAACGATCATGAACAATAAACAGGACTACATGGGCTATAGCCAGAACATTCAAAATACCCATTTCATTTCCCACACAAATATTTTAAAGGTATGACATTTCAATCAAAATCGTTAGAGCCATTTTTGAGAAAATAAACGTTTTCGAAAAATTTTCCATGTAAAGAGTAGTTTAGGGCCAAGGAAGTTTCTTCAAAACCTTCGTGTCGTATCCTTGAAAAATATTAAACTGAAATGTTATTTTTGGGTTTTAACCCATTTTCGATTTCGAGTAACGCTGTTCACACACACACACACACACACACACACACACACACACACACACACACACACATAGAGAGAGAGAGAGAGACACACACACTTCAGGGTGTCTCAAAACATATTTTCGGTGGAATCTCGACATCGAAATTTTCGATCGATTACAATACTTCCTCTACTTACTGTATGTAGCAGAGAAAGTAAAACAGGAACACCAAAACCAATTTTAACTAAGCATGTACTGGATTTACTTTATTACCTTTAGATATATGATAATGTATATCTAACAATTTCAATGAGCTGAAAACAGTACTGAGTACAATACAAACAACACTGGATAGATAATTTGATAATTTTTTAACTTTCAATCAGCTTCGCTTCTTTGTAGTGAATTCTTGAACTTGTCATAGCCACGCAAGCTATGATATTGTGCACTCAGGAATTTTCTCCAACCAATTTATAGCAGTCTTTAGAGTAGAACGCATCAGAGCAGGCCTAAAGTTTTCATCCTGGTGTTCATCTTAGTCATCTTGATCAACAGCTGCTTCAATGTCAGTTACGGCAATCAGAAATTCGTCATCGTTTAAAATTTGGTGGTCAAAATCATTTTGGTCAACATCCAACCATTCGTTATGATCCTTATCACAATTTTCGTAGCCTGACCTAACGTCAGTTAAGTCTTTGGCTAACACTTGTTCCTCTTCCGCAATGTCTCCTGATTCTATACCTTCAGGTCACAATTTTATCCATCCATTTTTTAATTTTTTTTTCTGTCCAGTTATTCCAATAACCAGCAATGGTATAAACAGTCCTTCAAGTTAAGTTTCTTTCTGAAGATCACAACGATTTCATTGTCAGGCCTGGCTAGCAATAGCTTACGCAATAGGTTCTTTCTGTAAACACACAATCCACCAACTATTCAAAAATACCTTGATGCATAGCTGTGAATTTTAAATTGCATGCATAAAAGATCATTGGTTCAGAATTTCGACGGTCCAGAAAACTGACATTCGGATTTTTACGTCCCACTGTATTAACATAACAATGAAACGTGGTTTTTGAATTTTCTGTGAACAGACTGGGAAGTCCTCATCATAGTTAATTAATGTTATGTAACTGGGAAACCCTAAGAGATACACAAAAGCATGCTTCAAGAAAAACTTATGATTTGTTAACATTACAGTTGGTTAAATAATTTTTTCGTAACTTTGTATACTATTTGTATGCTGAGAGGGATCTTCTCACGTCTACGGATGTTATTAGGCAAGATTTAAAAGCAGTTGTTTACTTTGGAAAATGTCTTCAGGAAGCACCCTGATGATCCATAGGTCACAAAAGCTTTAATGTCGCGATTTCTCTGTAAAACTGTACAGTTTACCTCTTAATTATCCAGCGTACCTGAAAGCAGCGCTCTGAAATGTACTCTGAACCAAAGTTTAAGCTAGAAAATAAAGCAGTGTCGGAAAAATGCACAAATCAAAATTAACATTTGTGCAAAATATACGTTTGTGCAAAGTTGTGTTGGCAGAAAACTTTATAAATTATTCTGTTAATGAGGGTTTACAACTAAAATATGCGTATAAAATGTAAATATACTGTGACGACGGGGTCGGTGCACAACAAGCGACGCACGAGCTGTCTCGTGTCGGGCTGCGAGCAGGTAAGGTGAGGGTGCGTCTCGCAACTATTTGTGTACGTGACTAACAATGAAAGCGGTTACACAAAAGATGTTTTCTCAAGAAATTTTAAGAAAAATCTGGTCACGTGATCGCCGGCGTGTGTGTAGAAATCGAGGTAGGTCCGTGTGACGTCATCCCCATTATACCGGGTGAGTCAGCTACCCCTTATTTTCCAGTTTTATGCAATCCGCATTTTGTACTCTAATATGAAAACATCGGAACCATATGCTAGGTTGCACCCAAGTATTCAACATGGATATATTTGTCTTCGATTATCTCTGAAGTTACGAGCTGGCTCAGTTGGAACGAGCGCACGATTCGTAAACAATTCATGTGATGCAAAGGTGGTTCGAATCTCCTGTAAGTACTATTTTTTTTTTTTTTTTTTTACTGCGTAATATTTACAAATAACGTTAGTTGAACAATTATTATGTGTAAAGCTGTAATATTTTGAATTAGTAATTGTTTTATTTCTACTTTATGATATTGATATCTCTCCCGGTATAGATTCTGAGTTGCTTGCACTTTTGCTGTTGCTTCTCCGTAGATCAAAGGCATATCAACATATCTGTCGAATACATGGTGAAGGGCTGGCACAAAATATCGTATCACAACATTCACGTGGAGAATGAAGGGAGTCGGCATTCACAATAACACATTCAATGCGGCAGAAGTCATTATACCTATTCTGTTACAAAATACAGACAACCATAAAACGTTTTAAATGGTATCCTAAACCCTCAGAGACATTAAAATGAGATTATTGTGAATTCGATTTCCAAATTTCGATGAACAGAAGAGTTTTACAACGTCAAGACGCGAACCCGTGTCCCCTGGGTTAACGCCCAGAGTAGGGTCATAATTCTATTGAGCTATTTGGAGGCTTGACTGCAACTAACTTTCGAGTTCAAACCCTAGAGCCAGTACGCCAGGTGCTATGCATTGCCGCCTCGCGAGCTTTGGAGCGTAATTTAGTCCTTTAAGACAGTTTAAAGCCTTTGCTGGGCGTTTTATTATTATCATTTAGATGGCAAAAGCTATTATGCAGGTTATTTGAGTTTTACGACACGTAGTTTACGCCAAAATTTAAATAAGCCGTTCCTTAATATTTTGTGCGTTTTGACTGTACGGGTTCATGGTGGATAAGGCGTGTCTATCATGATTTTTGCAGCCAACCGGACTCTTAAGTACAAGAATCCATATTATTTTTACCTGATGTTGTTAATGTACTCATATGATAGGTCCGTTTTTTTCAAAGATGTTTACTGAATTACGTTGCTATGTATACTCTAATAAAAAGTTTGTAAAATTGGCTGTAAACCCGGAACTCGCTCTCAGTGAACATGTCGTATGTTTTTGAGGTGTACTTTAGCGAGGAGTACGTTCTGTCCCTTAAACCGCTGTTCCTCTAAATGTTGCACATTTGTCTGTCTAAGAACGTGAAGCAATATATTTTAGTAAGCGCAAAACTGGACTAAAGCGCACGTGGCGTTTTACGGGTGGCCTATCTTTCAAAAACAATAATGGGTGGCTGATTCACCTGGTATAAGGAGACGGGGAACAGTAGTGAGTGAGTTTACGGACAGACATGAGTGTGTCAGTGAGTGTGAGATAGCTGAGTGTGTGATCGCGAAAGATAGTCGGTCGTCGTGAAGAAGATTCTAACGGGCGAGGGATCGCATTGTCGTAGTGAGTATTTGAGAGACAGAGAAAGTGACGAAAGACACTGAAAGGACTGAGCAACGTTACGGAAGTAAAAATTGTGAGTTAACACGAAATACTGAGGGCTGTGTTAACGACGAGAGGAAAACCGTGTGTTTGTGATGCACTTTTGAAGGGCAATAAAGCAGCCGGACTGATTTCGTCACTTTACTAGAATATTGAATAGAAGCGAACAGTAATCTGCCAAATAAAATTTTATTTTTATAAATTAGCTTTTACACATGTAGATGTTACATATCTACACTACAGTACTTCTGATATTTCCTCAAAACAAATTTATCCATCACTTCTTTAAGCGCACACACACAGATAAATAATGCAGACTAGATCAGAAATGAACTCCACTATAACAGCTGAAAGGAAAGTGGACATCGTCTGTTTCTGTGACAGTTAAGCTTGTTCAAAGGTTGTCTTTAGAGCCTGTATCGTTTGTTTATGTGGCAGCTTATTGTCCAATTTTTGCGAATGTTGATAAGTTCTTCTCATTCTTCGACATCGAGTAGCAAAAAACGAGAAAACCGACTGTAAGTTAAGCCCTGCTGTGAACTATTACATGGGTTTCTCCACAGGAAGGATCACCTTACATCCTCAATTTGTGGAAAAACAATGAAATCTGCAGCAACTCGGAAATATTCAATTATATGCACTGTAAAACCTTATAAACAAGCTCAGAAGATCTTGAAACTTAATTCCATGCCACTAAAGCAAATTAAATATGCATTTGTGTACAAATCCGATCTCTACCTGGTACCACAGTAAACTAAATGGTTAAAAAACGCGTACGGAATTGTTAAACGCCTATTCCGTGTGTTTTTAAAGAGAGCGGGAGAGAAACAAAAACGAACTCTTGTAGCTACAGTTTAGTTCAGTGAAGATATTTTAATGAGGCGATAATGACGCAATAAACAAAAGTGTATTAGAAAGGATTCGTTTAAAATAGCCTGCAAGCCTTTGTACATTAATTTGCTTTTTGTGAAGAAGTTTTGAAGGAACGATGTTTATCACCGAAGTTCTCTGGTACATCATTAACAAATCACCACGCTAATAACAGCTTTCAATTTATCGAAAACATTGCATAAAAAATTTCCAGTCAACAGCACCATCATGAAGTCTTTTCTAGATGCCTCTTCCTTACATTTCTATGCAGGAATCAGTGGCGGATCATAATGAAAATAATCAGCGCTTTGGTAACCTTTAGCTCTAATTTTAATAATTGATTAATGGTTACCCGAGAAATTTAAACGCTTCTATGATGTAACAAAAAACGAGAACAATTAAAAATATAATAAAATAAAAAAGCCAAATAACAACACTCATACAACAGTAAAACCATATGTCAATTTAGTATTACATAAAATAATTCATATAGGACAATTCTACCCAGCTTACGTTACTCATTAGGGATTTTTGCCTAACAAGGATTTCAAATTAAAAAGCAAATCCTCATCTATGCACATTACATGCGGAAACAGGATTCAAATATTTAGTCCTGGTAACCAGCTCCTGCGAGGGATCGCGGACTTTCAAAGTTCAGATGGTGTTCTTGGCAATAATAAAGATGGAGTATAAAATATTTTAAAAACAGCCAATGCTACAAAAATTATTTTATATACATAATTTTTATATTTTAACAAGCTCTACATTTTTCCCATGTGAATATTATTTCTATTTTTAAGACTTCCGAGTTATGTATGCCAATTTGTACAATATCCAGTCAGTTTTAAAAGGACTTCACAAGCTACTAACAAAAGTCCAAGATACACATTACATTTATCATATTACCATCCAAAAGGGGCTCTAATGACCTAGCTGTCGACGGGCCCTAAAGATGACTATAAGATGACTATAAACTTTCATTGAGCAATATTTTTGATTACTCTTGATAAATATGGAGCTGTTTTGAGTTTATTATTTCGTACGCCATCAGAGCCCTTCAGAAAGGCACAGAATTTGGACAAAAATAAATTATTTTATCCGATTTAGAATACTTGAATACCATAATGTGGAAGTAGTTTTACACTTTACCTCCTTTACCTCATAAATTCATAAATATAACAATCTATTACAGCCATGCAGGCTTTGGTTATGCCTGTTATTCATTTGATATATTTTCCCAAGATCTATTAAGAAACCACCCTTAAGCTGTAGAAGTTTTCACGATTTTCCTAAGAATATCCCTGAAATGATCCAGGACATGATTTCAGAGGCTTCACGTTGGTAAGCAAACGTAATAAAAGCTGCATAATATTCTTCCCATATCTATAATGTTGGTATTCTTGCTGCATTTTATCAGAAACTAAAAAAACATAGAGCTGAAAATTTTACATAATTTCTAAAACAGAAATTCAGCCTATTAAAAATCGTGTAAGGTAATTGTCACTAAAATTGTTATAGTTTTTTTAATCAGTGGGAAACAACTAATCTTCTTGGGCGTTTGTACATCTAAAGAGTACCCCCCCCCAAAAAAAAAGTAAAAAGCTTCCCTTCAGACACCGCATATAGCCTAAGTATGACCTGAAGTGCAAATTTAGCAAATTCATATAGTTTCGCATAGTGAGCAATCGCGCAAAGGTTAAAAAGTACACGCTTGGCTAACACAATAATCTATACAAAACTATGGCAGACACAAAATCTAATGATGTCATCCATGACCACTTCATGATCATGATCATTCTTGTTATGCAAATACATTTTTTGGGCGCAAATCATATTTATATAACCGGCTTCCCAGCGTATTTAACTATACACACCACAAGAGATGGCAAACCCTTGATTGGAGTTTTGTTCCTCCAGCCAGCCGCCATTAAATTTTGTCTCTGCTATAATATAACATTATGATTAATATAACATTGCATCCTCAAGACTTCTCTTCTTTTATATTAATTTCCAAATGACGACTAAAACTTTCGAGTTTCAGTTGCTAATTATAACTCTGCTTAGAGGTGAAAATATTGTGACACTTTAATTCTTGCGATCTTTATAAGTGTTGCATTAATCGTGAAGTCATCTAGCTAATCTAGGGTATAGTTTTGTAATGTAAATCCATTTCAATTTCGCGATATAGGTATTTTAAATATTTTTTCGTTAACATGAGCCATTTCCGAGACATCTGTTTCTGTTGGTTTGAAATTTTCAATGCTTTGTCATTTTTAAGCGCTGTGCTATTCACTTTTTCGGGCTATGTCATTGAAAGAATGTTGAATTTTAAGGTCAGAAATTAGCATGTTGTTTGACGTGGTCTAAGGGTAATGCTAGCTTCTGGTTTCTGAGGTCGCGGGTTCAAACCCGGAAGAGGACGATGCAGGGATTTACGTCATCTCAAGACCTGATAGGCCTCTGAGGAAAATTAAGCTGTGTTTCACGTCCACTGTAGAGCAGTAAAAGAGCAAACCATAAATAAAAACTCAATTTCAATTTGATAGCATTAGTGCCTCGTATTTAAATATGTGACTATTGATTTGGTTGCTGAGTGAGGTGGTGCCGCGGACTCGCATTTGGGAAGTCCGGGTTTGATGCCCTTCTGACTTGGGTGCTTCTGTGTTCTCCTCTTGTCACTTGGGGTGTACTCTTCTCTCCACTGATTCCTTTCCCTTTCTTTCTCAATTCCCTTTCTTATCATATTTCAGGTTTGGTTGGTAGCACGATATGTTCCGGTGAATGCGAACAGATGGCACAGATGCTTGCGTTCTGGAAACGCTCCTTCTGGAAGTTACTACCCGGGCCGCAAGGGTCACTTCGTCGCTCTCTCCCTGGGTAGAGGAAAGACTTCGGTCGTGCGCCAGGTGTCAATATCTGTTAGGAACTTCTGTGTGTCTCTGGGCTACACTTCGTGTAATCCCTTTCCTCTGCGGGGGGCGGAGGTGCTAGCATGCAATAGATCCATATCGGGGTCACCCTGGTTCAAGGTGTCCCTCCTCCGTTCCTAAACACATCCCGTGACATCACATCTATTCGGTTCCTTCTATGCCGTACAACTAAATGTGAAATGAATGCCGTCAGGAAGATAATAAAATAAGCTTTCGTAAGAATATTTTGTGCAAGTCTCCAAAAATACTGATAGTGGGTAGAGAAAGTCATGTGAATGTAAATGCTTTCTGCTCGTGTCCGTGTGATCTTACAAGTACAGTCTCTCTCAGGGATGTTACGCCACTGGGATCCTAGCTGGCGGCACAACAATGTTTGTGTGGTTTTTTAACACTTCGTTAACGACAATAAAGGCTATTAAACAGTTAAATACTTGCAGAGTAAAAAAGAACGCATTTTCTTACCTAATGTATTGAAATTAATTTTAATGACTGCAATCTAAGTGAAGGGTAATCGAACTTGGCCAGACGGGCTAGTTAAGGAGCGCGATGTCCACGAGTCCTGCATGAGAAAATACTGAATTGATGACAGGTTGCGGCGGCTCCTTGGTGAACACCACTTCAAGGCTTTTTCAGGGCGAAAACTTGTTAACTTTAAATATTTACCGTAGCAACAGCTGCCTAATTTGAAAATAAAACTAGCGAAACGTTCTTCAGAGAACCGCAAACCTGCTTTGCAACTGACTTAATCAGGAACCGACAATTTCTGACAAAGTTTATCTCGATTAACGCAAAGTAGATAAAAGATTAAGCCTTTTTAAGAAATGCCCGAAACACCTTATAAAAGCCATTAAATAACTTTATGAAGAAACCAGCATATGCCTGGTTAGAAGAGGAAACCTGACAGATGAGATTCCTGCTAATAAAGGAGTATACCTTGTCAACACTGTTTAATATTTATATTGACGATATGTTCAGGACATAGAGGTATTACGTTGACCCAGAAATATATTTAAATAACAATACTTTCTTAAACTCCTTTTATATGCCAATGATATAATAATCATTAAAGTCAGTGAACATGAATTTCAGAAATTAACATATGTCTTAAATGAAATAACCAAAGAATACGGTTTTAAAACAGCAGAGATATGCATAGATCAGGATAAAACAGCTTAATAGTTTTCGAAATGTTTGTAGTATAATCCATAAATTCTTAAAAACAAAACATGAAAAGATACAAGATAATGTTTAATACGATCGTTGTACTATGTTAACTTATGGAAGTGAAGCCAAAACAATGACACAAAAAGATAAATCAAAAGTCCGGGCAGTCGAAATGAAATTCACATCACAATTCTTTTATGTGTTCCTTGTCTTGTGAAAACAATTGAAATAATTATATTAAAAACTGCGGAACAGTATGTACCTTAAAACATTAACATTTTGGGAAAAAAGCAGGAGCGTAAATAAAATATCAAGTATGTCTCTTGATCCTAAAAACAGGCATTTCAACAGTTATTCTCAGGAAAACATAAAAGATTTATGAGAAATTCAGTTTTTATGGCAAAATTTACACCAATCTTAAATTCATCTATACATTGCTATATTCAGGATTTACTTTGACTCTATGATTTTGTATTAAGGAAACATTAAAAATACATTATGCGCTCAATTAGAGCATAGACAAATAAACCAATGGCTTTATAATGGTTATAAAATTAATAATTGTTCACCACGCCAGGCTCACAAAAGATCCCGTGTTTAGTAGGAAGCCTTTGCCCTCTGAACGCCAGTTTTGAGAAAATAAAAAGCAACGAATTATTTTCAATATACCTATAGTTTGGGATGGGGAATATCTTTGTGTATCATCGTTAGAAGATGTGAACTTAAATGCAAATGATACATGGACGGACACACACACACACACACACACACACACACACACACACACACACACACACACACACACATACACACACACACAAACACACACACACATACACACACGCGCGCGCGCACACACACACACACACAAACACACACAAACACACCTTTAGAGCTTGTTTTTCTTTGGGAGGTGAGGAGTTCAGCGAACATTAGTATTTTCTGTGAAATTTCGGTGTTGAAATCTTGAGAGGACCGCAATGGTAACTTATGTCTAATTACATGGCTAAAGAAAGTAAAAACATGTCATATACATATATAAAACTCCTGTGTTATGTAGTCCTAGCATCAAACATGTGATAGATGTAATGGATACCCACCGGTTTTAATTAACTGCATGTATCACATAAAGTTGAAAATATGAGCTTGTTGACATTGCCTCGTTATAGTAGGTAGGTGTGTAATGTTTCTCTTGTAACTTCCTTCTATTTACAGTAAACAATTTCTTGTTCTGTCAGATTTAATGTCTTTTGAAACGGTACCGCCCCTTCATTAATGTTAGGAACAGTTATTTTGTAATGGAGAAAGTAGTTGTTTATAAACCTCAATAGTACCTTGAAGATTTCCACTAAAGCAACACTAAGGAAAAATTAAATGCAGCTTTATATTCATTGACTCCACGAAGAAGTGTTTCCACTTTAAAAATCTTCTAGCAGCCAAAATAACATAGATTAAGGTCTGATTTTGAATATTATGAAAGAATAAACAATTTCACAAATATCCAAAATTTGCTTTCTATTATTTTTATGATTTTCTAAACATTGTATCGATATTTCGACTTTCACATGTGTTTTGCATAAAATTATTTTATGTGCATCTAGTAGTATATTTTTTATATTCAGAATACCACCGCCATATAATTTAAACTAACAGGGATATATAAAGTCTTAAAAACCGAGACGTTGATGAAGAATGTAATCAAAAACTTCTTAAGATCAAATACAGTTTCATGGCAGTTTTAGGTAGAAAATCCCCTGCCAAAACCACTCTCCTGCATTCATACAAAATAACTTTGTGAGCACCTCACACGAAAATCAACATAAATTTACACAAATTATAATATCAATAAAATGAAAAAACAAACTAACTAACTAAAATCTGATGTGTTGCACTCACAAGACTTCCTCTACTCTTTTACTAACCATTCTTACAAACTCTTATTCCTATATCTTCTTCGTGTTAGTTGAGATAAGCATTTGTACAAATTATGTTATTGCTTATCTTCTTATATGTGCAAGGGGAATATGGGAATACAGTAGGCTTTGTGGGATAATCAAATCTTTTAAGGCTTTGAGATCCCGTTCTCTTTGGACGCTTAACACACAAAAAATAAACAGCGATATTGCTTTTCACCAAAGTTTTAAGTTTTCCGAAACTGGCACAAATAACAAGGAATATCTCCGAAATGATTCACTCCACAAAAGATGTATTCAGACATAAATTGCGTGTTTTAGCAAGATCTACATTTTTGTATAGTAAGATTTTGTTTATCTCTTACGGTTTACGAGTTATTCAAAAGTCATCCAGAGTAAATAGGACTTCATGGGCTATAGCCAGAAAATTCAAAATATATACATTTCATGTGTGATAAAAATATCTCAAACATGACATTTTAATGAAAATCGTTAGAGCCATTTTCAAGAAAATAACAATTTTCGAAAAATTTACCATGTAAAGGGTAGTTTAGGGTGAGGCTATTTTCTTCAAAACCTTCCTGTCGCATCCTTGAGAGATATTACATTTAAATATCTACTTTAGTTTTTAGCCGACTTTTAGTTTTTGAGTTATGCTATCCACAGACTGACAGACACAGACACACAACCACGCACACACACACACGGACCTTTTCCTAAAAATGCCTTTTATGGATTCAGGGGGCCTCAAAATATATTTGCGCTGAAAACTCGATATCGAATTTTTGGGTGGAATACAATACTTCCTCTACGTAGTAGAGAAAGTAAAAAGAACTAAAATTAAGAACATGACCAAAAGACAATTTTCGTGAAAGGTGGAATGGGTGGAAACCGCTTCAAAGAATGGAGGGAGATGTAGCATGTACGAGACGATATGCATATCTATTATGTCTGACGGACAGTTGATGACACTAAGTAGACGGGCCCCAAAACATCCGCCACACGTGCAGCATATGCAGGTGGACCTGCACTCAATGAGCCTTTGCACACATGCTCGATTGCTTTCACGTGTTC
Source organism: Tenodera sinensis (assembly GCA_030765045.1). NCBI lineage: Eukaryota > Metazoa > Arthropoda > Insecta > Mantodea > Mantidae > Tenodera > Tenodera sinensis. The sequence continues at coordinate 89,100,775 of CM060963.1, forward strand.
GTCCATCCTTATCAACCGGACTTAGGAAGTAGTAAAACATCTACAAAAAACAACTACAATGTCAAAACAGATGACAAGAGAAAATGTACCTACTTGTGGCGAGCACGTGGAATCATTGTTTGAAGGAACTACACTTACAGTAGGTTTTTATCCCGTTAGGAATCCCAACTCTTGTCTTCGGCGGACTGAAAACAAGAAGAAAAGGTAAGAAGGAAATACATATTTAAACCAGAACACGGTTAACACTTCTTATGCAATTGTAGGTTCATAACTATTTCAAAAATCACACGAAATCTTATGCGTATTACAGTAAGCGGAAGAAGTTAATATTGACATTTCACCAGACATTTCACCTTTTATTTCTGTATCTTCTTCATGTTAGCCGAGATAAACATTCGCAGAAATAATCTTATTACTCATTTTCTTATAGGTGCAAGGGGAATGTGGGAATACGTGGGCTTTGAGCGATTGTCAAATCTTTTGAAGCTTTGAAACTCCGTTCCCTGCGCACGGCTAAGATGTAAAAAAATGAATAACCAGCTTCCATTTGTGGAAAGTGTAGATATTGTAAAACTCACATAAATAACAAGGAATATCTCCGAAATGATTCACTTCACAAAAAAATTAACTTGGATATCAATTGTATGTTTTAACAAGATCTACTTTTTTTGTATAGTAAGATTTAGACTATCTCTTACGGTATACTAGTTATGCAGAAGTCATCAAGAATGAACACGACTAAAGTTTAAAAATATACATTTCGTTTGTCATAAAAATATCTTAAACATATGACATTTTAATGAAAATCGTTAGAGCTATTTTCGGGACAGTTAAAATTTGCGAAAAAATATTTACATGTAAAGGAGAGTTCAGGGTGGCGGAATTTTCTTCGAAATCTTCGTGTCGGATCCTTGAAAAATATTAAACTTAAATACCAGCTATAGTTTTTAAACGCCTTGACGCGCGCGCGCGCGCGCGCACACACACACACACACACACACACACACACACACAATCCCTGTAGTCTGTACGTCTGAGTGTTATTGTGTTATAACTATATAGGTTTATTTGCTTTCCTAAGAAATTATAATTAAAACTATAATGAATATACTTCAGTAAATCGAATAACCAGTTAAAATTCATATTCACACGGAGACTCCGTTGCGTTTGTTTAGGACCCTAGTACATAAGTAATTATGCACAAAAGATGTTAAGACAGGTTTTTTGGAGTAGAAGCGAACCCAGCTGTTTGCACATGCATGTGTGGCTTTTAGTTCAAATACTGATGTAAACATTTTAGGGCTGCATGGGTATCTGAGTTTGCATTTTGTGCATTTCTTGGTACTTAAATGGGTCTTGTACCCCTATCTGACAGTGCTTATCGTTGCAACTTCATGCACCCAAAAAGCAGTGAGGTCGTACATAATAATGTTGAATATTTGAAAGTCTGCAAGACAACACTAAACAGATGTTCCTGCTTCGTATTTTTCTGAAAATGTCTATGTTTGACGTGTAGAGTGTTTCAACGAGACATGCTTTTACAACCAAAAATAACTTGCCTATAGCAAGCACTAAAAAATTCCACAAATAAAGCTCCAAGCGTGCGCATGTTCACTATCATGTTCTCGTGCTTGTATTTGTTTGATATAACTGGAATATTTATTTAAAGCGTGGACCATAGAGCCAAGCAAACCCTTAACTGAAGAACAAATCTACATTTCTAATATAGGCAAGGTTAATGTAATAAGTACTTCTTAGAATACAAGTGTTGTAGTAGGTACTAAAGTTATTAAACATTTACGAATGTTTATCAAACTGTGTTAATCTTATATTTCCATTTTCACCGATGAAAGGAATTGATTGAATCTGAATTACTGGTGGTTGTAAACATACCATATCCATGAAACAATTTTTTGAAATTGCAAAATGTGATGCAATATTGTTAAAAGAAAAGTAAAGTCTGAAAATAAACACCAACAATAAAAGTGCTCATGACCAAAAGGGGTATTGAAAAATTCTGTCTTGGCGTTTATTTGTGTCGGCAAAAAATCGTCCTTTTTTCCCCAATAAAAAGGAAAATCTTCTGTTTTTCTTAAACAAAACCTGGCAACCCTACTTCACATATAAAATTATTCGTTATTTTTTATTTTCTCAAAAATTGCTATTAGCGTTTTGATTAAAATAACAAATGAATAAGTTTTCTTCTTTTTCTTCTTCTGTCTTCAAGGATTAGTTTAAAGCCAGTTCACGTGTCACATCGTGCCACCTATTTCTGGGTCTTCTTGTAGATCGATATCTTCTTGGTCTGTAACTAAACATTTTTTGGGAATTCTATCGGGTTGTATTTGTTGTATGTGGAGGTACTACCATTTTTTCTGTACTGTAATATTCTTTCTACTATCAGTTCTACTCGCATTTCCTTTCTGATATCTGTATTCCTTAAGTGGTCCTGTCTTGTACATCCCTTACCCGATCTCAGAAAGCGCATTTCAGCTTTTTGTATATTGCTGTATTTTCAAAGTCCATGCCTCACTGTCATACTTTAAGATAGGGACTACCATTGCAGACTGAAATTTTAGTTGTGTGTGTTTTGTGGTTTTTCCACCTAATGTTCTCCAAACTGTTCCACAAATTGTTTATTTTATACATTTATTGTTTATATTTTTATCTTCATAATGATGTCACAACCTAGGCACTTAAAGCGTGACACTTGCCCAATTGTTTTATTTTCTGTGCATAATTTTGTTCTGACTGGAAATTTGTTACCAAATGCCATAACCTTATTTTTTTTCCCTGAAATGTTTATGCTGTACAGTTTGCTAGCATTATTTGACTCATGTATTGCTTTCTGCAGCCTATCTTTTGTATCAAAAATTGAAACAGAATCATCAGCCAACAGTAATATGTTTATTGAGCTTCGTCCAATTATTATACCTCTATGAACTTTAGATATCCATTCATTCTCTAATAGTGTTGTCTAAATTTCGTTGTGCAAGGGAAGTCATTATATTAATTTAAACCAGTGGTAGACCTCGGTATTTCAAACACATTTTGTATCTTAGGTTTTTGCCTCTGACCATTTCCTACGGAGATATTTTATTTTCGTCGAAAATAACCTGACAACATAGCAGATTGTGAGGGTGGTCACTTTTCCTAGCTCAGTACACAAACACCATAGCGGTGTGTCTTGAAAACAAATCATACGCTGCCTTGTCCTTCCGTGTTTACTGTTCGAGTGTAGACTAACCACAAGCGTTAGCTCCCGAACCATTACAAGAAAGCAAAAACGCCCACCTATTTACATCCACAAACCAGGTGAATTCCCTGACCAACCTCAACGTAACGTTGTCGACTTACCTCATGCTTGAAAGAGCAACTCGGAGTATTCCTTCGCGTCTTTAAGTGATTAATTTTTTCGCAACCCTGTGTGATGTCCCATAATTACTACCGAAGCTATGTCAGAAATAAGTTGCTCTCCGCATCTTACGAGCAACAAACTATTATCTTCGTACATTATTGTGGAATTACGCATGAAATGAAATTATCACTGGGAAAGGAAATTTGGAAAGAAACTGTTGGACGGCTTACTAATTTTGAATGGTTATAAACAATGTTTTGTTATTATGATGATTATAAAATTACAAATACTAGTATTAACAATAACTTCGAATTACAATGTTTTAGTTTAATTACAGTTTTTAACGGATTATTTTCCTTTATGATATAATGCATAAATTTAAGAACTTCCAAGTGGTAACACAGGAGTAATTATAAAGTTTAGGAGTATAATAATTCAAAATACATAGTTGAGGTATTCCACAACTATTGCTGAGTGATATGTACCATATCTGATCTTAGAACTTCATTTGTCGCCTTAATTGCTTCTTTCCCAAATGGGCTAGTAATTGTTCTGTAGGTCAGTTGGGCATGTAAACTACGGAAGTATGTCGGAGGGATTTCCCAGGATCCTGCACGTGTGGTTACAAGTGTTACTCCTGGCAGGATGCGGGTTTGTCCTGGCTCATCGGTCACAGTTTGCATTTCCTCTCTCAACCGCACCTTCTGCAGGTTATACCACAGTTTTCTTATCGCAGTTCCGGTCTAGGGTAATTGCTGCATATGTGTGTGTTATTCACGCAATGAGAACCGAATCTACAAGCTACAATATTCTGCATTAATTTAATGGAACGGCTTATTAGCCACTTGGCAACTTATGAACATCATGAAGGACACGCACTTTCTGAGCCATTTGTTTTTTCAGTGGAATAAACCAACCTAATTTATGTAGGGATAACACCATTCAACTAAGAACTTGCCATTATGGGCTCACGTAAATACAAAGAAAGTACTTTCGCAAAGTTCATGTTTATGAGCAGGGCCCAGTTCTGATAACCCAAAATACTGAGCTGCAAAAATACCAATAAAATGATCCACAAATCTGCGTAAAAATATCACTTTATTTATCAGATTTGTGCCTGTTCTACATATATGTGGCCCAATTATAAGCATGGCATTACTTACAACTAAATTTAATTTTTTGTAGTGTTTAACTTCCACTTTTAGCACTACGGCACCGCAGGCGGTGACACTGATGATACATAGAATGAAGAGGGAGCACCGGTGGAATGACATGGCGGGGGAAACTGGAGGAAACCCTCCCCTGCGTCGCTTTGTCCACCACAAATCCCACATGTCGAGTTACATATGTGTTCTATTGTACGTGCCAAGCTTTGCTGTGCACCTTTTTCCAACTCATCTTACCCACATATTTAATACCTGCATCATGGTCTTGCCATTCAACTTCTTCATGCACCATAGCTTCTTCTCTCGATCTATTTCCACTTATTTTTGGATTTGCCCCATTTCCGTTTGCCTTACTGGCTACCTCATTCACTATTTCCTCATTACTTGTCCTCTTATCCTGATTTTTCCTGTCACATTCTTCAATCTCTGGTGTAAAACCCTGATAATACAATACTTCATCAGACCAATCATCATCTTTGACGATTTTTTCCATGAGAGATTAGAACTGTCTGTGTCTTTTGAGCCAATGAAGTTTACAAAGCTCAAAACTACTTCCATAATTTTTGATTGGCTGGTTATACGGCTGCTATAGTTGAAGCAATTTCAAAAAGCTTATGTCAGAGCTTTGCAAAACCACATGTTGTGGATACCCCTGTTCTATAGTATTCATCTTTTTAAGGTAAGTTAAGTTACACCTACCTTTTTCGATAGCTACAGAAGCATGCTAATGAATCTGGTATGTGAAAATATTTTACATATTTCCCATAATGGCTTCTACTTTAATATCCAAGGGATGACCTCTGGTTCAGTTGGCTACTCTGGGAACATGCTTCACCGTTAGCATAACAGATATTTCTTCCACTCTAATCACGCCTCATAAATGGGATGTTTTTCTAACTCCATATCTTGTCCATTAAGAGGAGCGTATCGCCCTGTTCTACCAGTTACACACATCGTGCTTGACAACCAAACCCCTTTTAGTAATAACAAACACTTGCCTCCTACATTAAACCACTTAAGTGCTTTTGTGACACAGTTCTAACTAATCCAGATTCCAGTGTAAAGCTTCAGAGCTCCTTCTAAGATACAGGTTTGTTGTTTAATCGTATTCAAACCGCGTTTCAAGTGAAACCAAGTGCAGCGTATTGTATTCTATTCATATTTAATTACACTTGTTAAGAATAGATATTTTTATTTTCTCAGAGATGTATAGTAAGAGAAGCATTGCATAACATCCTAACTTTTGATGTCGAGATTTCACCGGAAATATTTGTTTTGAGGCCCCCTGAATAAAAAAGCAGATTTATATAGAGGCCTGTGTGTTTGTGTGTGTGTGTGTGTGTGTGTGTGTGTGTGTGTGTGTGTGTGTGTGTGTGTGTGTGTGTGTGTGTGTGTGTGTGTGTGTGTCAGTCTGTGGACAGCATAACTCAAAAACGAAAAGTCGGGCAAAACCAAAGTTGGTATTTAAGTTTAACATATTTAAAGGATGCGACATGAAGATTTTGAACAAAATTCCTCCACCTAAACTATGATTTACATGGCAAATGTTTCGAAAGTTTTGATTTTTTAAAAAATGACTCTAATGATTTTGCTTAAAACGTAATATGTTTAAGATATTTTATGGCAAATGAATTGCATATTTTGAATTTTCTGACTATAACCCATCTATTACTGTTTAGTCTTGATGACTTTTGCATAACTGGTAAATCTTAAGAGATAGACCAATTATTCTACTGTACAAAACATATGGATATTGTTAAAACACACAAGTTTTTAATTTTTTTTAATTTTAGTTTTTTAACAAACGAAACAAAACCTGTTACTAAATTAAGTAATACTTAATTTACACACATCATGTCTTCTTTCCTTGTCTTACAAATATTAGTGAGAATGTTCAACTATTCCTCGCTGTAAAACCCAGAAAACAATCTGGAAAACACTTATGTGTGCATGTAGAAAGTGTAACCTCAAACCCATGTATCAACTTAGTTTTCTAAAATTTTCCAATGTGATTTTGTAATATGGCCCCTGTTTCTTAGGAAACCTTCTACATCTTTGTAGATATATCATGCTTGCTTTTCTGTTAAAATCGTTAAAATAGATGTCAGACATTAAATTCCTGGTCTAACGTCCAATAAAAATACGTGTTTTAGGTTATTTAGGGTCATTCTGTGATAACACTACCATGTACTCATGATTCTTGTCTGGGACACGCACAAACTGACTCATGATACCAAATTTTATGAAACAAATTCTTGATTTTCTCGAAAACTTGACTTGATAGAAAAAACATATTACAAAGTTCGACCCAGTGGAAAAAGTCTGTTGGGCAACATGCATTCATTCGAATACAATTCTTATACAGAGCAGTGTTATCAAGGCTCAGATGGTTCAGATGGACTACAGGTCAATAGAAAGAATTACAATCAGACCATTTAGTTTTCCTCATTGTGGATTATTGTAACAAAATGCTACTCTTAAAGCTTTTAATGTAGCGTTAGTAAATACAATATTATGGCTACGTGCAGCTATTAAGCAATGATCTTCAAATAATTGTTTACCACACACAAACGTTAGAAGTACACGAATGTTTTCTAGTATAATTTTTTGTTACTGTGATTCAAGGGAATTAATTACGACCTCCCTGTAGCACCTTAATTAACCTCGCCACTGGTTGTTTCAGGGCCACTTCCTTACTCGGGAGAAGAATGTTCAAAATATCTCTGCTCTTGAAGGTTGCAGCTGTGTCTTTAACTGCCCAAATGTTCAGAACTGTTGGATGCTAATCGCATTAAAACGGCACACGTGCCAAATTAATAAGCGCCAATCTATTAATTAAAAAGCCCCTCTGTCGAATGTAAAGAAGTCCTTAAAACAAAGGACACAAATAACAACACGGAACACATTGAATATGGTAAAAAACTGGCTGTCTGGTCGATTAGTTAGCGTTCCAGCTTCCCAATCCGGAGATCCCAGGTCAATACCCGGCTGGAACGCGAGGAGTTTTACTTTAATTAGAATTTGCCCTATCCTCTGCAAGGTCTGGAACTAAGCACGTGGGGGGTCAAAATAATTAAAACCAATGCTAAAGAATATACAGTCAACTAGTTCTTTCTTAAGTTCGAGTAACCGATTTGAACAAATTGAACGAGTTTACAAAGTTTACAAATAAAAAACTGTAACCAATAATTAATTATAAGTACTGAGGCTTTCACGGCCGGCGTTGTCAACTATGTTAAGTAGATTTTCCGGGCTTGTGGGCCGTGGTCGAGTTTAATTGCCTTCCTCCGACATTTCGCTGAAAACTGCGTCCAGCATCTTCAGGGTGATCCAATTAGTGAACTCCCGAGTCCAAATATTAGAGAGGATATATTTGGACTCGGGAGTTCACTAATTGGATCACCCTGAAGATGCTGGACGCAGTTTTCAGCGTAACGTCGGAGGAAGGCAATCCAACTCGATCACGGCCCACAAGCCCGGAAAATCTACTTAACATAATTAATAATTAATTGTATCATATGACCAATTAAAAGATTTTCTTTGAGTCCTACTAAATATATACACATATTGGGGCTGGCCCGGTAGCGCAGTTGGTAGAGCACCTGCCTGTTGTACAAGGGGTCCTGGGTTCGATTCCCGGCAGGGGGGTAGTGTAATGGCGGCGCCGCTCGCCTACCACCTAGGCGGGACCCGCATGTGTAATTCGTGGTAGACAAATCAGCTTCGGGGTGCGTTTTCTCCGGTTCCCCCGCCATTCATTCCACCAATTGCTCCATTATCACCCTTCCAATCATCCATTTCGCCTGCACTTCTTCCTCACTATCATACCTGGTGCTTGGTTGACACAGAGGTTCCTCTGCTCCCCGACAGGCGTCTGACCCTAGGTGTGTAAGACCTACATAAGAGGAGAGTAATCAGGGAAATAAAGAAAAGAAATATGCATATTGATGACATCCAAATGTTCATTTATTGAGATGTATGAAATGCAAGGGGTATGGAGGTAGTAGATAAAGTAAAAATAGTATCTCCAGTTATCATCAGAGTTTCTCACTGTGTAATGAGTAAAGCTAGCAGATATTAGGTGTTTCTCGGGAATCAGGAGATTACCTTTGATTTAGGGAGAGTTGGCAAGCCCAATGATAGTGATTTGTGCCGTAGTTCTCGCCTTTTCCCGTTGAGTGCGTAGGAAACAAAAAAAAAGTTTCGCATTTGATTTGCTTCCGGCTGTGGCTCGGCCGCACCCTCTGCCTGATGCCTTCCTCATAGACCTGCATCATGTCAACGTTTTGAAAAAAATATCTCCCTCGGGACACTCGCCTCTGCTGTTTTCATCATCTCCTCTACCTTCTTCCGTTTAGTTCAACAACCTTGCATATGTCTTGAACTACTTGAAAACGTGAACCATTTTCCGTAGCCAACGTTGTCAATTTTTATTACCACGTTTACATGAGTTTAAATCGCTTGCAGTACACATTATATAATGGCATTCCAGGGAAAATTTCCAATAAAAGCTAAAGTTGTACTAGAGGATACATTGTTGTGTTGTAACTTACGAATTGAATAAGGATATAATAAATAAAGTACAAAGCTTTCAAGCAATCTGAAACTATTAAACGAACCTTCAAGATTAAGGTAAAGAAAGAAACACTAATAAGGTTTTGTAGTTATGACAGTACTAGTGGTAAACTGTGGAAGTGAGACATGGACTATAAGAGAAAAAGAAGGCACAAGGGGCGGAAATGAGGTATCTACGATCAATTAGGGAATGTAAGAGAGAGGACCATATAACAAATGAAGTAATTAGAGATGTATTGGAAGTACAGCTATAAGAATAAATATAAAGATATAGAAACAAATGTGTTGAACAGTTTTATCCCATGCTAGAAGAAAGAATACAAAAAAAAAAAAAAAAAAAAAAAAAAAAAAAAAAAAAAAAAAAAAAAAAAAAAAAAGGTAAGGAAAAGCCTTTAGGCATAAACCTAGAGGACAAAGATCAGTAGGACGCCCCCAAAAAGATGTCTTCACAGACTTGAGACCGTAATAGCTAATGTCTAACACGCTAAGAAAGAGAAAGATTCCGTTTTTAAGACTACGTGGACTTAGATTGAAAGGGATCTTAGATTCGATACGAATTTTTACCTTCTCGGCTACCTACTAACAGAGGAAGCATTGTTTTGCACCCCAAGTTCGGTGACAAGATTTCCCGGAAATACGCGTTTTGGGCAAGGCTTAAGTTACAGTCGCCTTTGTCACTTTTCGCTACTTAAGGTTTGAACTTCAAAACAACACTTACAAAACTGCGACAACAATCTGCAATAGAAATAAATGATATACCTACCGCTTTCCCTTCCGGCTAGTGAAGCTTATTTCTGATGTAGTTATCATTTAAAACTACACCAACAAATAATTAGGTTGACATAATTTCAATCAGGACTTTTTTCCAGCGGAATTCAATTTGAGTTAAGTACAAAGAATGATTTCATAATGATCGTTTGCATTGCTGGCTATTTTAAAGCATTGTTTCAAACCGTTATGTTCTCCTGTTTGTTGTGAATATTAATAATACAGCTAACTCTATGATGACGCCAAACAGTTCTTTATCGTGTTCTCGCTCGATCTAAACACATAATGGAATTTGTTCAGAATACAGCACCTTGCACCACTTATATAACACTCTCCACTAATTGTTTTGTTGATATATACTTAATACTTGTGGAAGAAGTGCCAGAAGAAGAAATTTTCTTCCTGTGAAATAGTATCAGTTATATCAGTTGGTAGTCCTTTTGAAAAGTACGTATGTAGTTATGCTTACAATTACATAATTCTAATATACTAAAGCCCCTAAGCATTATGATTATCTTATAAACTAAACCAAACCACAGCGCAACAGCCCATGAAGGTACAAGGCTTACCACCCAGCCGCTGCGTCCCTCACCTCTGCCCACTACAGGCGTCATTGTTGGTTTGTAGTACTGGAGGGTGGTAAATGGCGTCCTGAGCCCTCCCGGCCAGTTATGTGCCTTTCTTGACCTGGAGTCGCTCCTTCTCCATCAAGTAGCCCCTCAATGGCTCCTCACCACCTAACGAGGCTGAGTGTACTCCGTGCCAGACCGCCCGGAAAGAGGGATCCCCATGCTAGTGCCTGGGATCGAACCCCGGTCCTCCGCTCAATTATCTTATAAAGAGGTATAAATATATCGGTAAGGAGTTAATATGAAAATTTTGTTTTCATTTTTTCATTTTTTAAAATATCTGATATATTTGCCTTAGGTCGAATCGGCATTCAAAACTAAAACACCAAAATATTGTTTTGAAAATGCAGACAACAATGTCTTTGTCTTAGTCGGAATACATTGAATTGAGGGGGCGGGGGCACGGAAATTTGACCAGAAGATCTCTCGTAGAGAGAGGTTGATAGATAATTTCTTAATTTGGTAAAAGGCAAGGGCGTGCAAAAACTGAATGATCTTATTCTTGATCACTGATCAAAGCGAGATGTAATAGGCAAATCTTTCCATACTTCCCGTTTATTTCCACTGAGAATCTTTATTGGATTTTATCACCATTTATTTGCCAGATATGTAAAAGATGTTACAGTTTGCGTTTCATTGATTTCCCTCCAGAAGAAGGTAGCAGATCGACAGCAAAAGCATTTGAATCACGAGCTTTCCCGCACTTACATAGTATCATTGATATTTATTTTGAAGCAAATAAAAAAAGATGCATTTTGTGATCTTCATAACATCCATTTTCCCTTAAGATTGTGCTATTGCATATATAGTAATTCCCTGTCACTTCACATTCATGGCACACTTGCCAATGGTAGTAGAAACTCTAGGCATTCATTTTAAATATTTAAAATGCGAGCATGTTAATAATGAAAATTTTACCACTAATAAAACAACTTCTTCTGATTCAGAAGCTCTAATCAAATCATAACTTAAAATCCATAATTGCTCGCCTGTTGATTTTTCAATAAAGAAGAAAATTTGCAAAATTTTTCACAGATTTTCTTGTTTAGTTAGCTCTTCTCGTAAACAATTAAAGTAAAATACTTAACTTTGTGTAGTTACTTTACAAACTGTTATAGCTGAAATAACTGGTAAAATATTAATATAGTGTGATGGCAGACACGGCGCCGAACAAAGGACTGTCGGGGCCCGCAACATCGATGTCGAGGTTTTGAGCACTTCACAAAGGAGACAAGAATGCAGAAAAGAAGAAAGAAGAATCAGAGAGAGAGAGAGAGAGAGAGAGAGAGAGAGCAGAGATACCAAGGATGATGAAATTTATGCCTCACTGGAATAGTAAGGATTAAAATTTCAAGTTAGAGCATCTGAACAATTTTGTTTTTGTTTTCCTCGTAACTTACATTTTTTGAGTATTGGTGCATTTGTTTAAAAACCAAGAGCTTTGAAATCTTCAGGATATCTTTACAAATACATGTGAGTTATATCCATGCAATATTTAATGGAATTATGCAAATTAAAGTTTGTACGTGGGTTTTTAACTTAAAAAATAGCAACAAGCAATTGTTCAAGCTGAACTCCCACAAAAAGTGAAGGCATTTCAAATATATTGAATGAATAATATTGCACAATAAGTGGTTGAAAGTTTATTATCATTGGTGTAACAAGTAGCCAGTAAAGCGTACCCATGTAAATTTGTGAAACCAAATAGTTTTTAAGTTAGTGGCAAATAAAAAAGACATTTACTAGAAAATTATTGAATACATAAAATATATTTTGTAGTCACACTAAAGCAGAAAATCATATGGCTGTGGTACAGGGGAAGCAGCGCATCGGCAATTCCCAAGAATACAACATGGCCAACATTAGACTATAATGCAGTCGATATTTCACTAAAAAGTGGTACTGCCAACCTACATAACAGCATTATTTCTAACCTCAAATTTCACAGAGTTAAAGTAACATGCTTTTAAATGATAATGTTTAAACATGGTCCACACACACACGAGCAATACAATAATTAATTAATAATGCGTCTAAATAGATCTTGTTTCAAAATCTATCGGTTGGGTTCTCTGCAACGGATTCCAAAACAAGTGCTTCTGTGGCAACGTAATTGATGCAATAACACCAACTATGGCTGTAACTTTACCATGATTATATTTTACGAACAGTTGGCTGTACTAACGACATCTAATAGATGGAATATCACACAACATAACCTGACCGTAATGGGGGGAGCAGTTGGTTTTTGGGGTATTCCAACAAATTCTTTCCTCTATAAAATTTATAAACATTTGTTTCGGTCAGTATTTCAGTTGGTTTGAATGGCTCATAATACTCATCTTGCCTTAATAAGGTCACAGTAACAAATGGTTCATTTGTTTGCGTGCATCGCCCACGATGAGGCAAACTGAATGGACTGTTTGTATTTGTTGGACAATGAAAACAGAGAAAGAAAACCTGGCCCTCATAACTACTGAATGAAATCATCAAGTTGAACAAATCACATTGCTTCACCTGCCCGAAATTATGTTCTGGGAGGACTCAATTTATTACCAAGAGCAGTTAGTTGTGAGAAAGAGAGAACTTGTATAATGGCGGAGAAGAAACGAAAATGAAACACGCTATTATGCAAGTTAATTAATTTAAAAGGTTTTCTTACACGAGAAGCAACAAGACGGGCTCACAGCAAGTGGCAATTAAAATCAACTTGGGCCAAGAGCAATTAAAGCTGCTCCCAGTGGCGTAGGTACTAACTCTACTGGAGTAACTATAAACATTGTTGGTTTTTCTTTCCTGACCTACACTTCCTAACACGGCAGCTGCTCTGCTGAGATTACGAAAACTCATTTGATTATTACAGAGATAAAGAACATAAAGTCGATAATAAAGAGCTAACGCAATACAAATAGGCGGGGAAAGGAACTTAGATACCGATCTGGCTTGACACGGACCATTCCACCAAAAACATATAATTAGTTACTGCCTCTTAGTTTTCCTGCTAATGCCTTCGAAAATTAAATAGGTACATATCATTATATGTTCTAACATCACGTCGCTTTAAGTGCTTGGTCATTTCGCGATGTCTGCAAATTCTTTGGAGAGATTACCTTATTAACCTTCCTTGCCAACTGCCTGAACAGTTTATAGTTACCTAGGTTGTTTCCTTAGCGGGACGGTAGCCCAGATGCTTACCAAACGGGAGGTCCGGGTTTGATTCCCGTGAGCACCTTGCCACTTGGAGAAGAAGTTCGAAGTCTACCACACCCACGAGCTGCCCCGAAAGAAGATGCTGCTGGTACATCGGAGTTATCTGGCCAAATACAATGGTGCTAGTGGGGACGACCAGTGATGAGGAGGGAGCAATCACACCGACGAGCAAACAAAGGTGTCAAGATCAGCCTGCCTCACGCGACAATCAGCGGACCCCTAACAGAGGATTGCTGGAACCTTCGAGAGGCATCCGGCGTCCAGCATGTTTGTAGAAGTTCCAGAAAGGACCGAGTGACGTCATCCGCGCTATATAAGGAGACGAGGCAACGAGTTAGAGGAGTTGCGGTTGCAGAGTGAATGAATGTGTCAGTGCAAGATAGTTATGTGTGTTGGGGGGGGGGGTGAGGGTGGGAGACAGAGGAGGTGGGAGTCAGAGAAGGTGAAGAAAGACAGTGTAAGGACTGAGTCAAGGTTACGAGTAGAAAACAGTTGTGAGTTATATCACCAAAGACTAAAGACTATGTTATCGTCAACAGAACAGAAGTGTAAAGTGCAAAAGTTTAGAAGAAGGATAAAGTGAGAAAACTCTCGACTGATTTTGTCCTTCTGTTGCAGTGTTGTGTTGTTTTCCGATTCATAGCCGAATCGCTGTTGTTGAATGTTGGGTGTTCTGAGGTTATACTCCGTTAGTATAAAAGAAACAGATATTTATAATGCCGGCAAAAGATATTATATATCTAATACTCTTGTGTTTAAAGTGCGAGTGTAATTGTCAAGATTCAATACGGAATAGGACATTTAGTTACATTTAGTAATAAACATCAAGATGAACGTGTATCACAACTGCTTTTAAAAATCGCTCTACTTTTTATTATGAACAAAATATACTTACCATCGTTAAATGGGGACACTTACTTTTAGTAAGTTAACTTTGTTGACTTCCTACCTACCTGGCAAATTCCTTTCACATTGAAGTTTGCCACTAACAACACATTACCTACACAGTGAAAGTTGCATTTATATAAAGTTGCTCCAAAATCAGTTTCATCTGTTACTTGTGCTCCCAATGGGCTTTTCTTCTGAGATTAGTTTACTGTTTCCTTCCCCCCTTTTAGAATACAACTGTTTTGTACACACTAACTTCAAAAGTTTCAAGGAATATATCGATAAATGAATCCTACGTGTATTTACAGAACAGAATTCCTTCAGAATGGCTCCTTTGCGCAGCAACATATAGGTTTAGCAGAAATAGTTCACCCAATTTCACTGCCATGTGTCATGAGAAGTATGAGACTTGCAATATTTAAACTTACATAATTAAAAAGAGCAACTGAACAAGTTTTAATTAAATTATTGCAGGAGTATCCCAGTATACCTGTTTGTCCGCCTGAGAATTAGACAAGTGATATATCGGTTGCAGGAAAACAGCGTGTATATTGCATACTGAATTACACACACACGGTCAGCACCACTGTACAAAGCTATTTCGTACAGAAAAGGAGCACTAAAATAACAATCTGATGTGTTGCACTCACATGACTTTCTCTACTCTTGTACTGACCATTCTTACAAACTCTTATTCTTCTATCTTCTTCGTGTCAGTTGAAATGAACATTTGCAGAAGTTATCTTATTGCTCATTTCCTTGTAGGTGCAAGGGGAATATGGGAATACACTAGGCTTTGTGTGACAGTCAAATCTTTTAAACCTTTCAAATTCCGTTCTATTTGCACGGTTAACATATAACAAATGTATAGCAATGTTCAATTTGACAGAAGTATAAGTTCTCCAAAACTTACACAAATAATGAGGAATATCTCCGAACTGGTCCACTCTACAACAAATTTATTTAGACATAAATTGTGTACTTTAGCAAAATCTACATTTTTTCGGTCTATCTCTTACGGTTTACCGGTTATGCAAATGTCATCCAGAGCAAATGCGACTACATTGGCTATAGCCAGAAAATTTAATATATACATTTCATTTTTCATAAAAGTATCTCAAACATGTGGCATTTTAATCAAAAACGTTAGAGCTATTTTAAAGAAAATAAAAATTTTCGAAAAATTTTCCATGTAAAGGGTAGTTTGGTTGGAGGAATTTTCTTCGAAATCTTGGTGTCGCATCCTTGAAAGACATTAAACTTAAATATCAAATTTGGTGTTTAACCGACTTTTCGTTTTTGAATTATGCTGTCCACAGGCAGACACACAGACGGACCTTTTCCTAAACATGTTTTTTGTTTTGGATTCAGAGGGCCCCAAAACATATATTTCCGGTGAAATCTCGACATCGAATTTTTGAATGGAATACAATAGAATACAATACTTCCTTTACTTTACGTAGTAGAGGAAATAAAAATACAGTTCATGTGTCCAATTCAATATTTATAACTACTGTATCTTCTTCGTGTTACTTGAGATAAACATTTGTACAAATTATGTTATTGCTTATTTCCTTGTAGGTGCAAGTGGAATATTAGAATACAGTAGGCTTTGAGCGATAGTGTAATCTTTTAAAGCTTCGAGATCCCGTTCTCTTTGAAGGCTTAACATAAAAAATGAACAACGATGTTCCATTTCACCAAAGTTTTAAGTTTTCCGAAACTAACACACATAACAAGGAATATCTCCGAAGTGGTTCACTCTATAATAATTTATTCAGACATAAATTGCGTGTTTTTGCGGGACCTACATTTTTTGTAGAGTAAGATTTTGTCTATCTCTTACGGTTTACGAATTACTCAAAAGTCATCCAGAGTAAACAGCACTATATAGGCTATAGGTAAAAATTCAAAATATACATTTTATTTGTCATAAAAATATCTTAAACATACGGCATTTTAATCAAAATCGTTAGTCATTTTAAAGAAAATCAAAATTTTCGAAATGTTTTCCATGTAAAGGGTAGTTTAGTGTGGAGCAATTTTCTTCCATAACGAACAGAATCTTGAAGGTGCATCATGATTATTTTTACAACTCACATGAAAATATTCAGCATAATGTTTTTCATTGCAGCAAAATAATTTTACTTCTGGAGCTTTTTGACGTTTAGTAATTAAGAATTTGATAAATGCTTTTGTCTTGTGCGGAAGACTAATCTTGTCTTAAATCTTATAAGCAGAAATATACACCTATGAAACCGACCGACATTCTTCTATTAGTTTTCAATTTTGAATAAATAATCGGTATTAGCGTATATGACACCAATGAAGCCGGAAAATACATTTCAATTTGTTTGTTAGCTTGTTTGTATATATTTGTATTTTCCATAACAACACACAAACAAATTGTAATTAAACTTGGTATATTTGTTACAAAAATAGGCTATATAGTATCTTAATCACATTACTTAACAGGGGAGGGGGCTCTAAAAGGGAGTCAAGTTAAAAATATCTCGAGACTGGTTTATAATTCTATTTATTCTAAAGTATCTTACACGTTTCATTATTCAGAAGGTTTGGACATGAATATTTAAGAAGTTATACCAAATTAATTTTATTAAGAGTAAAACGGTTACCATAAAACAACAGAGCAAATTCGATTGCTTTGCAAGCGTAAGGAGAGGCAACATTTCTGTTATACTAGCCCTTTTAATTACCTAACAAAAGTTTAAGACCAGCTTGACATTGGTTTAATGAAAGAACAATGTGTCATTTTTGCAATATAAAATCACTCTAATAAATGTAAGGAACTGTTTTCTAACACCACTGAAAGTTTCATCCAGGTATCTTGAACTTAAGGGCAGTTTCACTTACTTTTGCTTAATACACGTAATTTCAAAATTCCTTTTCCAATTCCAATCCGTTGTTGCTTTTGATGTACAGCATGGTGCATTGTTGCTGAAGTAGCCCTGGGCGTGGTTCATCATTCACTGCACGTTCTTGTAATTCTTTTATTACATTTGTCACACATGCTTTACTGACACCCAATTCTGATGCAATTTCTCTATGAGGTTTATTGCACCTGTAAATCCAATAATCTGCCACTTTAATGCTTCTTACACACTTTTTTCCCCTCATTGTTACTTTATTTGTCACACAAAACTTCCTACTTTCCCGGACGCGATAACAGAAACTGAATATATTTCAACAGATGCCTCAGGAAACAAACATCTAATGAGTGAAATCTGGACTACCGATTGCTGCTTGTTCGGCCACATTGCTGCTTAATCAGAGATGAAGATAGCCTTTTGTAATCATCTGTCGCTGTTTGGTAAATTGCTTTCCATTTTCGAAAAGCATGGAGAAAATTGTAAAATGAATAGCATATTTTAAAGATTTTTTTTTTACTGTGCCAGAACGTTTATTGGCTTTATATAGATCTGAAAAAATTAACAGTTTGTTTAGTGTCTACAAATAATGTATACTACGAAATGACAGTAACAAATTATTCGTAATTCAAAATCTAAATATCTCAGCACAAAGTTCTTTACATAAATAGACGCCAATGAGACTATCCTATGTATTAAAAATTCACTATCATATTTGTAACAAAACCAAAAACCAGGAGTGTTTTAAGTGAAATAAACTAGTGGTCTTAAACTTGTTAGGCACTGTATGTATCTTTTAATGCTTACTGACGAAAAAAAGTTTTATTACCGACTTATGAAGCATCAAGTGAAATATGCACATTGCGCAGGGGGGAAAGACAGATAGAAAGTGGGAGAGAGGGAGAAGAATAAAGGAAGAGCAGTGAAAACGGAGAAATGGTGAAAACGAGAAAGAAACAGAGAAGAATATTCACATTTAAGGCAATAAAGCTAGCAGAGCTGCAAATTTTGCTACTAGGCATATTAAAACCGTAACATAGAATTTTCACATTTTTTCTATCTTTACCGAAAAAATTATTATATGGCTGCTGTCTCTTTGGAAAACTTTGGCATAACAAAAGTTAAGGGGTACAATGGCCTTTATAGGGGTATAACTAGGAAATTAAATACCTTTCAGTAACCCTCTCTTAAACAGCTCTGTTGGGCTGTTCTGTTTTCTTACTTTTCAGTTGTTTTCTGGTTGTTTTTCGTATTTGTTCACATATAGACTCAGAAATTTAGAAATACATAAGCTCCCATGCCTGGGGGAGGGGGGGGGGCTCGAACCCATGATCCCCTGTGCCAGAAACACCAAAGCATTTTAGCAAGCGTGGTCATGGGGACCGGTATTTCGCCTGCTAAAGCCTTATTTTGCGTACTTTATACGTAATAACTTGTCATTACCATTGTAGTGTACAAGACACACACAGATCCCCCATCCCTTAACGGCCTCCCCATCCCAATGCCTTTTAGAGTGCCAACCGCTCACGAGGAGGGTGCTGTCACGTCATTCACTTCGATCGTTCTGACGTGTAATACAACAACACTCCGAATACACAAATGTAACCAACTTGGCAACAGCAGATTCTTTGGCTAAGAAGACGACCCTTTCTAATGTGTTCATGTCATTAGCAGTGGAAGAGGAGTGAGGCACAGGTTTACAACTTCTTGGAATGTAGCCGTCAAGGGATGGGCACTATATGGTTCCGATAACACTACAAGCATCAGGAAGTTGGCACACGTATTACATATGTTTTAATCTTATTAACAGCTCTGAAAAAACAGTTTTAATGCCAGTTTGCAAAATACCCCATATTATATCAGAAAAAGAGGAGAGGAAAGAGGATGGGGCGATGGAGGGGCGAAAGGGAGAGGAATACTCAAACGCAGGAAGAGAATGCGAAAGAGAAAAGAGAGTCAGTCTAAGGAAGAGAGTGAGAGAGAGAATAATCTCCGCATATCAACATAAAAATCTGTTGTGTTACACTCTGACATTCTCTACTTTTGTACTATTTTTACAACTCTTATTCCGCTATCCTCTTCACGCTAGTCGAGATAAACATTTGCAGAAATTATCTTATAGAATATTTGCTTGTAGGTGCAAGGGGAATGTTAGAATACAGTAGGCTTTGAGCGGTAGTCAAATCGTTTAAAGCTGGTCACTATATGAAGTCTTTGAAATTACGTTCTCTTTGCACGGCTAAGAGATAAGAAAGTAAATAACGATCTTCCATTTGAGAGAAGTATAAGTAATACAGAACTTACACAAATAATGAATATCTTCGAAATGGCTCACTTTACAAAGAAATACATTTAGACATAAATGTGTATTTTAACGAGATCTACACTTTTGTATATTAAGATTTGGTCTATCTCTTCCAGTGTACCGTTTATACAAAAGTCATCAAGAGAAAACAAGACTAGATGGGCTATAGACAAAACATTCAAAATATATATTTAATTTGCCACAATAATAATTTAAGCATATGGCATTTTAATCAAAATTGTTACATTATTTTTGAGAAAATCAAATTTTTGAAAAATTTTCCATGTAAAGGATAGTTTAGGGTGGAGGAATTTTCTTCAAAAATCTTGATGTCGCATCCCTGAAAGATATTAAGCTTAAATATCAACTTTGGTTTCTAGCCGACCTTTCGTTTTTGAGTTATGCTATTCACAGGCTGACACACACACACACACACACACACACACACACACACACACACACACGCACACACACACACACACACACACACACACACACACATAAACACAAGCGTGGGGGCCTTTTTATAAAGGTGCTTTTTATTTGGATTCAGTGGGCCTCAAAACATGCATTTCCGGTGAAATCTCGACATCGAATTCTTGGGTTGAATACAATATTTTCCCTACCTACAATAAAAATCAATAACTACGTAAGAAACTGATTATATTGAACTGAACAATGAAGTTCTTTGTATAAAGTATGGTTTTTATCAAAGCATGAAAAACTTAATTACATGATTTCGGATGCGAATGGAGTCTATATTATAATGTTAAGTATATTAAGAGTTGGAGTGTTAGTCATTTGCAATTTTACTATTATTCTAACACAAGGCCAGGGAAAATGGCAGGTTCTTGCACTGGAATTTAATTAAATTAACTTATTATTATCCTGTAATATATAATTTAACGTTGTTTGGCATGTCTAAACATATATGTGCACGCACAGCCGTACGATATACTCAACTGGTTTCTTTTGACTTCCTGCTTAGACCTACCTACCATTATCGTAATTTTCTGAAGGAATTTTCTCCAATTATCTACACTTTATCGTTCTTGATTATTACTGAAACTTCAGATCTTTACATAAACCCAGCACGCTAGCACTCGAAGTGTTTTCTATAATTACGCAAGGTGTAAGATTTGAAAAGTCACCAATCCTGTGAAAATTGCATGTGTTGAGCACAAACAGGAATGAAATCCTCATAGAAACAGCAAGCAAATGCTATCATTAAACACAGTCGGTAAATGTATTGCTAGGGCACTGTTCGCATGCGGTCTGATAATTATTTACACATCTGGTGTTCTCTCTAATGTAAGATTTGCTTCATACAACCACCCGGCTGGTTTGAGAACCTAATGTCTAAATTACAGTTCTTTACTTAAGCTTCTCCTTCTGAGCTTTAGCATTTAAATTTTCTCATTACTGCGTTTATAAGGTTTAATACTTCTTTGGAGGTCTTCAGGTTCTTGAAAAAAATATCCGTGACCCAGATATAAACTTTTTTCCCAGTAGACTTGCGGCTAATGGGACCGAAATTATCTAGGATATGGAAAACCTCGGATGATACTGAATTCGACGAATCCCACTCCTGACACCAGTGTGACATAATGATAAAATCCATCCGGTTACTTTTCTGTCACTTTATTATCTTCTAAAATGTTATTACAAATGCACAGTTTTCTTCTCGACGTTAACAAATCTTCAGTCGTCTGTTCTATCAGAACTCATAACTTTTAATTCTCGCAACCTTTACTCAGTCCTATCAGTGTCTTTCTCCACTTTCTTTCTCTGTCTCTCATACACTAACTACGATGTTACAATCACTCGACTTCCGTTGAATCTTCTTTACGATGCATACGACGTAACATATACATCGTTGTCTCACGCTCACTGACATACTGACCGACTCATGCTCGTAACTGCAACTTTTCACTCTGTCGCTGCCTCGCCTGCTTATATATGGGGCATGGCGTCACACGGCCTTTCTCGGTATCCAGAACTGCGTCGCCGATGATGCAGCTGGATTTTTCTCGAAGGCTCCGGAGAAAACCCCTTTTGTGTAGCCGCTTCGATTGTCGATCACGTACATACAAACAGATGCGCGAGGGAGCCACGCCTTTGCCCGCTTGCCGGCCCGACATGTAGTGTGGAGTAGCTTGGCCCCGTCCGTCTCACTAATATGACTTGGTCTAATTTTTTTCAAACTGCCACTTCACTCAATTTTCACTGTTACTTAAGCTCCTGGTTCACGTTAATTTTAAATAATTAATGAAATAAGACGAACTACATTGTTAAAGTTATACAAAACAATGGCGATATCAACCCTATGCTACGGAAGTTAGGTCAGAGGTGGCTCGATTGCCAAACCTTGTTGGAGAAAAGGAAAACCCTTGATTTCCTGATCCGAAGGTGGCCTACACTGGCCAGAAAATAGGATATAAAAGGATAGGACTTTCTGGAGGGATTCGCACGACCTTGAAGCTCTTTTATACCTATAACCCTAGTGGGACACCACAGGTGGAAGGATGAGGTGAGAGGACATAGAGGGCGGCCGACCCAAGGAGTAATGACAGAGCAGAGCACTTTTACAGAATGAAACACCCCAGCGGGTCTATACAGGGTGGAAGGGAAGTCATTACATTAATTTAAACCAATGATAGATCTCGGTATTTGGAACACATTTTGTATCTTACCTTTTTGTTTCTGACCATTTCCTATGGAGATATTTTAGTTTTATCGAAAACAAGCTGGCAACACTGCAGGTTTCACTTTCATTAGGTCAGTACATAAACAGACACACATCACGGAGCCGCGCGGCTCGTGAGTGTAAACCTAAAGACATACCATTCCGTGTCTGCTACGTCGTACATCTGAATTCTCCAGTAACGCATACTGTAACCTAAACTCACAATCTAAGGATATTATAATTTCCTTCAACATCAAACTTAAATCGTTTAGTAGCTGATACTGCTATAAATTAATAAACCAAACCATCGCTCTGACTTATAAACACAAAGGTACATTTGTAGGCTCTTACAAAGTGTATTGTAAGGTGACAGTGAAAGAATAAGCAATGAACCAAATGGTTCACCCACTTCATAGGAATTGTTCAAAATGTCCACCATTTGCGCACCCGCAAGCTTCACACCTTTTTAACCAATTATGTCGCACTCTAACAAAAACACCCTCATTGTTGCGTATTTCTTCCGCAGCCAGATAAATGCATTCTCTCAAAGATTCGAGGGCAGTAGTTGCTGTTTTGTAGATCCTGCTTTTCACGTCTCCCCAGAAGAAAAAATCCAGAGGATTCAACCCTGTGGAAAGGAAGTGGAAAGGAAGTCATTATATCAATTTAAACCAGTGGTAGAGTTCGGTATTTGGAGCACAATTTGTGTTCCTGACCATTTCCTACAATGATCGTTTTGTCGAAAACAAGCTGCCTTCATTATCGATTGTGTACGTGTCACTTTCACTGGTTCAGTACATAAACAAACACTACTGCTACCACGCGTCTCGTGAATGTCTTCTTCTATGTTTACTGTACGAACGTAGGCCAATCACAACCGTTATCTGTCAAAACATTAGGGAAAGGGAAAGTGCTCGACCTGTTTACATGCGGAAATCACGTCATTTCGCTGACCAACCTAAACGCAACGCTGTCGGCATACCTCGCATTTGAAAAAACCGCTCGGAGCATTCCTTCACGTCTTTCAGATGATTAATTATTTTGAAACCCTGTGAGACGTCACATAATTACTACCGAAGCTATGTCAGAAAGTTACTCTAAACATCTTACAAGTAAAAAACTGTTGTCTTCGTACATTTGTGGAAGTACGTATCCAATTTGTTACAAAAACAATTTATTTTTTTCGAAATCGGCTGATCAAAGAACAAAATGCCATTAGACTTTTCTGTTTGTAATGCTTCTATGAAGCACATATTAGAAGGAATGTAATAACTTCCCTTCTAACTGTATAGTACCCACGCTCGTAGGCGTCCCGCAGGCGGATTCGGAGAATGGAGACCGTCGCACTAAATAAAGGTTTACCAAGAGCATATTTCCTGCCATGCGCGCCAAGACCTCCGCCTGAAAGAGACCAGTCAGATGAAGGGTGAAAGCAAATGAAGGGTCCATGAAAAGAAAGAGCTAGGTCCACTTTTTGAGTCTTCACCAGTATATGAAAATATGGAACAAACTCAATATTTTCTGCTATAAGTGGGGGAAAAACAAGTTCAGCCATGCTATAAATGAGCTTTGAAAAAATCTTCACAGGGAAAGAGAACTCAGTCCATATGAAACAGGGAAATCAAAGCCTTAGTCTATTAAACTGGTTGCAGTTCAGAGACGATTTAACATATGAAAGTAGTATTCCAATAAGAGGACATTTTTACTTGGAATGTGATAAAAACATGTGACTTATAAACCAGAAAGCTCACACAGAAGTCCCAAAAGACTGGATAGAGGTATTCATGTCAGCTCCGTCAAAGCCTTCACGACTTAATATTGAAAATATTGAAGCGGCATCTAAAAATGTTCGCCAATTGACAGCATTTCTGAAGCCCTTCTACAAGTAGAAAAGTTTCCCTTTACTACCCGTCCAGTTATAGAACTCGTCATAGCCAGAACTTAACCAAGGCTTGTCAAATTCAGGACGACTTATAATGGAACACGAGAGACTGCTGCTTTGAAATCAGCTCATCCAGCTAAAGACTATTTTGAAAATTGTTGTGGGTAGAAGCACAAGAATATTATAAGTGTTCCTATTGCTTGAGTTTCTCAGAATGGGCAAAAATTTTACTGCTTTGAATTCGTGGACTCAGCACCTTCTTTCATAGAATGAGTTACTCTTACTCAACTTCTTAATATATGGATCAGACGTTTGAATAATTATGCAATTGTATTGTTATACATTTACAGAATATTATGTGAGATTTTGTAATTTTGCAAGGTGAGTGTAAATGTTACAGACTTGTAAGATCATGAAAAGAATTAAATAGAAACATTGATATCCTGTAAGGTTTATAAAACTGTACTTAGTCCACACTTTTCCTGGGCTGGGCCTGCAATGAGAAGCGAAGTGAAGGAAATTCAGGAGTTGCGGTGAATCTAACAAGCATTCGTCTGGGGACCCGGGTAAACGCCCCAAAAAACCGCTGGAACCGAACCCGCGACGTCCCGAGTGCGGGCCATGAAGGAACCACCCGAGCCATCCCGCTCGGTTATCAGAAAGTAAGTAATCTTCAATCCATTGCCTTAGATGCTCTCTTCAATTTAATTAGTACTTTTGATACCGGTATCATTAAAAACCTGATTAAAACAAAGGAAGGTGGAATGTGATTTTTGCTACAAACCACAATGGTATTCATCACGCCACTGACCTCTAACGGCGCCAACTGAAGAGATGAATGCATGATGGACGAGAAAGAACAGAGAAAAATGCGTGCTGTTGTTTTAGTCATGTTGCAGGGTCATCATCACTACGAAATGGGGTATAGAGATGTCTGAAGTTAGGCATCATGTCGGAAACTTTTTGTGGTTACTAGCAGCAAGACCACACCTCGCCACCTTTATGACAAACGATGAAAAGAGAAAAGAAAGACGCGAGATTAATTCTCATGTTATAATAATAAATTGCCATCATTATGAAGAAGGCCGTGCAAAAGCTTTGAACCCCTTAATATCTTTACGCACCATAATTTGTTTCCAGATTGTGCTCATGCCCATCGGTCAAAGGCAGACGCTCTCTTAGACATATTTCTTTGGTTTGCACAGGAAACATGCAGCTTATCCTGAATATCAGTCACATTTGGACAATGATTTGATCTGAGAACCTATTCAACCCAACTGCAGGTGCTTGCTCTTAAATCAGAATGATCGGTAAGGTCAAACATCAAATAGTTTTTACTCGAACATACAGTGTAATCAGTATGAGCAAACTGACAATGAAGGGTTATTCTCATCCGGTGTGATTGATCACTTCATAAATTCTAGTTATGCATGGTGAATGCTGATTTGAGCAGCTGGGCTATCAGTACCATTTACGAACTCGTTTACATTTGTTTTCGGAACCTGATGCAGCAGCATTAGTAATTTTTTTTATCGATTCTTCATTATTTTAGATTTAGTTATTCCAAACTTCTCTACAGTTGCTGTTCTCTTTGAACCACGGTTCACTTTATCTAAATAGAATCTTAAACTTTACCTGAACATTTAGAACTGACTGTTTCCTGTTTGCTATATTTCGCGTGTTACTGCTTATAGATTTGTATCAGTATTCTACCTCGATTTAGTGGCGCCGTGGCCGAGCGGTTAGACCGTTCGCCTTTCACCTAGGCGGTCCGGGTTCGATCCCAGAGACCCGCATGTGGTATTTGTGGTGGACGTTGCACCGACTGGGCGGATGTTCTCGGGGTTCTCTGGTTTCCCCAGCCACTCATTCCACCAATTGCTCATCAAGTTTTCATTCATCCATTTCACCTGCATTTCGTATCATCCTCTTTCTACTCATACCTGGTGCTGGGCTGGCCACCCGCTTCTAGTTCTTCACTCTATCTGGTCCATAGCTTCCTCTGCTCTGAACCCCTAGCACCGAATGCGTTTCTAAGTGTTAATCCACACACTATTTAATTTATTTAAATTAACCCTATACGCTGATTGTTGAGGCGATAATCGCGGTTGCCAAAGTACAGTGCTTTAGAAACGAGTTAACAATAGGTAGCTAGCTTTGTAGCTACATTTCTTGCATTTATTTCGAAAAAAAAATTTAAAATACTATAACATCGGAAGTTTGCGTTACAATGAAATTTTATTTACGTTAGGGCCTGAAAAAGAGTTCGTAATTCGCCTTTTTTTTTTTTAATTTTTTTTTTTTTTTTTGCTTTTTTTTATGAAAACCTTAACTTTAAGTTTAACCTGTTATTTTTTTTTTAGGTGACACATGGTCATTTATTTTCATAACAGATACTCAAAGTTAGCTTTTTTTTTATTTTTTATTTTATTTTATTTTTTTAATTTTTTTTATATGTATATATTATTTTGATTATAGTTGCATTGTGGTATTTAAAGTGCAAGGCGTGTTATGTACGGCTGCATTGATTTGCTAAGACCAGAAGTTATCAGTTGCCAGCGTGCCTGTCTCAGAAAACTGACCCAATCCTTCCTCTGCGCCACTGGGCCATTATTCTGTTTAAGGATCCAGTACATTGTTCCCATTACCAGCCAAACTACACAGCGTTGGAGTGCAGTATTCTGAAAATGAAATTCCAAACGCTGGAGCTTCTCAAGGCATGGTGGAGCTTGCGGTGGGCACCATTTGGCGACGTAGGTCCTGAGCTCTACCCAGATGACTTCAACCTGCTTACAGGAAGCAATCCGGTGGTCCAGTGTGTCGACGGCGGCACAAGATGGACATTGGTTTGACTGTGCCCTTCCATGTCGCCAGAGTTTATCCGCTGTCGGTATAGTCTCATTTAATACTTCATAGGTGGTTTCCTGCCAATCACTGGGCACATGTTTACAAAATAAATTCTGCCAGATCACTTTCCACTCCCTGGTATATTTCTCTGCCACTCTGGGCACCAGATGAACTGTCGTGAGCATACGGTAGTGGTTCCGGGTGCATTCGAAGGCCGTAATGTCATCGTTGTTGTCCAGAATTCGTTTTAGGTGAAGGACAGTGGGTTTAAATCCGTTGAGTGCCACCTGAGGGTTATGCAGCTGTTCCTTCCAGAAATTTTGGTCAATCGATGAGCCAGATCCGCGCAATGATTGTGTGGCGGTTTTCCCCAATAAGGCCATGCATTTCTTGGCAATGTCCACTAAGCCGCAACCACCTTTGGACGGAGGCAAACGTAGTTGAGGCCGGCTCACCTTATATGCTTTTCCAGTCCACAAAAAGTAACCAAGGAGTTGTTCCAATTTCTGTGCGTCACGTTTTGCAATCGGCAGAATCTGTGCCACATACCAAATTTTGCTTAGACCATAAGTATGCAGGTACCAGCTGCGTTGTAGCAAATTCAGGTTCCGGATCCTCTCCATGGATAAGGAATGGCGTAAACTATTAATTTTTTCCCTCCAGTTAACTGCAATCGTATCTTCTATATTTGCCATAAAGCATATTCCAAGTATCCTTGTAGTAGTCACACATTGCATCCCCAAGGTCTGTGGCGGTTCCGGCCAATTTCCTAATATTAGGATCTCCGATTTCTCAGCATTTAACACTGCACCGGACATCGTTGTGTACTGCTCCAATCCCTGTTGCATGGTCGTCATGTCTTCATTATCTGCAGCCACCACAGTCACATCATCAGCATAGGCTGTAAGTGTGAACCGTTCATTGTATACACTGACTCCTCGCATGGTTTGTTGCAACCTCTGGAGTAAAGGATTCAATGCCAATGAAAACAATCCCATTGATAGCGGGCAGCCTTGACGTACTGATCGTTGTATTCGTACCGGCCTGGAAAACCATCCGTTCCATAAGACTCGAGACTGTGCCGTGCCGTAGAGTCCCTGAATAAGGTTGATTACCGGCACTGGAAATTTCGCAGCCGTTAAGCAGTTCCACAGATACGAATGGCGCACTCTATCAAAAGCCTGTTGAAAGTCGAGATTGATCAAAGCCACCGCTTTATTTTCTCTGCGTAGATGGATCAGCGTGTCACGCAGTTCCGCCAATGTGTCAATAATGTTCTTTTTCGATATTGCCGCTTGGTTACAATGCATGATTTCTGCATATGCTCCTTTTAATCGGTTAGCCAGAACTTTCGCAAATAACTTATAATCGGCGTTTAGCAGCGTTATTGGACGATAGTCCTTCATGGTGGCGGTTTTCTGTTTCTTCGGCACCAGGGTAATAACACCATCCGCGAAGGTTGCGGGAAACACTGCTGTCTCCCACAGTTCCGCATATACTTCCATCACTTCGTTCTTGATTATTGGCCAGAACTTTCTATAGAATTCATAGGTGAGCCCATCAGGACCTGGTGATGTGTGTCGACTGGCTTGTTCAATGGCGACCAACACCTCCCGCTCCGTGATAGGGCTGGTAAGTATTTTTGCGGATTCCTGGGTGATGCCGGTGTCAAACAGTTCATGTTCCATACGCCTATAAGGGGTGTCTGCTTCTGGCGCTTCTTGAAATAAAGCCTGAAAGTGATCCGCTATAAGCTGGAGCTGGGCGCGCGTTCCAACATGGGCAGTTCCAGTGTGCGCGTCCCGTATTGTTTGAGGATATCTTCCATGTCCCTTCTGCCGCTCCTTTGCGAAATAATAAAATGAGTTCTGTTCCGCTTCATGCATGGATTTCACTTTGGCTCGAACTTTATGTCCTTCCAACTGGTGTAAGTGTTTTAATTTGATGATTTCTTTTACTTTTTTTATCTCCGTCTGCACCTCATAGCCCTCCCTTTGCTTCAGATGCAGCCCCCACAGCGCCTCATTGTAAAAATGTAGTAGCTGCTTCTTGGCCTGTGCCCTCACAATACCCATGGATTTAAATAGGGAGCGAATCGCTGGTTTTGCCGTCTTCACCCACCAAAAACTCTTCCGAGTTGAACTTCTAAAGGCCGACTGTAACTGAAGCCATTTGATTTGAAATTGTTCCCTAATGTCTGTGTCCTCCAGCATAGAATTATTGAGTTTCCAGTAGCCACGGCCGGCCGTCTCAAGCCTTATTTCATTTATTTGCAATTGACATAGCACTGCATGATGGTCACTAAAAACCACCGGAATGACCCAAATTCGATGGACATTTGGAGCCATTCCGGGAGATAGATACTGTCGGTCGATGCGTGAGGCAGAAGTGTTGCGGATGAAAGTGAATTTCACTTCGTTCCCATGCTTGATCTCCCATGCGTCAAGCAGTTGCAGCTGTGACAGTAGGTGTTGTAGCATGATGCTAAAATTCGTAGCACCTTTTTGGTCCTTCGCCTGCAACGTGCAATTGAAGTCGCCTGCTAGCAGAAGTTCCTTGCCTTGTCGCAAATGCGGGGTTACATCGGTTTGGAAGAAACGCTCTCTCGCTTGTCTATTCTGTGACCCAGCTGGAGCATATATGTTAACCAGGACGGTCTCTTCCAAAGTAGCGGAGAGGACCCGTCCGTCGGGATCCATCTGAAAATTCTGCAGGGGAAGTCCCTTCCTGTACACTATTGCCGTTCCTCTGCCGTTCAAACCTAGGTTAACTTTATAGTCGTAATTGTAAAGAGCATCCAAGTTGTAAGTATTTACTTCTTGGAGAAAGCATATGTCAATGTTGTTCACCTGGAGGAAACTATTGAGCAGTTTTTGGGTTACTAGATTTCTGCACCCATTCACATTCACTGTTGCCACCGTTCGTAGATAGATCATTATGAAAGCGACTGTCGCAAAGATAGTGTAACTCGGGCGTCTACGTCCTTGGCCTCGTGCATTGCTGCTAGTGTGCTACTGTTCGGTCTCTGGATGTCTAGCTGGGGTTATCTGTGCCGGAGGGTTTCCCTTAAGCCTTGGGTCACATAAGGACACCTGGGGCTTCCGTGTCACCTGAAGTAGGATCGGCGATTCCGCTTCTGTGGCCCTCGCATCAGGTTGAGAGGAATGAGATCCACCAGCCATCTCTGCACGCCGATAAATTGCGACTGCTTCAGCTGACCGTGGTTGGTCCTCTTGGGATCTGTGTGGCCGTTCGAGTACTTGCGGTCGAGAATCACTCGCAGATGGTCGTGCCGCTACGGTGATGCCGGGGGTGTCCTCCCGGTAATGGGAGTCTGCTCCTATCTCCACCGCTGGGCACCTCACACTTTGTTGTAACTGTGCTGCTTCGTAATCACTCTGGGGGTTGTTTCCCGCGTCCCTCCTTGCAGGTTGAACCTCACAGGTGTTCCTGTCACCTCCCTCCTCCAGGATACTGCTGCCAATCAATGCTGAGGCAGGCTCTTGCGTCAGTACTCCAGCCGTATCTGCTGTGTCTGTGGACGGGACTTGCAATAGACGTGCCTCCTCATGGGCTTCTTCCACAACTTCCTCCAGCTCCATTTGGTTATTCCAGGATGGTTCTTCCTTCTGGGCTTTGCTTGTCTTCGCCCGCTTGGCCCGTTTCTTCTCGGTCGGGCGTTTCTCTTCTGCTGCAGCTGTCTCCGTTACAAGTGGACCCACCTCGGGTGGTATTATCTCCTCCGGATTGGCCAGATGTACTCGTTTCCCTGTGGTATCTCGAACTATGGAGGCATACTCCCTTTGCGGTGCAGACCTTGCTGCTTCCTGTTGACTGTCATTCACCAGGGACGTTTGCCTGTTTTCATCCGTAGGATGCGCTCCCTCACTCTGCGTGTCCACTACCACCTTCGTCGGTTCTGTTTCGTTTCTCCGTCCAGTCGCCACTGGGCGTGTTGCGGTCGGACGGTGGGGGCAAAATTCCTTTAGATGTGCCGTGCTACTGCAGACGTAGCAGGATCTGGGTTGGCCGGCGTAGGACACCGATAATCTGTAGCTGCCAATGATGATAAAACTAGGGATGTTCGTCTTCAGTTGCATCTTTACCGCTCGTACCCCATTAAACACCGGTACGCGATATTGTCGGCTCCATTGTTCCTTCCGGACGTCATATACCGTTCCGTAACGCTGCAACGCTGCTTTTAAGACCTCTGCCGGGAGCTCTGGGGGTACATCAAACACTCGGACATTGACAGCATTACCGGTCACGTGTTCGATAAGCACTTTAGTCATCTCACCATTCATATATGTGAAAGGTGTTTCCGCCGAGAAGTTATTGAGGGTTTTCTCCAGCAAGAGTGCTGATATTAATTTAACATAAATTGCCCGTTCACTTGCAATTAACTGTATTGTATCCACTTGTTCCGCATTTAACCGTAATGTATCTGCTATGAAATCATGCACTTCATATGCTGACGGTCGCGTTGCACTTAAAGCAAACTTGATCCTGAGGGTATTTTTCCTCGCGTACATTTCCATTTCTTTTCACTGTTAAATTTAGCTGAAATACTCACTTTAAATTCCTACACTTGGTGATCGATAGTATCACTCACAGTGTGGTATATGTCTTTCTTGCGCTCACTCACTATCAGGCCACACACGCAGTAGACAAAACAACCGGTTCTCCTGGTACGTCCGCTCTGTCCCAGCGCACTGGCTTGACGCCTTAACCGAAATTCATGTTAACCGACAAAACTTCCCATAAGAACTAATGTATTCCTGCTGGAGACAATATTTTTTCGCGTTAACCGCGAGTTTATCTTAAGCGAATTCGCGCTAACTGGTTATACTATAATAGTAACAGTAATAAATATATTGTAACAAATTTAAATGTAACAAATTTAGCAAATCTTTTTATTTTCTCAAGCTTCAAGTACAGCCACACTACTCGTTTCTGTCTCTTAATCTTTCCAAACTCTCACACCATACTAGTTTCTGTCTCTTCATCTTCAACAACTCAAACTGTCTCTATGGCAACCTCCTTGAAAATCAAAGAGTCTTAATGACATGGAGAAGCCATGTCACAATATGTAGATGAGGTAATGACCATACAGAAATCAAAAGGATGTCCTCAATTTAAACATAAGTATTCCAAATCAGCTTAGACATAAATGTGATGATTCTTCATGACAAACACCTGCCAGAGCTAAATTGTTTGTAAGTGATAAGATAACAACGGAGACAAAACCTTGTAACTCTTCCGGATCAGACAGATTAACCTTGACTCAAGTGTTTATTTTGCGTGCGTTTTAGGCATATAATCTTGCGCAGCTTAGCTTAATTAAACACTAGATTTTAATGGAACCACACACATGTTCAGCGCGTAATCAAGGTCATGAAAGCAAAGTGAGCGTCAAACGTGGGTGGGTAGGTAGGTATGTATGTATTCAAAGTAAATGTTGGAACGCACGCCCATTGCAATTAACACAAAGAGTGCATCGGCATGCTGTATTCTGCCGTACTCTCGCAAAGACACCAGCCTGGTTTAAAAGTTTGTCGGTCTAATTTTGAATAGTAAAGCTGTGATTAACTGCAAACAATGAGATGTTTGTGTTTTGTTTGTTTGTTTCTTGGATTAAGATTGTGTGCCTTACTAAGATAGGTGCAATACAAATTTGCATTGTTGATTTTGGCATAAATACTTAAACTGGGTGGGAGACAGTAACCTATGACATTAACTAGTCTAGCGCTTAAACAAAGCACCGCGGCAAAAAACTTTCCTTGACAATGTTTAAAATGATGTTATCTATCAGCCCCCAAAGTTTGTCGGCCTAATTTTGGGATATCCTGCATATTATTTTCTATTGGAAGTACTTCATTTAAAGATCTAATACATATTTTTCTGTTTTTTTACATTTTGCATTGCTTCTCCTAATAACGTCATTTCTGCAGTAACTCGTGTTTCTTTGTCATTTTTATTAGGTATTATAATCACATTTATAATGCTATTACTTGACAACATTTTATAATAATATATATTCTGTTTATATTCTTTATTCTCTATCGTGTCCATTGTACGAGTGCATCTTTAGTATTTGAAATTTGGTATTACTGTATTGTTCAATCAACAATACCAATGTCTCTTCCATTCCTTTGAGTTGATTTTAAATTACATTATTTTATATTGTTATACATTATATTTTGCTTAACACGTGTTTCCGAATGCTTTAGCAACTGGAACGTTTTTGATTAAAGCCTAAACGTTCACTCTACTAGTAATTATTGCGGATAGTGCAGCAACAGAAGCCAAACAATTTTCTATTTATTATACAAGAGTAGTAATAACTATTTGTACTTTCCCTTTTCGTTTAAAATTATGGATTTCAGAACAGGCAATTGTGTGGGACGCATTACTTCTTTTGAATTATGAGAAAGTATTTAACCTCAAAAAATGCATTCTCCTTTCTAATCAACACTCTCCTAGCATCTTTCTAATTACAACTGCAGCTGTGGATTTCTTTTCCTCTTTCTTCTTCGGTCTCCGCCTAGCCTTTCACCAGAGAGGTAAATACGTTTGCAAATTGAAGATTCTGCTAAGTGATACACAGTAAAGTTATGGTTTGTCCGAAACTCCAATATTGAGGACGCCTGCAAATTCTATAGTAGCTTTTGTATTACGCAACAGTGCCATTTTCACCTTGAAGTGCACATGTAAAGTAACTATCTGTTAAAATGTGTTCTTCTGAAATGACTAACATGATTGGTCTCATATTTGGGTCACCGACACTTCGTTAACTGGGGAACTTAGCAGTCATTTGTTAATCGTCCTTTGGGAATAGAATATGCTTCGTTTAACTATTATACGATTGTACATCTCCAATCACCCGCTGAATTTTACAATTGTTTCTTTTTGAGAATCACTTAGTTTTTGGCAATATTCGATGCTGTATCTTAGCTCTCAATTCGTTCAGCGTTAGAAAACTAAATCCGACGAACATTTATAATAGCACCTCACTAGGCGACCTGCAGCCAGCGACTGACACACGCGAACGCGGTGAGAAAATTTAAGCATAGGCATGAAAGTTCGTCCTGCCACCGTGCACAGTGGAGCTGCCATAGCATTGCGCGGCAAAAATTAAGGTCGGATAATTTTTAGACAGTCCTCGTACATTAAAGCAGGAGTCGGAAAATTGGCGATTTTGACAATATATTCGACTAGGTTCTCCTCTTCCTGCTCGTTTTACCCCAATATTTGTGGAATAATGGAACTCAGTTTCCCTCGAACACTTGAAGTCTGCAAGATGTCTTGATAGAGTTACAAGAGACACAACAAATTTTACAAGCTTCTCTTAGGGAAATTCTCTTATCAGGTGGAGTCAACAGGTTTCCTTTTTATATAAAATTTGTACGCGGCATTGTATCTGAAACAGAACAATGAAATATTTCTAGATAAAGAAGTGTTCCAAATAACACTAAATCCTATGTTTCAAGCAAAAAACGGTTATCACTTGGAACAAAATGGCGCATCTGCTTTTTAGGTTGTAAGAAAAGCTACAAATGGTATATCCTACTTACTATATAGTCGTGGATAATTTGATATGAGAATTTCGTTTGTATCACATGTACTTCTTCATGTAAACACAAATGAATGTAACACAAAATATTTTACAAGGCCGTTTCAAAACAAACTTCTTCACTCGCAGTCGGGTTGACAGGTCTACTGATTTTGCAGGAGGTTTCCTTTTTTTTTTTTTTTTTTTTTTTTTTGCAAATCTTTTCAGGCAAGGCATTTCCCTCGTGTATAAAAACAAAAGATTAACATAATCACCTGTATACATAAACAGTATACCGCATCTGTTGTTTCTGCATTGCCAACTTCCTTGACTGCTACATTAAACATGGACATTTAAATTCCACTAAAATAAAATTGAATACAGATATCCAAAAGTATTTCTTCCATTGGAAAACAAGTATTTTGGAACCAAAATTCAAATATCTGACAAAATCATCCCTGCCCGACAAATATGTACGGTTAAAAAATCTACTGTTTCTCCTGCTTTTT
Source organism: Tenodera sinensis (assembly GCA_030765045.1). Lineage (NCBI taxonomy): Eukaryota > Metazoa > Arthropoda > Insecta > Mantodea > Mantidae > Tenodera > Tenodera sinensis. The sequence goes on from CM060963.1 coordinate 89,136,038, forward strand.
TCAAATCAAACCTTCTGTTTTTATTTCGGCAGACATAGCAACATTGCTTGCAGTCGAAGAACTCACTGCATTCAAATTTTAACCACTGGATAGCGTCCTGTCGTATTTCTTAATATTCCGCTACACTGCAGTACTGACTGGAAAAAAGTAGAAGTGTTCCAAGGAACACTACACTCAAGGAACAAATTTCCCTATAATTTATATATAGAATATATACATATATATCTGTGTGTGTGTATTTAATGACATTTGTACTGTGCAAACTATATGTTTAGAAAAAGAGTAATGTTGGCTTTGGGGAAAAAAAGAAGAAAAAAAAATGTAGTGGGGAAAAAAAAGGAAGAAAAACACAATACATTAACGTGTTATATTCTACAATTTTGGGTGCTAGTTTCATGTGTAGATTTAAAGTAAAAACGAATGAAGAAGGGTTGGTTGAGGGTTCATCAACTAACATGTTAAAAGCAGCCAAGGTATAAATATTAGTATTCTTAGAAATTTCAAGGAGATTTTTTATGTAGTTGTGCGAAATTCAGAGACTGGTGTTTAGTAATGAAGCAGAGGTAAATGAAGGTTCTTTGTTGGCATATTTTTGTGAAAAGTATTAAGGTATCAAGTAGGGGAGACAATTTTTATTTCAATGTGATGGAAAAGAAGTATGATGTGCTGCAGTCACATGACTTTCTCTACTCTTGCACCAACTATTCTTACAAACTCTTACTATCTTCGAGAATTTATCTTATCTTAAATTATCTTATTGCTGATTTTCTTGTAGGTGCAAGGGAAATATGGAATACAGTAGGCTTTGAGCGATAGTCAAGTGTCTTAAAGCTTTGAAATTAGGTCAAAAAGTGAATAACAACCTTCCATTTGAGGAAAGTTTAAGTGTTGCAAAACTGACACAAATAACAAGCAATACTTCTGAAATGCATCACTCCAAAAGTGCATTTGGACCTAACTTGTGTGTTTTAATAAAATCTATGTTTATATGTAGTAAGATTTGGTCTATCTTTTACGGTTGCATAGCTTTGTTTAGAAGTGTGTTCAGGTGAAATTCACTATCACTGCCGAGACAGGAGATGAATAGAACGAATATCACTGTTTCGCCTATAAGTTTATGTTGAGAACAACTGTCCTCGCAGGTAGGTGTTGAAGGCGGGACTGTGACGACAAAGAAATTGCAACGGTCCATTACCTACGGTTCCTATTTTACAAGAGGACTTCGGTTCACAACTTCCTCAATATCGCATGAGTTAAATGATTTCGTTTCTATTCTTTTGCTTTGCACCTTTTCATTAAATGATTACTTCCCTTCCTTTTCATCATAAATTAGATAGGTGCTTTTCTTCTGCACTGAAAACTGGGAGCAGAAATACCGTTACTATAAACAAGTTTCGGACAGCGAAAGAAAAGGCATTCAATTTTTTCTCTGGAGCCCAACACCTCCATCAAAGTTAATGTGACCGTTCATTACAGAAGGAACCGTGGAGGAAAAATAAACGATTTCCAAGCAATAGCCACCGCTCTTTCTTTGCTTGATATAACTCAGGATATTGGCGTGACTGAAGGTGGTTTCCAAATCCACTCCCCCCCCCCCCCTCTCCCCTAGTGCAACATCAAATTATGGCTCCCAAGAAACTCTATAACCGCCCACGATTTACAAAAACCTTACTGCTGTCAAATAAAGTAAGCTTTCGTCTCTGACTCCTCTCTTTGCCCTCCGGATATGAAAGTAGACTCTGCGTCCCATTACATCCGCATCAAAGAGGGCTATTTCTTCGTAATTTTCCCTGAATGCAATAGTGGCTCATGTGCTGAAGCATTTCTGGTGAAAATAATTTAAGATACTATTTCACTGATACTGGATATCACATTATCGGTTTGGTTACATCACCTCCTCCTTGCGGTTCCGCCAACCTAAACATTTTCTTACGTTTCTGAATATCTGAAATACATCAGCAGTAAAACAATTAACAGACCGCTCAAAAAGATTTGACGAATTTTCTAGATAGAATATTATAATCTTAACTGAAGAACCGAAGTAAAAAAAAAAAAAAAAATCTGATGTGTTGCACTCACTTGACTTTCTAATCTCGCACTAGCTATTCTTACAAACTCTTATTCTTCTATCTGCTTAATGTTAGTCGAGATAAACATTTGCAGAAATTATCTTATAGCTAATTTTTTTATAGGTGCAAGGGGAATATGAGAATACAGTAGGCTGTGACCGATAGTCAAATGTTTTAAAGCTGGTCACCATATGAAAGGTTTGAAATCCAACCTCTTTGCACAAACAAGATATAAAAAATTGAATAAACGTCTTCCATTTGAGAAAAGTTTCAAAACTCACACAAATAACAAGGAAAATCTCAGAAATAGTTCACTCCATTAAAAAATGCATTGGGAGCGTGTATTTAGTGAGATTTAGATTTCTTTGTACAACAAGATTTTGCCTATCTCTTACGGTTTACCAGTTATGCAAAGGTCATCGAGAGTAAACAGGTGATATACATGGGCTATAGCCGGAAAACTCAAAATGTACATTTCATTTGTCATAAAATATCTTAAAGCACTGTAATCAGATTCGTTCGAGTCATTTTTGAAAAAAAAAAAAAAAAAAAAAAAAAAAAAAAAAAAAAAAAAAAAAAAAAAAACTAAACTATCGAAAAATGTTCCATGTAAAGGGTAGTTAAGGTTGGAGCAATTTTCCTCACGTTCTTAATAAATATTAAATTTATGTATCAGTTTGGTTTTTAACCAACTTTTCGTTTTTGAGTTAAGCTGTTCACAGAGACGTACACGCGCGCGCGAGGTCGCGGACCTTTCATGTATTGCACTCACATGATTTTCTCCACTCTTGTACAAGGAATTATTTCAAACGATTATTCTTTTATTTACTTCTTGTTAATATAAATAAACATTTATTTTTGTTGCATACTCTCTGGTAAATAAAATAAAATTAGTGGGATGATGTAGGCTTTAAAGCTTTAAGCCATACAAAAATGCTTAAGAACGGGTCTCTATGTGTAGACATTTCGTTCTCCTTACATAGTCAAGAGATAAAAAATATCGAATAACGACTTTCTATTTGACAGATGTATAAGTATTCGAAAATTCAAACTAATAATAAGGAATGTCGCGCAGTTAACTTCACAAGCAATTTGATATAAATTGTGTGCTTTAACGAGATGCACATTTTTGTAATAAGATTTTGTCTATTTCTTACGGTTTACCAGCTATGCAAAAGTCATTCAGGATTAACAGAACGTCATTCAGAAACTGTTATTATTGTATATTATACAAACTATATTAACGAAAGGTGTAACGAATTATATTATCTTTGGTTTGCATCTTAATTTTTAGTATATTAAACAACATAAGAAAAGTGTATATGTTTAAAATCAGGCAGGAGGTACTCTTCATTTGTTCCTTAAAGCCTAGACGGAACGGAAATAGTCACTGAAGTTAGCACTAAAGTGAGGAAGTGCGGTTAGATAACACAAGCAGTAGATATATTCTAGCACGTAATAATACTAAAACCACAACTGCTATATCACAATCAACACTATTATACTTCTTTAAAATCAAAATAAGTGATTAATTTTAAATTCACTCCTAATGTTGCGCCATTTTCTTTTTCGGGTGAGGGATAGTTTAATTTATAAGCCACTTCTTAGGTTATCAGGTTATATTTGTGGCTTTGTCTTTGTAACAACATAACGAACATAAGACATACGTACACATACCCACACACGCTACACACGCTACACATACACACGTACACATGCATACATTTGCCCTCTGATTCATAAGGCTGGTTCAAAACCATCTGGCAACGGTAACCACAACAACTAGAAGCAAGATAGCACTGAATATTTTGGTTCACAACAACCTAGCAACAAGAACGCCAAGATGCACCATCGATCAGTTTATCGGTAGCAAGGGAAGGTCGACATTGTACAATGGGAACCCATTTGCTTCTGACCATGCCCTTTTTCTAGCTTGCGACTAGAGAGAGCTCAAGTAGCTATTTCATGGCACGGCCACTTTGAATAATTTCTGCGGCAAAAAATCTAATACCTACGCCAAATATATTCATATTGCCATGCCCGGTGACGGGAACAAAAAGTTGAAAGTTGACCAACCTTCTTTCTCGTTCCCAGGGCTCGGGAAAGCTTCCTACGTTTGTGAACACTCCTATTTGAATACATGTATTTCAACTTTCTCGCTCTGGTTATCGTTGCCGTTGTCGGTGGTTGTGAATCAGTCTATACTTCTGGACTGTAGGCAGGAGACACTGACTAAAGAAAAATGAGCACCCTCCAGGCGGGAATCAAAGCCGGGATCTCTGAATTTGGAAGCTAATAGGCTACCCACCAGACCACAGAGGCAGCCTGTGTGATTTTGATATAAAACGGTCATAGATATAACAGATTACCATAGCTAGTACGTATACACTTTGTTGTAAACCTTTTCCTTCTTCCAAAATGTGCATAAGAAAAATTGGAATAAGCGAGCTTATCGTTTGAAAAAAATTAGTAATATCATGTTTATAAAGTTTATAACAATTAAACTAGAATGCACTCAAGATATGAAAGTCATGAAATTGATAACCAAAGGTATTTACGGCCAACTTTTTATGCATGAATCATTGTACACAAACAAGAAATTTTTCATTAATTAAAATTTTGGTTCTAACAGTATAGTTGCCTTGGAATGCCATTGTTTTTGTTTTATTTGTCGAAATTTAAAACTTATGGTTGTCACATAACTTCTGTAACATATACACTGCTCTTTGCAGCTCGTCTTAAGTTTTAATTAAAATTATCTGTTCATCTGTAAATAACATCGTCTTAAGCATACAATTTGGTGCAATGTAAATGTCTCCGTTAATTTTAAACATCCGTTCCCTAATCAGGTCATCTATATAAATGTTAAATAGTATAGAAGATAAACTGCAGCCTGCCTTACACCTTGATTTACATTTGTCGTTTGCTATACCTTCTATTTCCAACATGCACGCTAATTGTTGTATTTTTATATATACATATTAGTACTTTAATTAAATGACTTGAATATTCTCTTTGAGACATGATTTCCCATGGTCTTTCCCTATTTACACGATCAAAAGCTTTTTCATAGTCGATAAAAGCTAAAGTGATTCAAGGTTGAAGTCCCTTCTTTTTTCTGTTATCTACTTAACTGTAGAAGTAGCATCTGTACAGGATCGTCCTTTTCTAAAACCATGTTGTTGTTCTTCTAATAATAGAACGTCTGATATGGCTTGTAATCTTGTGCTTAATATTCTTGCATATATTTTATATCCTGCATTTAAAATACTTATTCCCCAATTTTCACATTTGTTTCTAGCACCTTCTTTAAATACAGACACAACTTGAGCATGCGACAATGATCTTGGAATCTGACACGCATTCCAACAACTATTAATTAAGCGCAAAAGTTTCTTATTCAATATCGATCCACCATTTTTTCCATAGTTCTGCATTTAGTCCACGTTCTCCTGTAGCCTTTCTATTCTTCATTTCTTTTAATGCTGTTTCCAATTCCTCTGAGGTAATGGGATCCATATTTTCACAGATAAACTAATGAGAATGAAATAATAAAAGTAATGAAAATATGGTAATAACTAATATCAATAGCAATAATAACAATAACAAAAAATACAATAATAACATTAATAAGAAACATGCCAATGAAACATTACGCGTCCTCATGTTTGAATGGATTTTGTTACAACTATTTACAATCTGTAATCCGCAATGTTAGACAATAGCACTATATACAGGAATGAGTTTATTCTCTGGAAAATAAAGTCTTGTAACTTAAGTGGAAAATATTGTACGAATAGTCCTCTCTATTATCACGCGTTACACACTAGTCTGGCATCCCGCCCGCTTCTCTTACAAGCAGAACAAACTTCACGTACGTCACTGGTTGTATTTACTTCCGTGATTTCTGCAACTCTTTTAAGTCACGAAGAGTGATCTACTTACCCCAATGCCAGCTGGAGTGAGCCAGAAAGAGAGAGAGAGAGAGAGAGAGAGAGAGAGAGAGAGAGAGAGAGAGAGAGAGACAGTAATTACTATATTCTGGACATATACAGAAACCTTCTTAGATTTCCGACTGCTCCTGACTGTTATAGCATGCAGAGAAAGCAAGTGGTTTTATGCCTACCAATGCATGTGATTGGCAAGTTAATTATTGCAATATGCATATGTAATTATGCATAACAGGACTGCATAATATATAGACTTACGATAACATGCTAATAGGGCTATTGGAATGAATTGACATAGCGACATGCAATGTATTGGGGACGATTAGATTTTTGATCTGTAACTTAAAATTGCTCTTTATTGAACGTTTTTGTCCCCCAATGCTTCCATTATAAGCAGGTTGCTGCTGTATTAATACTATGCATAAATACCACATTGTGGCCCATGTCACAATGGTAATAATGACGATTGATGTTAAATACCACTATAACAACGCTAAGTACTTCCAATACCTCTTAATGGTCTTCTTGCAACCCGCTCTGAAGATGACATGCCATTGTTGAACTGATGGAGGAAGCAGATTTCACAAAAGTACACAACACATGGTTCTGTTTTGCTCTGAGGTTGATGTTAGCAGAGCCAAGTGGACAGAGAATAAGTACAAAGGAGCTGAAGAGGAAAAAGGTGCAACCCATCATTGGCTCGCGTCGGTGCTGGAGGGCTGATGGGGGTGTAAACCCATGCTCACGGAAGCAATGCTGCCGGCACCCGAAATGTTCCTTTGTTTGGATGGCTAACAACACTCAAGCTCAATATATATATACGTATTAGACATTGACATATACAGTTTTACTTTCTCTGCTCCTTACCTTAGGTAGAGAAGTGATCTCCGAAAGTTTCGTTACCGAGATTTCACCGGAAATACGCCCTACTTGAATTAATCAAAAAGTTAAAAAAAAAAAAAAAAAAAAAAAAGAACCTCCTATGTTTATATGTGCGTGCGTGTATGTGTTTGCATGTGTGTCTGTGAACAACGCAAGTCGATCTGGGTGGCTTAGTTGATTAGGTGGTGGCCTAGTGACCCCAAGGTCGCGGGTTGAAACCCAGCCCAGGTCGATGGTTTTTAAGTGTGCTTAAAAGTGACAGCCCATATTAGTAGATCTACTGGCATATAAAAGAACTGCAAAACGAAATTGCTCACGACGGCGCTGATACGATCCTGGCAATTTACAGCGTCGTTAACAGATAAAATAAACAAATTGTGAACAGTGCACTCCCAAAACGAAATTCCCGACAAATCTCAAACTTAGTATTTAAGTTTGCATCACCCTCCCCCTCCCCCGAACTGCCTTTGACATGGAAATTTTTTCGATTTTATTAAAATTAGTTTTAACGATTTTGATTAAAACGCCATGCGTTTAAAACATTAAGAAGACAAATAAAATGTATGTGTTGATTTTTTTTCACTCGAAAGACGTATTATATAATTTTGCATCGATAATAAACCGTAATAGCTGTGCAAAAGTGTATTATACAGAAAAAGTAAATCTCTTTAAGGCACAGAATTGGTCTCAAATAACATTTTCGTGGCATTAACCATTTCTGAGATATACATATTATTTGTTTGAATGTTTAAAAGCTTTATTTTTAAATTGGTGTCGCTATTCAGTGTCTCTCGCGATGCTATAGAAAGAGTATAACATTTCTATCCAAGAATATAGCGGCTAGGTTTTAATCATCTGCCTGTCGATTATTTTTCTCTATTGGTCTTGTACCTTGTATAATGAACTATTCTATCAACATGAAGAAGATAGAGAATATTTTTGAAAGCCATAGAACAATAAACGATAGTGGGTAGAGAAATTAATGTGGACGTAACACATCAGATTTGTTATATAACAGTTGACTTGATAGACATATTGAGAGTAAAATTTCCTGAAATTCCATTGAATATGGATTGACATGTTTGTAAAGTTTATTTAAATCTGATATAATTTGGATTCCAAGGGAGGAGTAGCGATTAGTCGTAAATGTCCTTAATATACACGAGAAAATCAGCAACATAGCCAAAGGTAGAGGCGGGGGGGGGGGGGGGGGTTATAGGATGTACCTACCTCTTAGAAGTTTTGTGATATCTCAGACGATTATATTATCATTAGGAATGTTTTCTATTGTGGAAAAATCATCCGTATTTCACCTAATTACATCATAAGAATGCATACATCTTATTTTTTTAAATAATTAAAACGTTTGTTTACATAACATTTTATTGAAAAATGACATAGCACAATATGCTATTTTTGCTGTTTATTGCATGCCCTAAATGACTGCATGACCAAACAACCAGAAAATTACTGAAAAATCGGATCCTATTGTGGCCTTTTCGTGTTGCAAAAGGAAAACCATAGTTTGGATTAATAACTTAAGTGTGGTTAATTACAAGATACAGCGTTTCACAGACGCTTAATATCTAATTATTTTACATCCAAAGATCACACGATTTATTAAAGCTTCGAAGTTATAGCATATAGTTTATTTTATCTTATTTCCAAAGCTTTTCAATTTTCCATTCAAAATAGACATGTTTTTCACTTCTTTTTTTAGCAGTAAAGGGTATACTTACTTTTCTGATCTATTTTCTCAGAAACTATTTAAGACAACAAAATTAAATAGAATCACTTCATAAGTGCTAATAATATGATCCGTCGTTTCTTTTTAAAAGAGAATAACCATAACAAGTTTAATAAAAAGATGGTGCAATTAAGAAAATAATGCTATCTTCCATAATAAAAAAAAAGCTGCATAAAAGTAAATGGGCATGTCAGGCATCTATAGTAGTTTCAGAGATATGGGTGTTGAATTTTACCAGATTTGACATTGGGGGATAGGACTTTTAATCTTGCCCTAAGTTACACTGGTAGAAGCGAAATTGATTCCTTCACTGAACTTGAGCTGCCAATAGGAAGATTCCTTTTAAGATAACTGCAATATAACTTAAGGTTTCATTGCCAACTAAGAATTCCAGTATCAATATACGTACAAAGCTACAAATTTTTAGTATCTCTGACATATGGATGCTTAAAATATCGACTCCCTTTTCCGTTTTCGCCTGCCTCTCCGCTTGTTAATCATTTATCCCAGCTACCATCTGGTATACCCTTTTTTCCACAATCTCTTTCCATTCACAATCATTCTTTCCATTACAAGTTGTTTCTTCTAAATCCAATCCACCTCTGTTTTCTCTTCCCGGTCAATTTCAGCATCGTGTTTCTTTTGGTACTTTCTTTCAAACGCAGTTTCAATACATTTTCTCACCCAGTTCTTCTCCATATCATCTTTGGATTCTTTGCTTCGCTACATCAATTTTTGAATATGCAATGCCACACTACACATGCTTTTAAGCTTTTAAAGTTTTAATTTCAAGTTTAATTACAAAGGTTTGCTGTTCTACTTATGTATACAATTATTGTTTTTCCCCAAAAACCAATTTGTATATGAAGGTGTTAGACAAGGATGGGTCTATCTATGGCAAACACAGCAAGATAAATATTTTGCATTAGGTTGTTTTAATTTGCTGGTGACGAGGCTATGCTCTCAGATTACTCCAAAGGAGTAAATTAAAAGTAGCAATGAGCTACAATTCAAAATAACCACAGCTAAATCCAAAGTGTTGCTTTGTAGAGGAAAGTACCCAATTAGAACGAAACTGTGATAATGGCACACGCAAAATTTAATGATGGCTGAAGCTGATCATTGTTATTTTATTTCCGTTACGCAAATAAATTTTATGGGCGGAATTATACTCACATCACCAGCTTTGCAGCGTGATTTCAGAGCATTTTTAACTATTCAACACCACAAGACGTGGTAAGCCCCCAATTGAATTTGTTTTGAGTCCCCCACACATTAAATTTCGCGTACCATGAATGGAAGTACCTGTAATTAATTTGGGATATTTAATTAAAATGTTAAAAAGTATAATTTAAAACAAAAACTTTCTAAATTTCAAGATCTGTTTGTGATATCTGCTTACTACAGAATAGAACAATGGAAAGAAAAAGAAAAATCGAAATCGCAGACAGGATATTTTTAAGAGATCGTATTCACAATACGATAAAGGAGAACAAAATAAATCTATAGGTTATCAAACATATTGAACTTTTGAAGCAATAGTGGTATAGACATATTACAATAGAATTTATTCAATAGAATAAAACAAAACAAGTGTTTCTTTATACTTAGTGTGGAAGAAGATCAATAGGAAGACCAATATTGCTGTGGTCTTTGGACCGGAACAGTGAAAGTGGAAGAAGAAGAGGAAGAACAAGAGGAAGTAGAAGAGGAAGAAGAAGAGGAAGAAGAAGAGAAAGAAGAAGAGAAGAAGAAGGGGAAGAAGAAGGGGAAGAAGAGGAAGACGAGTAAGAAGAGGAAGAAGAGGAAGAAGAAGAGGAAGAGGAAGAAGAACTATTTTGTTATTTCAAGTGCGTTTTGCAAAGAATTAACCGAGTTCCCCAAGGAGATATGATGGATAATACCAAATGCTTTTTTCCTATTTTAATCCCTTGAACATTTCTTGCCTCTGTGCAGTTACTTCAGCTTTCATATATTGCTTTTCACTTTCCAGTCAGTTTAGTTTTTCTCAGAATCTTCAGAGGTTTTTTCCACGTCAGATGCGATAACTACCTTTTTCAGATTCACAACTCCAAGTAAGGTATTTTTTCCCTCAAAGATGCCATCGTCGAATGTTACGTAGTACAATAATGTGTCAAACTAAGCATAGGTTATATAAAAACAAACTTTATTAATTATAACTGACAAAATTTAATAGCGGTTGGCTCAACACAACATCCAATCATCCCCTTACGGTGTTATATAGTTAAATACCCTGTGAAATCATACTGTAAATCCAGTGATATAAATATAATTTGCGTCCATCAAATTTATTTGCACAACAGGAAAGAGAGCAGTATAGGTCAGGTATTAACCGCCATTAAATTTTGTGACTGCCATAAGTTTACCTACCAGTGACAAGAGTACGTGCTTCTTCCATGAGGGTTACTGTGATCAGACTGTTATATATGTTGTAGATTTGCAGTTATCTCTTAGAACAGAAAATACAATGGAACCTTTATTTTTCTTTGTATATTAACGTCCTCCAAAGCAGTGTTATATCGAACAATGAACGAATGAAATGAGTAAAATGATGCTCAAATGAGGAACAGGTCCGACATTCCTCTCAGGATAGCTGGATAGTTCGCGCTAACGAAGATTCGAACTCGTAACCTCTTGAATGTGAGGAAAATGAAAATAAGGGAAATGTTTCTTTGCTGAAAGATAAATCTTAAGTTTTTAAGGGAAATCTGCTGCAGTTTCCTGCCATTTTATAATTTGTTTTCACCGTAAGCTTATTTTCATGCAATAAAACTCAAATTTTAATCTGATAGAATTTAACATAATTTCAAACTTATACGAGTACTTCTGCTGTCGTTACATTTAGAAGAATAGAACAAAGTGACTGTTCAACCATTTTGGCACAATAATGCCCACTATATATCTTAAATATGAACTACCTACTTAGTATTTTGGTTATAATTGGCCTGGATTGGCATCACATTATCATAAATAGTGTTTGTCAATTTATCTAGAGAATTTGACTATCAAGAGTTGCATTTATTAAGACTATTTCACAAATTAGGGGATTCTAAAGGTTATTTAAATACTGCATTGGAATTACTAACCTCTTAAAACAAAAATGAAGGAGGCATACAACAGCGTCCATTGGTATCATATCGATGCTCCAATTTTTTAAGATGCTGGCAATGTCAATAGTTGGAGTATCTGCTGTTAATTTGTAATTTCGTACAATACAAAATTTGTCAAACTGATTCCAAACATATTTCCTGTGATCTGAAGTTTCAGTCTTCGAATAATTTCATCAATTTCAACATTATATGTTTCACCGAAGCGAGAGTTAGCCATTTTTGACATTTGAATAGCGCCTCTGTTGCGTCAAATTACTTAAGGTGTTGTGCATATGTAACACAGTGCAGCTAGATTCTCTAACCTGATCACAACGTAAGAAAAACAGAGGAGTGATAAGATAATTAAAATTCAGAGGAGATGATAATGAAATCTGATAACATTTTCGCGAATGAAGATTGAAATAGAAATTGTTACGTACATGTTTGGTTGATTACAACCAAGTCACGTATGAGTGCAATAGTCAAGTAAATTATGCCACACAAAGTGTTGGAAAAGACTATAGATATTGTTGGAATAAATCGCAGTAGAAAAGTTGACTTCTCTTGAATGACTGCAAGAAACTCTTGTTACTGGGGCTTTCATACCGTGAAATGGCTTTCCTACTTACCCGAACTTGAGAATTCCGTGTCATGAAAGGCAAGTAGTATTTGCTTTGTTGTTTTCTACGCCCTTTTCAGTGATTTATTAAAACGATTTCCTGGGTGCTAGAGGATCTAGTTGACCTACAAGTACCTCTTAGAGCAGCACCATCTGCACGGCCTGCGTTCTCAAGGAAGCAGGAAGAATCATTGTCTAGGCGCGTGGGAAGGCTGCCTGCCGGACGGAGCGTGAAATCTTGCCTCGGTCACGCTTGCCCATTCAGAGTACGCTAATTCGCCGGAACGCAATGCGCGTGGCGGATGCATAGCCTTCGTAAAACGCTCATCAGACCGCTTTTCGATTCATTTTAAAACGAAATAGGGACCAAGCGGCTTGACCATTGCTAACGGCAGAACAAACAGTGACACAATGGGACCCAGGTGCGTTTCTTATAACTAGTCTTCTGATTTATGTTCCTTCTACTTCTTTTCAATATTACGGCAATAGGTGACGCTTTGGAGACCGCTTCCAATTGTAAAGGAATACGTTCCTCTTTGGAGAAGCGTAAATGGGTGGCCTTACTTTGATAACTCATATAGCCTGCAATTCGGAACGGTATGCGTCCCAAACTCTGTGTAAACTAGCCATGGAAACACAACAATCTTAATATTTAGGTTCATTGGCTAAAACAGAACACCCAGTACTGTCCGTTATTGCATCTGCCTGCCGTCCATATGAGCGAACTCACGACCCGTTTCAGAAAGCATTTGTAACCACGAAATTTGGCAGGCATATGTATTTTTTTCACGAAGGTTTGTATACTATTCGTTTCACTATACAACGTAACACTCACATGGTTTTCTCTACTCACTTTTCTTTAACCTAATACATTCACATAACCTTCCCACTCGCCCTTCAGCATACAATTCATACAATTTTCTGTGATTGAAATATAAATGTAACACGTTACAGTCACACGTTTTCTTCTACTTGTTTTTCTTCTTGTGGTATTTGGGGTTGTTCAACAGAGCTTTTGCATAGTGTTTTCCCATTGTTTTTATTTTATTTATTTTGGGTTCTTTATGTTATCCAACGTAAGTCTAAAAGTTGTAGGGATAAAATCGTCTAACCATGAACAACGTCAGGCATTTCAGCTAGTTTTGTGTAAAACAATCAGAGGAATTATGGAGAGTTATAACAGAAGGAAATTATCGTCTGACTCAAGAAATTTGACATTAATATAGAGTGGAGTACTTTAATTCCTCGTGAAAGCCACAGGACTCGTCACCAAATTCTATTTCTTGCCAACACCTTACCCCAACTCTTTCTAGTTTCTTTCTTGAGTGCATTTTTCAGGTGATTCAGGTCTACCTCATTTTATCTTTAGTGCTTGTAGATTCCATTCAAAAACAGTTCTGGCAATGTTACCTTTTTCGTCTTCACGCATGCCCATCCATTTACATTCTTGGTACTTATAACACTTCTGTTCAGATTTCATGCTGCTCAGTGATCTTCCACAGATCTTTATTTGATGTATTTGGAAACCTTATGTCCATAATATCCTCAGTCTTCTGTTAACGAATACCTGTAGTTTCTTTTCAATTGATATTGTGACTTTAGAGGTTTCAAAACCATATAATCAAATAAAATTTACATTTGCATTGAACATTCTTACCTTCAACTTTAAGAAGATTTGGTTAGATTTCCACATTGAAGTTAGTTCGGAGAAAGAAAAATTATATGAAGAATCGCAAACGATCGTAATTTATTCGGAATAGCAAACTCATTTTACCTTTTAAAAGCTTTAAAATCTCAAAGCACGCTCATACCCTTTCATTTTAATTTTATTTGAGGGGCCGAGGTTGTTAAGAAACAGATCCACGAACGAGGTTTGCTAGTTTTCATTTAATTGCAATTCAAGCTGTATAATTAGGTACTTTTACTATATTTTTTAACCTTGTTGCTGTTTTCCGTTTTCACTGATAAATACATGGACATATTTACAAACATACATGCCTAAAGAGGGATTAGAAGGAGCGTTCCCCCGCGCTATGAAGCACCGAATTCGGCCATGCGGATAGACTGTTCAAATTCCACCAGGACTGCCCTTCTGGTTTTTTTTCCCTGGTTTTCCTCAGTCCTCCTAACTTGCAAATGCCGCGAAGGTACCCTAAAATTAGGCCTGGAGCGTTTTCTTCCAAAATTTTCTTTCCCAATTAACGTTTAATTTAATTTGAAATTAGTGTCTACCGCCTGTGGTACCTAAAATCTTCTACTTCCAACCAAAAATTCTGGTTTTTGCTGCAAAAAATACGAAGTTCGTGTCGTGTTTTATATATTCTAAACCTAGTTATTTGAGTGTAGGCTCCAGATGGATACAAAATATTCGCTGCCTTGGTCCAACATGTGACAACTTTAGTATGAAGAATTTTAGTGTACTGCTAATTTATGTTTCAAATGTGTATAGGTAAGCATAATGAAAACACAGATGTATCTGAGAAGTGTTGGACTAATCCATGTGATAATTTGAACAATTAAAGAATGCATCAGAATAATTATTGTGATTCATTATATTTCGTGTCAGACACAATAATCATTTACTTCCTTTCATGTGAAAAGACATTGGGTATTTGAATTAATGTGTTTTGTAATCCAGATACTTTGACTTCCACCCCCCTTCATCTAACGCGTTTATAAAAGTAGTTTGTTACTAGGAGGATTAAGCTCAAAACATTAAGATACTAATCAGAAGGTCACAAAGGATGTCCGGTATTATCCTCTACAGACATAGTCGATTAACATTCAATACAATTTTATTTTTACATAATTTGACATAGAAAGAAGAAAGAAAACTCTGATGTGTTGCACTCATATGACTTTCTCTATTCACTCTTCTACAAATGTTCTTACAAACGCATCTTTTTCTAGCTACTCGAGTTAACCGAGATAGGCAATTGTAGAAACGGTTCTTCTAGCATTTCTTTGAAGATACCAACAATGGGAACAGAGGACCAATAGTCAAATTTCCTAAGAGCTAGTTGCTTTGAAATTAAATTCTGTTTCCACAAAATGGCAAACAGCTGAATGGTCACATTTAATAAAATGACAAACAAAATGAAGAATCAAACAAACCAACGAATATCACAGATATCAATCACATCACAAAAAATCTGATATGTTGCATTCATATGACTTTCTCTACTCTTGCACTAACCATTCTTACAATCTCTTATTTCTCTATCTCCTTCGTGTTAGCTGAGATAAACATTTGCAGAAATTATCTAATTGTTTATTTCCTTGTACGTGCAGGGAAGTATGGGAATACAGTAGGCTTTGAACGATAGTCAAATCTTTTAAAGCTTTCAAATTACATTCTCTTTGCACGGCTAAAATATAAAAATGAATAACGATGTTCCATTAGTTTTCTAAGTTTTCTAAAATTTACACAAATAACAAGGAATATCTTCGAAATGGTCCCGATTTACGAGTTATTCACTTCATCCAGAGTAATCATCACTACATAGACTATAGCCAGAAAATTCAAAATGTACATTTCATGTGTCATAAAAGTATCTTAAACATGTGTCATTTTAATCAAAAGTGTTAAGAGTCACTTTCAAGAAAATAAAAATTGTCGAAAAATTTTCCACGTGGCGGTTAGTTAAGGATGGAGAAATTTACTTAAAAATCTTAGTGTCGTATTCCTGAAAGACATTAAACTTAAATACCAACTTTGCTTTTTAACCGATTTTTCGGTTTTCAGTTATGCTGTCCACAGACTGACACACAAGCACACATACAGACACACACATACATGGACCTTTTTCTAAAAATGATTTTTGGGGGGCCTCAAACCATGTATTTCCGGTGAAATCTCGATATTGAACTTCTGGGTGGAATACAATACTTCATCTACTTACTATATGTAGTAGAGAAAATAAAAAGCATTATTTGAAATACATCGTGAGTTTTAAATAAATCTAAATGTTTCAAAATTTTCCAATATCTCTTCGCAGAAAATTGATGATATACATTTTATTTATCACGTAAATATTTTAAACACATATCTTAATAAATAACTTTTTAGCGAAGCCAAAATATTCTGAACATTTTAATTTCGGGAGAAGAAATTTCTCGCCCTTAGAAAGATGCTGAACTTGAATCGAAAGATTGGTATTTATGCAACTTTTTGCCGAAGAAACTGAAGGATAGCTTGTAAAGTAAGCCTAGCATTGCATGATATTTTAGTATATTTTCTAAGATAAATTTCCTTCATTTCCTGATAAATGTCACTGCTAAACTTAACACCTGAAATTGGCATTCTACTTAATAGTTTAAGAAACAGGACTCTGAAGTAGTATTTTTTTACACATTATAGAAGTTATTTTAATTTTTAACTATAAAACCTTTCCATTTGATTTTCTACTAAAAAGGTCTGTTTTTCATTAAGTTAGTGATTTATTCTATGGTAAACACATTGGCACTTCATTAACAAACATGTTTTTAAAAATACTGTATAAAAATTTCAAGCTATTTCCTATCATTGTGTGTACTGATGCCTTTTTCTGTAATGTAATCATAATTAAGATTAGCGAATGCTAACGATCAGAAGTACGAGTCTGAAAGGTCAGTTGGTTTAGCTAAGGAAAATTGTAAGCAATGTAACAATGACAATGCTAGAATTTATGTCATTTTTATACAATCACTGAAGTAGCTTAACTGTTTTATCTAAAAAGATACACTTATTTCATTAGCTTTTATTGTGAGGGGGCAAACAGATTCCATATCACTTTTATGTTTGTGTTAGTATTGTACGATTTTAGATTTTGCACCGCTTCTTCTATATTTTTAATTCGCAGATCACAAAATCTCGGCATTTTTACCAACAGTGAACAGGAAAATTCATGACAATAGGCTTTCTAAACTCCTAGTGAATAGAAACGAACAGGCCCTAATGACCAAATTGTCGACGGGCCCTTAAACCCAACACACTCACTCACTCACTAGAAACGAACACGCGCAACCGAGACGTTAACACATGTGCTGGTGAATGGGAGGTCCGCGATTCGAATCCCGCCAGAACCTTGCTTCCTTCCTGCCTGAGGGTTTTCCCAGTGATTACTAATTCTTCATGATTGGACAACGTCAGGGAGATACCCTAAACGCAGACCTGGAAGGTTTGGTTCCAAATTTCCTTCCGCAATTATAATTTAATGCAGTGTCGTATTTATCGTGACAAAACGGAAAGTTCCCTCCGTACTTTTCTATCACTTTATCGTGTTCTAAATTTTTATCAGTTCTTTTGTCGTTAACAGAGTCTACAATCTTTCGTTCTATCACAAATCACAACTTTCACTTCTCGTAACCTTGCTCAGACCTTTCAGTGTCTTTGTTCTCTTTCTCTGTCTCTCATACGCTAATTACGATGATGCTCGTTAGATCTTCTTTACGACGACCGATGTATCTATTACGATGACACACGCACAGCTGTCTCGTACTCACCGTCTTATGTCTGTCACTGTTTTCCTGCCTCCTTATATAGAGATGATGACATCACACGGACCTTTCTTGACTTCCACACAAACGCCGATGATCACGTGGCCATATATTTCTCGAAAGTTTTAGAGAAAGCCCCTTTTGTGTAGCCCCTTCATTGTTTGATCACGTACACACAAATAGTTGTGCGAGGCAGCCTGACCTTGAACGTCGGCCCGGCGGCCAGATCTTTCTCGAAAGTTCTAGAGAAAGCCCCTTTTGTGTAGCCCCTTCATTTTTTGATCACGTACACACAAACAGTTGTGCGAGGCAGCCTGACTTTGAATGTCGGCCCGGCACGTGGTGCGAAGTAGCTTAGCCTGATAGTCGTTTGTTTTCCGCCGCGCCCGGCGTCACAGTGTTAAGAACGATAATAAAACAGTCAAATTGAGGCTGGTGTTATAGAAATACAGCATGAAAATAGGATAAAAAACTATCCGTTATAAGTTTTGTAGTACTATGCTTTAAATCTATCGGCTAAATTTGTTTCTGGTTACTCAGTAAGGCGTCAGTGAGATCTGGAATTGACTGAAAACCCTTTTCGTATACTTACGAGCACTAAGTATTTACCAGAAGCATGTTTATCCTTTCTTTCAAATTCGTGGCAATACGGAGGCCTTTATACAACTCTGTCACCTTAAATTTAAACACCACTGTAGACATCGTTTTATAAACATTTTGTTGTAGTTTTGCTTCAGTTTAAATACCTGTGTGGCATAGAGAATTAGTCTGGTATTCCAGCCATAAGCTCTAATTTGCTACGTATGATGTGAAATATTTGTTCTTCAGAAGGTTAACTAAAACATTAAACGCCTTTATAGGTAAATTATAATTACAAATCCAGCAGTAGGAGAAAAACATGTTGAAGGCCTATCCAATTTAAATATCTAGGTGCTCTTGTAAGCAATAATAATTCAAAGTGGGAATGCATCTTATGCTAATTTACAATTACTAAAATAGATTCATTAGTCGAGGGATCAGACACAAATTCAACAAAATATTAGTAAGAGCGATAGTAACCCTGGACAACACAGATGAGGAAATACTATGAAGATTTGAAAGAAAAATACTGAGAAGAATCTTTGGGCCAATAAACATAAGGAATAATGGAGAGTAAAATATAATGTGAGCTAGAAGAACTAATAGATAAGCAAGACATAGCGAGGTTCATAAAGGCACAAAAAATAAGTTTGCTAGGTCATATTGAGAGAATCAAGAAGATTTTTTGGAAGAGATTGTGGAGGAGGCTAAAGGTAATAAAGCGCTGTAAAGAAAGAAGAGAAAAGAATAGATAAATGTGAGACTAGGAATTCGATCTTCTTTAGACGCTGCCATTTATTGTTGTTTTTAATACAAAAGCAAAGGTTTTGGAGTCTTTGGATCAGATATTGATGGAATTCAGCACTCAGGGTTCTTATTTGACTAGACGATCACCAGTGCCTACTTTTCCTTTGTTTCTCAGAAAGCTTTTTGGCCCTCAGCATTGCACATTTTGGCTTCTTGTCATACTCGAGCCCTCTTATGCCCACTAGAATCTGTCGTTGATCGTTGAAGTGCCACTCATATTTTTCTGAAACGAATGACTGAGCAAAAACCTGTAAGAAGCAAAAACTGGTATCCGTCAGAAATTCAAGTAAGGATGTAATGTTCCCAGGAGACTTCGTGACGCTAGAGCCGGTCGACGAACTGGAGGTCGGGTCAAGGTGTCGACCTTCTCAATGTCGGAGCCTCCCACGGCTGTGTTTCCCACAGTCACCCACGCGCGATTCCGTCAGGTCTGTGTCGGCGTCCCGTCCCGTCCCTAGCGCCACCTCGATATCAGCGTCCTGGGCGAAGTCATTGTATGCAGGTTCACATTTCTCACGACCCATAGGCATAATTAAAACATTCTCCTGTGTTTCGATACCTGTTCCGAATATTACAGCGGTGAAAGTAGCGGACAATTGCTTGAGAATACATACTGCCCATTTCTTCGTCTGCAAAGAGACACTTTGCGCAGAAAAAAGTATGAAATTTCATATTTTCATCAAGGCCGATATATCTATGCTAATAATAACTGCTAATTTGCAATATTTGGGAAGGAATTCATGTGTTAAAAGATTTTACATTTTTTGACACTTTGATAACATTTTCGTGTTTCGTGAAAGATCCATAATTTTGTAAAATTTATGTTCTACTTCCAAATAGTTGTTTATGTATCTAGCGTATGATCGGATTGATTGTGACACAAATGCATGTTTACCGCACGAGCGAAAGCAAACATTATACAGTTACAACGTTTTATGCAATTTTGGCATTAACACATATAAAAATAATTAATACATTTGCTAAAGGAATAAGTATACTGTATCAGAAACCACATATGAATGGCGTAATATGGCTGCTAAGCAGGCGTTGTTTCATTTGTTTCAACACTTATGGAGGAAAACAGAAGGTAGTGATAAACTTAATGAAAATATGAATTACATTCCGCTTGATATTTTGAACGAAGCCAAGAGTGCTCAGAAAAATGAAAATATGTTGCGAAAAAGAATATGAAAAGCTTTGTGGATGGCCATTTTGAGGTGATTTTTGTGTTTGAGTGTTGCTGCACTTGACAGAATAAGGATTTTAGGTTTTCTTAGAGGCACTGTGGAGGAAATTACGTTGTCGTAGTGATGATGTCACTGTTGCCATCGTAATTTTATTGTGTTGACAGCTTCTCCTGCCACCCGCCATTAACTTTTCTGTCAGCCATAGTTGTTGAGTGTGCAGGCTGACTCGTTTATGACTTCTAAATATGCATCTGCTACAACTTGTGTCAACAGTTATAATTTGATGCCTTTCAGAAACACGCTTCACAAATAATACACAGGTAGTATGTTTTGTTTTATTTTTTCAAAAGGACTAAATGTATTTTCATGCCTAATGTGGCCTCTCACTGTCAAGAGGAACTATGATAACGATCGATCTGCAACGGCAATTATTCTCGGCTTCACTATGATACGATAAAAGCGCATAACCTTTAAAATGAAACATTGGGCGTTAGTGATTCAAATCAATTATGGGCCCGTCTCTTTTGTAACACAATACGAAAGGAAGCATTGCGGGTGGCTGGCTGTAAGATTAACTTTCACCAATTCGGTCACCATGTCAGACAGATGTTATTTCTAGGAGATTAAAGGAGTGCGCGGTAAAGCAAAGAGAATAGCAAACTTCGCTCATCGAGGTGGTCTTGTCACACAAAACGCTTGTTCGTATTAGCATGCAGATGCAAATCAGTTTGCTGCAGTGATGAGACAGACATAGCTTGCAGGTGTTGCTTCTGCACATCACTGTCTCCTTCACAGCCACTTTGGTCTTCTAATTCAAACAAGGAATACACTGAGGCAGGCTTCTTAGATTTATTTATCTTCATATGCACCAACTGAGTATACAGCATCTTCATAGATAAAGCTTCATGTAAGGCTCGTTGGGACTCATTTTTTGACGCTATTGAGTCCATTTGTCTTCGGTCTACCAACATTTCTTCTAGCCTTTGTGTGTATACTTCATAATCAGTTTTGGTGTGCAGTCATGGTTCATTCTTTGTAAGTGTTATGTCCAATAGTTGCTATTTTGATTAATTTTGTGTGTTAAATGTAACACCGGGTGCGGTGCAAAACAAAGGACTTTAGGAACTAAGATGTTTCACACCACATACCAGACCAGCGAGCAAACAAAGGCTGCCAAAGTCAGGTTGCCTCTCGCGACTGTTCGTGTAAACGTGACTAACAGCAATTGAGCGGCATAAGTAAAACAGATTTTCTCCAGGGCCTTCGAGAGAGTTCCGGCTACGTCATCGCCGGTGTGTTTGAAGGAATTCGCAAAAGGTCCGTGTGACGTCATCAGGAGGTGAGGATACAGCAAAGTGAGAGTTACAGACATGAGTCGGTTAGTATGTCATCAGTGCGAGACAGCTCTGTGTCTGTGTGTGTTTGTGTGTGTGTGTGTGTGTGTGTGCGTGGGTGGGTGGGTGAGTGTGGTAATATCGTTATGAAAAGTACGTCACGTCGACACGAAGTTTTAATGAGAAAGTGAAGAAACACAGTAAAAGGATTGAGTAAAGGCTGCGAGAAGAAAACAGTTGGGAGTTGTAATATCACAAAAGACTGCATTAGAAGAGAACTGTGTATTTGAGCAAACATTTTGGAAGAAAAAAGTTAAGAAAGAAAGTAATTGGAGCTAATTTTGTAGACTGGTTACATTAATTTAAACATGTTTAAGCCCCAACTTATATCTTCACTTGTTTTTATCTAAAGCGCGTTTCACCCTTAGAAGACAGTACACGTTAAATGGAGCGCATTGTTGCAACATGTACTAGTTGCGAATCTTTCTCCGCGAGCGACTCGAGGTGGCCTGAGTCCTGCACTTAGTCCTTCAATTGCTGCTTGACGGACACTTTTAACTTTGGTATCCCTCCATGCCTTTGTTACTGTATGACCTAAATTTACAAATGTTTCGTCTGTATAAACAACTGATTTGCCCTGGTCCATAAACCTTTTTACGTCTTTTAGATATTTATGTCGCCATCTGATGATATCGATGTCGTCTCTTTCTATCAATATGCACTTGTTACCCCTTCTTTCATATTCCAACCCCAAATCATGTAAGAACCGACTAAGAGTGGCCCTTGAGAAATTTGGTAGGGTCTCATCACTGTTGAACCGTGACAAAATTATATTCAGCGTGGGTGGAATATTTGCAAACTGTAAAGAATGAACAATTCGCCGCACTCCACCTTGCACTATTCAATCATATTGCGTTAACCTATCGTTTTGTGTAGTCCTGCCCTTTTTGCTTTCTTTTTCGATGGCGTTCTTAGAGGTCCTTTCATTAGTTCCTTTTTAATCATACACACTACTGCTTCTGAACACCCGATAGCCTTAGCTGTTTCTTTTACTGCGTTACACGCATTTTGCTTCAAAAATAATATAACACATTCATAATTATTTGGCGTTCCTTATTTCTTAATTTACCAACATATCGTCTCTTCCTAACTTCCCCTCCATAACTACAAATATTTACAAAAATATTAAACAAATAACGCAATAACAGCTCACAGTTACACCTCACGGCTTCTTTCGAACTAATGTTAGTACTGCTCCTTATACTATATTCTGTGTCAGGCCTGACGCTGAATAGATGAATACCTTTTGTTTGCCTTACTGGATAAAAGAAAGAGGTTACTGCCTTTTGGTTTATTTTAAAAACTTTTTCCAACCTTCCTCAACATTTGTTCTCCCTGGTTCCCTGATGTAAACTCAATAACAAAAAAGTTTCACACTGCGTAACTTTTGCAGTGCACAGATATAAAATTTTCCGAAAACATTTCATTTTAAAAATTATAACACTTAACTGGGTAAACATAGAGAATTCAAAGTGGGCAGGTAGTAGCACTATGGTATACTCTACCTAATAAAAAAATATAGATGCATTCTAGCAGTTAGTTTGTTAGTTAGTGCGTGATGAGTATAGAAACAGCAAATATCGGACTTCTATTGAAAAAAACGTTTTCTGAAGAAATTTGGGCCTATAGAAATGTATAATGACTCTAAAAAGGATATAACCTGATAGAGAAAAAAATTCTGCATAGGATAATGTGTTCAAATCTGAAATTTATAACAAATGAATATTTATAACATGCTATTAGGAATCTGGCAACACCGCGAGGGTAGAAAAGGACGCGGCTAATGGCAACTTGTATGCGCTAGATAGAGACAGAGATGTCCCATTTAACTCCATACTGTCTTCTAAGAGTGAAACGCTATATAGTAAGGTACATCCTGTGACAGATCTCAAGAACTTATTTCCACTGATTCGATTCCACTTTCCCCTTTTTCTGTAACAACCTAATTCTTAGCTGTAAGGCAGCCTTAGTACCCCATTTCTTTATACAATCTGTTCTTAGTTGCCTTTCTAATATATTTTAGGAATATATTACTAACCCACGTAATCAAGTTTATTGATTTTGTTTTGAATAACAACATAGAAAATATTGCTTTTAATTTTGCAATTAATTGCTTTATTATTACTTTACTACGGTTAGTAAAATAGAGCAAGTGTTGTATTTCACCCAAAAAATTCGATGTCGAGATTTCACCAGAAACATATGTTTTGAGGACCCTGAATCGAAAAGAGAACATTTTTTTAGAAAAAGGTCTGTGTGTGTTTGCATATGTGTAAATCTGTGGGCAGCAAAACTCAAAACGAACAGTTGGTTAAAATCAAAGTTGGTATTTAAGTTTAATGTCTTTCAAGGATGTGACACGCAGATTTTGAACAAAATTGCTCCCCCTTAGACTACCTTTTACAATAAACTTTTTCAACAAGTTTGATTTTCTTGAAAATGATTGTAACAATTTTGATTAAAATGCCATTTGTTTGAGATATTTTTATGACAAATGAAATGTATATCTTGAGTTTTCTGGCTATAGCCCATGTAGTCCTATTTAGTCTGGATGACTTTTGCATAACTGCTAAACCGTAAGAGATAGACCAAATCTTACTATACGAAACATTTATAGTAGATAGCATTAAAACACACAATTTATGTCTAAATATTTTTTTTGTAGAGTGAACCATTTTGGAGACATTCCTCCTTATTTGTGTAAGTTTTGGAGCACTTATACTTCTGTCAAATGGAATATCGTTATTCATTTTTTATTGTTAAACGTGCGAAGAGAACGTAATTTGAAAGCTTTAAGAGATTTGACTATCACTCAAGGCCTACTGTTTTCCCATATTCCCGTTGCACGTGCAAGAAAACGAGCAATAACATAATTTCTGAAAATGTATATCTCAACGAACACGAAGAAGATAGAAGAACAAGAGTTTATAAGAATGGTTAGTACAAGGCCAGAGAAAGTTATGTGAGTACAATGCATCAAATGTTTTTTCTTCCAAGACAACTTACCGCATAGTATAGCTGCTCGTCTAAATGCTAATTTTTTTTTTTTTTTTTTTTTTTTTTTGTAAATATTTATTTAAGGTCGTTTTGACAGCACGGTCTTATCACGACCATACATAGTAATACATTGTGGATATTAACTTACAATTATACATACATATATTACATTGTGTTGACATTTACAGTAAATTTGAAAGTTTTATGTTCTTCATAAACTGTAGAGTCTTGCTGATCATATTCGGTGTATTGACTGCATGATGAAGACTGGAAATGCCGGCTTGCTGTCTATATCTGCTGTATTGTGGGCAATCTATAAGGATGTGGTGGATGGTTAGAGGAATATCACAGTTGGCACAATTTAGAGGTTGGTCCTTGGTGAGAAGATGACTGTGTGTTAGTTTGGAGTGTCCAATTCTAAGCCGAGTGATGTTAACTTGATCTCTTCTTTTCAGTCTTTGGAGATGCAGAAAAGGTTTTGTACAGCCTGAGCGAGCTTCATGGAGTTTACTGCTAACTGATGACCATGTCTGTATCCATTTTTGCATGTACATATGTTTAGTACCATTGATGACGTCTTGATGTGGAGAAGCGATCGAGGCATCACTGACGGGATGTTTAGCTGCCTCTTTTGCAGCTTCATCTGCAGTTTCATTGCCTGTTATGCCAACATGAGAGGGAGTCCATACAAAGGATACCTTTTTATCGGTCTTATTTATATTGTGACACAAAAGTCGAATTTCATGGATTAGTGCGTGGTTTGGCTCGGAGTTTTGTATGGCAAGTAGTACACTTAAGGAAACAGTGAATATGGTACAGTGACTTTTAACGGATGAATTGGTTATATATAGAAGCGCTTCCTTAATAGCGAATGCTTCACAGGAGAAAATGCTAAACAGGCGAGGTAAACTGTAGAGCATTGTTTGATCAGGATACACAATTGCACATCCTCTTCCCTCTTTTGTTTTGTTTACTGAAGTATTTAAACCAGATAAATGGGTGTAGAAAAAGGGTAATGTGTTACTATCAAAATATTTATTTACCATCATTTGATCATTATTGTGCAAATTATTGATACAAAAGCCAAATTTTCTACCTACTTTCAGTTAGATTCTATAGGTAGATTTTGGCTGTAAGTTGTTTCAACTAGACAGCCTTCTTCTTCTTCCTCTTCTTCTTCTTGTTGTTCTTCTTCATGGAATTAGGCCGTGATTGCTACAGCCACTCAAAGGAGAATGCATATCCATTTAGGTAATACTGATGGTTAAGGAAACAGTAAAGTCTTTGAAAAGCAAGGGATATACAATTCTTTCACACAAATTCTATAATATTTCGTGAAGTAAGTTTTCGCCTGACTCATAGCATATAAAAATTACTAAGAACGCTGAGGCTTTTGAGGCTATTTACTGAAATAATTACATGCTTTATTCGTTATTCCAGCATCTTATAGTGCATCGGTAGAAGTTCTAGAGCCTTTTTGAGATCGTTTACTTTGACCTGTGATGGTTGTTTTTTTTTTTTTTTTTGGGGGGGGGTGGGGGGGTGGGGGGAACTTACAAAAACACTACCACAACAGCAGCAGCTATCTTTTCCTGCCATGCTGAAAATGTTGTTACATCAATTTACAAATCCCAAATCAGGTGTTCATCGAACTGGGTTCCTGGATCTAACCTATGACTTTAATTTGCTATTAAATAGTGTGGATGTTTACATTTCAAATTTTTTATTTTATGATTCCTTGAATACAAGGCTGCCATGGCGAGAAAGCTTAAGTTCTTAACAACAGTTTGGTTATATATACACATTTTCTAAAAGGAAAGAACGTAACAAGATTCATGAAAATTAAAACATATGCTAAGATCTTTAAACCAGAAATCTTTATACGGTTTTAAAATGAAGTCTTCCACAATGCTCTGAAAGACACAATAAAATATGTTTCGTGGAAAGTTTAACAAACAGAAAAAAGTAATACTTATGAGTAATCAATTGAAGTTCAGCTGCACCCAAAATTGCTCATGACGTCTCTGTGATGAATTGGGCGATGATAATTGTTGCCTCCAACTGGGAGTTTCCGGTTTTAATTTGCGTGCTTTATGTTTCGTCTGGCTGTTGAATTTGTTGAGGTTCGACAAATGTGACGAATGGCTGTTTAAGCATATCTAGGCTAGTGGCAGAGCGAGCACGCACGCACGCACGCATGCACGTACATAACGGGAGTTCAACTCTCTTCACGGTCGTGTCGGTCGTACGATCGATAATGTGCGCTTCAGCTTCTGCCAGATCACGCATTTTACCTACATAGTCATGGTTCGTCTCTTTTCTCCTGGCAACGATTGTGCTTGCTTTCAACTCTGCGTTAGACCTACCACTTAGGCGGCCCGGTTTCGATCCCAGGGACCCACATGTGGTATTCATGGTGGACGAAGCGGCGACTGGGCGGGTTTTCTCCGGGTTCACCGGTTTCTCCCGCCACGCATTCCACCAATTTCTCAACCGTCACCTTTTCATTCATCGATTTCGCCTGCATTTCATATCCTCGTCCTCACTCTCATGCCTGGTGCTTGACTGACCACACGCTTCCAGGTCTTCACTCTGTCCGGTCCATAGGTTCGTCTGCTCCTCGACAGGCGTCTGACTCTAGGCACTGGCTTGTAAAGTCCTACATAAGGGGGAGTGTAAACAGGTGAAGAAAAAGATGAAGAAGAAAAAGAAGAAGAATACTAGTCACAAAAGTAGAGAGAGTCAAGAATGGAGTAATCTAAGAACTGCGAGTTACTAAACGTAATTTTGTAACGTGTTGCCCACATTATTTTATCTACATTAAAATTATCTATTATACGTTGTACATTTCGTATATTTAATGAAATATATTTATTAGGTAATGATAAGGGGCTTTGGAAACAATACAAGGAAAAAAGGAAAGACACGTACATAACAAATATTGTTGCTATATTTCGCAATTATGCATGCTAGTTTCATATGTGAACTTAAAGTAAAATAAGAGAAGGCAATTGTCACGGTTGATAAGGAAAAATTTTATAAGCAATTCAAAACGCAACTCTTAACTTACAGCTAATATTACTCATTTGTTTCCACAGCTGAAAAATGATCTATTCATATTTGGGATTTGGGATGTAACAATCCTTGGAGCCGTGTTTTCTAAATTCACATCTGGACTCGTTTTCTGAGAGCTGTAGTGATGTTTCTCAAGAACATGGTAAAAGATATAATGTTCTTGAAAAAGCGTTATCAAGGTAAATAAATACCTTCAGTGCTAGCCGACTGCTTCTGGAATATTATTCGAGAGTGTAAAATTGTTTACAGGAGAAGAAAAATAAGCTTTAATATTCTTAGAGAAAATATTTTGTACAGGTCTATTTCATTTCAAATACGTGATTTCATAGGTACATAATTATGTATAGGTCAGTGTATATGTTTTGTTTTATAGCGTGTGAATGATTAATAAATAATCACATTAGTGGCTCAATAGTAATACTTGTTTAGTCTATTTAAATACACAGCGTAGAAATAAAAATTAAGAAATTAAGAACTATAAATGAAACCCTCAGAAAAATGACTTTCATGGCTTTTGTATAATAATAATAATAATAATAATAATAATAATAATAATAATAATAATAATAATAATAATAATAATAATAATAATAATAATAATAATAATAATAATAATAATAATAATAATAATAATAATAATAATAGTAATAATAATAGTAATAATAATAATAACAATAATAATAATAATAATAATAATAATAATAATAATAATAATAATAATAATAATAATAATAATAATAATAATAATAATAATAATAATAATAATAATAATAATAATAATAATAACAATAATAACAACAATAATAGTAATAATAATAATAATAATAGTAATAATAATAATAATAATAATAATAATAATAATAATAATAATAATAATAATAATAATAATAATAATAATAATAATAATAATAATAATAATAATAATAATAATAATAATAATAATAATAATAATAATAATAATAATAATAATAATAATAATAATGGTAATAGTAACAACAAATTTTGTAGTCGTCTAAAGCAGTTAATAATCGTTATCCTGACGAATGCTCCCTCGTGTACTTTGCAGGAACGGTGCTCGTTACCCTAAGGTGCACAGGTGCTGCGGTGCCGTGGTTAAACATGCAAATCTCTGTTCACATCATTAGTCACTTGCAATGCAAAGCAAACCTTTACTCGTGGTATTTTTGTCAGCGCTTGAATATTCCGTTATAAAGATTTGCATGTTTGCACGGCGTCTCTGCTTAGGTACTAATCCTGTCGTTTAGAAAAACAAGATTGGTTCACAAGAACCTTCTAAGTGAGCACATAACAAAGTAGTAAAGGAACTTCGCCGTTAAGTCATATTTCAATAACAATAGCATATTGGGAAACGATTGGGGGACATTACGATTCCCAGAGAGTCTTATAGATGAGTTATGTCCTCGCATTAAATATATTCTCAGTTTGGTCGTTAATGTTAGAAAGATAACTACAAAGATTCCTAAGGTAATAGCTTAGTTAACTTTACAATTGTACAGTATTTTACTTTACAATTTTGCTAATAAAATATAAAACAATTAAAAAAAATCACTTGTGTTTATGCAATAAAATTCAGCATTTGCTCTCAAAATACACACACACACACACACACACACACACACACACACACACACACACACACACACACACACCTAGGCGGCCCGGGTTCGATCCCAGGGACCCGCATGTGGTATTCGTGGTGGACGAAGCGGCGTCAGGGCGGGTTTTCTCCGGGTACTCCGGTTTCCCCCGCCATCTCATTCCACCGGTGCTCCATCTTCATTCCATGTATCATCAGTGTCACCGCCTGCGGTGCCATAGTAGTAAAAGCGGGGGTTAAACACTACAAACAACACACACACACACACGCATTCCTAAACCGCTTGACCGTTGACCTCAAAATTCCCCACGTGTATGTACTTTTTTCCTGTCCATTTTACTATACATGTAACATTCACATGGTTTTCTATACTCGCTTTTCTTTTACCTATTAACTCATATATTCTTCCCTACTCGCCATTCAACATGCAGTTCATACAGTTTTCTATGACAGAAATGAAATGCCACATCTTGCATTCACACGGCCTTCTCCTCTCACTTTTCCGTTACAAACACAACAAGTTTTCCTTCTTATCCTCTTCAGCGTACAATTCATACAATTTTCTATGGTTTAAATAGAAATGCTACACATTACAGTCACAACATTTTCTCTAGGTACACACTTTTCTTTTATGAAACACAATTGCACTTCTTACTCTACTCTCTCTTCTGCAAACAATTCATATCATTTTCCACATCTTGGAATTGAAATGCGCGCATTACATTGACATGGTTATTTTTACTCATGTTTCTTTTACAAAACACAATCCTATTTATTTCTCTACTATCTCTTCTATCAAGAATTCATACAATTTTCTATGTGATTGACATAGTGTTTTCCTGGTGTTTTATTTATTTTGGGGCGTTATCCTATCTAACGTAAGTCTAAAATTGTGGGGATCAAATCGTTAAACCACGGCAAACCGGGTATTTCACCTAGTATTTTATAAGCGGAGATCTGTATGACATTTTCTCTTCAGTCTAAGTGACGGTTGTTCTTTGTTCTTTAATATAGTCATAATTTCTCTCTATCTGTAATATTAGGAGGAGAAATGTAATCACTATACACTAAAGCTCGAGTCTTTTGGAATAGAAAGAGCTAAAATGAGTAACGCAACTTTTTAAAGCTAGTAGTTCTTAAAGAGCCCGAAGGGTTATTCAAAATTTGAGTCAAGTTCCCACGAGGATACTACACAAATACGCATATTTATTCTTTAGTTAATGGAAAGTATTACCGAAGCTGTCACCAAAGGCTTGTTGCCTTCCTGACTTCACAATACGCTAATCGTCTTCCCATCCCTTTGCCCCTGTTTGTTAAACCTGAGGGTTGTAGACAAAAAATAGAGCCCAGGTTGTAGCCTTAATTGATCGTGGTGCTGTGAATGTTAATGATTTGAACGACCGTCTGGGTTTTTTGTCCACCTTCTAGTAGCTTAGGCCTAAGAGCAGACAAGTATGTGTACCGGGGTCTTGTCTGAGACAGCATTCGTATAAACGGCACATGTCTATTGTTTGTTGGCATTTAACGATCTGTTCTTTTTTGTGTTTATTTGGAGCACGAGTTTATTGACTGTATTATACATCTTTGTTGTAGCTTGTCTTTGTTATATTTATAATGCAACATAATTATTTAAGTGATCCAACTTCCAGTTTCTCTTCTAGAGCCACTCCAAAGTGAGTAACTAGTAGGTAAGTCCTCATTCAGTAATATTAATTATGTTAGACGGTAACAGCTTTGCTTAGATTTGCTCTAGTTTGTTTGTAGGTATATAAAATATGTTAACACGCTTAGGACCATAACCTCATTTTAAAAGACTGCATTAGGGATTTAGCATGTTACATTCTCAGTCTATATTAAGTTTTCACACTCTGCAGCATTTCAAGAACAACGTACTGTGACGCCGGCTATGGTGTACAACAAAAGATGGTCGGGTCAAGCTACCTCACCACATACCAGTAGCGTATCAAAGGCGCTCAAGGTAGGACTGCCTCGGGTGACTGTTGTGAACACTTGACAATGAGGGCGGCACGTCAAGGTTATTCGAAAGGCATCCAACGGCCGGGGTATTTGAAGAAGTTCCAGAAAAGGTGAGTTCGAGAAAGGTCCACATTACTCATCCTCGTTATATAAGGAGGCGAGGCAACGAGAGTTATTTACAGATATGAGTCGTCGCAGCCCTCTAATATCTCTTCATGATGAAATTTCGGCCCCCTTCTAGGCTTATGTTTAGGGATTCAGATTATAATAGGATTATTTTTAGCCATACATTATTCAACCCATATTGATTTAGGTTTTTCCAGAGTTGCACACATCTGCCGAGATGTAAATTATGGATAGTTTAGTGATGTACGATCGTCAGAAGAGAATCGGCGCGTTATGAAAGAAGATAGGAAAGCAGTTAAGGAGTGTTGAGTGATAGCATAGTTAGAATTAGTTTTTGCGAGACAAAGAGAGAACTGAAAAACAGAGAATTGTGAGTTGTGTATACGATAAGGAAACAATTGTGAGTTGTAAGGACTGAAGACCGTGTTAACGTCTGTAAAAGAGAAATGTATATTTGACTAAACGGTTTTGGAGGAGAACAAAGTGACAGAAAAGTAACTGGACTGGACTTTTGTTGTTTCTGTCACAATACGTTTTAATAATCTTTTTTACTTTTTCTTTCAGTTGCCAAAGTGCTGGATGTTTGCTTCTGATTAAAAAATTTAGTAGTAAGATCCCCCCAGATTTCGAAGTACACTAATGTGTCTGGTGTGAAACAAAAACTGAGATGAATCTTACATTTTGTGTTCAATTTCATCATCTTTAAAGGAAACTAAATGAACAATTTAATTATGTATCTCCAAAAGCAAGCTACCCTTTACATATTTATATACATTTTATAATATCTACATCTTTTTTTTTTTTAAACGATTAACGGTTTTGATTCTGATTCCACATTTTTCACGCAGTGGCGCGACCAATTAAACGTGTTTATTAATTTTTTTAAAAGTAGCCAACGAGATTCTCTTATCTACTCTCTTTTAATTTGGTATATAGCAGGGAAGCCATTAGATATAAACGAAATTTGATGACAGACAGAAAAGCAGATATTGATTAATTTACAATTTATTGTGTGAGATATACCAGTCCTAAACATACATTATTGAAGTTTTCCCAGGTTGAAGTTTTCTTATGTAATCTATATATGTAACTTGTTTGAAGATCTGCGATTCTTCATCTTCCATACATTCATTACTGAAAAAAGACATAACCTATAAACAGATGAGCGTTATTTCCGTATTTTACACATTACCAAGCTCGTACTGAAAAATTTGAAGCCATTCGAACCAGTCAAACCTTTAACGTCTGTAATATAAAGTGGACAGAAGAATATGGATTAATATGAATAGTATAATGCTTAGGATACCTATCAATTTGTAATTGGGTAGACAAGTTCATTTGAGTGTCATACATAATCTTGTTTTCGAAAAATATGCTTAACAGTTACATTTGAATTAATAACAATTTAAAATTAAGCTCTGACATGTAGATTTTGGATGTTGAAGATCTAAAAATGTATAAAATGACTATGCCCTACAGTTTAGTGAGCAATGACACCTTCAGGTGTTTCTCAGGTCAAAGTTCCGACATGGCCAAAAAAGCTAAAGAGCTATACAAATGAAACAATAACATAAAAATAACTCTATTAAATTGACATAGTAATTAGAAAATTGATCTAACACGGATATTTATTTAATTCACTGCAACTGTGTATGTAATCTTATAAATTAATTTATCGATGACCTACATAATAACTATACTATAAGAAAAACTAGGTATAGAATAATGAGATCATTTACAAAATTAATTTAAAATATATTTGTTTCTTCTTATTATTTGAAGAAGCTGAAGAACAATTATAAAACGTCCACTTTCGCTATTTCTTGCTAACCTTTTCATGAGCTTTTTTGAAATACCAATCATTTAAGTATTTCCTTTAATTTTTAAATCCAGGTACAGATATGTGGATGACATTTTTCTATTGTTCCTGAGAAACATATAAATGATGCTTTAAAACGTTTAAATTTACAATATAAAGCCATAAAATTCACCTTGGAAACTGAAAATTATGGTTGTCTTACGTTCCCAGATTTATTAAATATAATAAAACAGACAAATAAATTTGGGTGGTGAAGATAGAAACAACACAGGTATGTAATACCTTTAATCTAGATTAAATATAATCATTTGAAAATGTAGTTCCTAGTTGTATATTTTTCCTTCATTGATATCAACATGCAACTAAACATCCTCATGAAATTAGAAATTTATAAAATTAAAGTCCAAATTAACATGTTATGCAGTCTTACTGTTAACATATGTTGACATCATGTACTTAAATACACATTACTTTTTCTACAGGAAAACAGAGTTCGACTTATTTCAGAAAAGGAAAGTTAAAGTTAAAAAACGAGGATGAGCTATAAAGGCGAATGGCATATGAAATAGTTTTAACGTATGCTCAAAAATTCAAAGGGATTAAACCTGTTCCCCAGCGGTTCTAAGCGGGGAAAATTGATTCTTTCTTTTTTTTTTTTTTTTTTTAATTTATACATTTAGTTTTCCACACCTGACACTCATCCGACCAACCATTGCTCAACATAACGATGCCCCTAACTTTGCATGCATCTGGCCCATTCCATTTAATGTTTATTTCATTTACCCCTCTTAGTGACAAGCGGTTTGAGAGAAAAAAACACGCTGTGCTAGGGAGCAAAGTAATCGTATTTTCAAAGAACGTGTTGGCTGATGGCGTGGAGACGCAGATGAAATCACATTTCCATACCTAGTCAAATCACAGCGTGTGACCTTCACAGCTCAGCTTTCGGTACGTATAACGATTTTAGCCTACTTCTCATTTCTGAGTCCAATATTTAAAAAAAAAAAAAAAAAAAAAAAAATGTTCTATCGATGTAACTTTTCTACTTCAAATAGCTCTTCCTTACTTTAAATCATTCAAATATTTTGTTTTAAGCTCCGACATTAGTTGCGTTATTGCATGCTATAGGAAATCACAAATATGATCCAAATATGCAAACATAACCTGTACACTCAACACTGTTAACAGCTGTCTCGTTCAACACTCGCGACTCTATCACAAAAAACTCGTTTCTCTCGCCGCTACACTCGCTTATTTAGATGAAAATGGCGTAGCACGGATTTTTCTAGACATTCACCTTTTCTCGAACTTCTCACAAACAAGTTGGCAGTAGAAAGTTCGCGAACAGTCTGGAAACGCTCCGCTCTGCCGCTCCGTTGTCGTCGGCCACGTGTTTAGAAGCCGAGCACTAGTGTGAGGTAACATTCCGAGGATCCAGTTTCCTTACACAACAACAACAGAAATGGTATTTCCTCCTTCCAATTTTGCATACGTAGATGTGAACTACGTGACCGGCACAGCCTATTATTCCCATGTTTGTCCTATTTTCGATTATGGTTATGTACACCTGCCGACAATAGGTGAATCTATCAGCTATTTTTATGTGGCTTACGCTGGGGTATCCAATTGAATAATGGGTAACGGCTTGCTCGTATTAAAATGCATGGGCATAGCTAAGTGTAAGTGGGCACGGGCTCGGAAAACAGTTCATATTCTTGCCTATAGGAGTATATGTATCTTGTATCTGCGATCCCGTTTCGTAAAGAGGTGAAGGGTGGCATCGCACATGCGCGTTCTTAATAAACCTTTCTCGTATAGGAAATGCATGTGTTATGCGTCATTGTACCACAATGGTGTGAGATCAACAATATTAAGGAATTTAGCCACAGCAGTGAAACATAACTTACACATAGAGATTTACTTACTGAATGACAGGATATTCATTTTCACAATGAGAAGTACAGGCAGTTTCCCTCAAACAATTACAATCGTCTGCAAGAAGTATGTCTGAGGCATTGGTGCAGAGGTTGGCAGCGGTTTGCTCTGCAACTATCGACGTTACTTGCACTGCTATTCCTGGGTAATTTTGGCACGTTCGGCCCTTGTTTATACCTGTCCGGAGTTGGAATTACAAAAAATGTTTGCTGTATGTAAGTAAATAATATTCTTACAAAAGCTAATTCTGCTAACAGAATAAACTTTTATTATAAATTTACATGTTCCGTTATAGGTAAGGGTTACATATAAACAGATGTTTAAAGAGCAAGTTGGTATGCGACAGCTTTGAGATTTGAAATTCCATGGTTGACTATTAGGAAAAGTAATAGTGATTTCCACTTTAGAATTGAACAAATATTTAAAACTTCAAACCAATAATAAAACATTTTTCTGGAGTATAAAAAGCTTTTTTGGCTTAAATTGTGTGTTTTAACTAAACTTACATTTTTTGTGTAGTAAGATTTTTGACTATTTCTTATAGTTTACCAGTTATACAAAGGCCAATCAGAATGAGGTCTTCACGGGCCTATTCCCAGAAAATTAAAAATAACTACAACTTTTCTTGACATGGAAATGTCGTGCTCAATATGTTGGACATTTGATATTTGAATCAAAATTTTTGGAGCCATTCTAGAGAAAATAAAAAAATACAAAAATGTTTCCATGTAAAGGGTAGTTTTGAGTACGGGCTATTCTAACAATCTTTCGGTCGCATCCTTGAAAGACGCTAAACTTAAATAGAACATTAGTATCAACTAATCAACTATTTCAACTGCAAGTATTTCAACTAAAAAAAACCTAGCCTTATCCATTCTTAAAAAATTCTGTGGGAATCTTTTTAACTCACCATTTCTTTCAATGCACGCATTAGAAAGTCGTTTCTTCTCATTCATTTGTCACAATCAGCTTGTACTTTCTTTCTAAAACGGAACCATTTATTATTTAGCCTGTTTATTTTATTCTCTTTTTTCCTTATAGGCTCCTGAGATTACTTTTCTTCGTTTTGAAATACCGATATCAAGCTTTAGGTTTAAATATAATATTTGCACTATTAGGTAGGGAGGTATAAAAGGAAAATAATGAATATACCATCTAGTACGAAAGGGAATGTTGAGAAATGATAAGCTGTAGTGCACAAAATGATCATAAACGGGCGGTGAGAAGGGAGTTCCCTTTGATTCGTACTGTCCACTGAAAGGTATATATATTTTGTCATCTCTAAGGCAACAAACCTTTTTAATCGTAAGCCCATAGTTCTTCAAAATGAGATATTTAGCCAAAGATTTTATTCTTTGTCGAAATGTTTATCTCATTTGACTGAATTTCAATAGAATAGTAAAGCTAGAATATGTCCCGTTAAATAAAAGTAGATTAATTTTAAGCTTAAAGTCCTAATAGTTTTATTAAAAATATACAGTAAGACTATTAATATAATTTTAGTTGCACTTTATAGTTTTAAAATTCATTGCTTTGCCCTTTCTTCGCATTTGAAAATTCTAAGCTTTAGAGTAAGTTTTTTTGTACTATCAACAATTAAAGAAAGTATACGTAGTATAATTAAAGATAGACAAAGGACTATTAACAACTTATTCAGGATAGTGACAAGTATCAAAGATTTAAAGGATGAACCTGATTTCCATTACAACCTGAATATCAGGTGACAATTCCAGAATTAAAAATACAACATGAAATGTATATGAATATGTATGTTCTAGCATTGGTCTTCAAGAATCAACCACTAGAAAAATAAACCGCGCACGTTCAGGAAAACAGCGGGGTCATTTCTGAGAAAACAGAGTTCACCTTAGTCGAGTTTAAAATCATATTTTAACTATGATTATCTGTACGGTGTTAAAATGGATAAATTCTGATTTTGGGACAAACGACTATTTGTGTTGTAAATGAAATTCTCGGCTGTTTAACACGCACTCTCTCAATTCTGTTTGGAACTGTGTTTCTTGAAGTTTCTCATGTGAAACAGCGTTCATATTTGACAGTTTACCAAAGATACACATGAATTACAGTATGTTTATTTCAGCATGTGCTTGCATCTAACACAGTGTTAGTGAAGAGAAGGTTTTTTTTTTTAGGTAGTCTTCTGCAGGCAGTTCCCTTATATGAATAGAACGAAATTGAAAGTAGGCTTGGAATACCGAACCTTCTTGTTTCTATTTTAGGCAGGTAGCTTACCCACACCATTAAAAAATCTTAAGCATATTGTCATACATATCTTTGACTCGTTATGTACACTTTTTTTAGCCTTTAAGATAAAAATCGGTCCCTTCTTGCGTATTCATAAGACACCTGTAGAGCCACAACATTTAGACGCACCTAACGAGGTAACCTAAGGGGGAACAAACAAGCGGAAGAAAAAGAACGGATGACATGTAGCGGAAAGGGGGAAAGGGGGAGGGTGACAGAACACTTTGCATCAAAATCGGTTAATTCCAACAAAGTGCTAATAGATTGGCGTTGGTTGTTTCCTTCCGCTCAGTTTGAGATAAAAAAAACAACAGAATAACGCAGTGCAAACAAGGTAGGGAAAAAACAAGCAAAGAATGGAGATTAATGCTTTCTATTGAGAACCAAAAAAATAATTAAACAGGGAGATGGTATACAAGAGGGTTAATCTTGCTATTGGGGAGGGGAGGCAAAAAAGAGTCAACTTTGCCGACTCATTAGTATAGCGTTTGTATTTGGGAAGTCATCCGAAGCGGGTTCTGAGACCTCCAAGTGTGTCCAATGAGTTTTCAAAAGCACACTACACAAAAAGCAAACTCGTTTTTCATTCCTTGACGTTGTCAATCAACCCAGCAAACACTGTGTTGCCTAACTTGACTTTTGCATGCTGTATACCAATTTGCAACCTGGGTGCAATTTGCTTACTGTGAATGACAGATTTACTGAAGAAAAATCAACTGAAAACGAATTGTTGCAGAGCTGAAAAGAACTGCTTACTGAGAACTGTAATATTTTGCTCTTTTATCCATTGCACTGCTTTGTATCAAAATTATGTTTTCGAGTAAATGCATGTTTCCAAACAGATCCCTTGTGCTAGGTTGAACAGTGTTTTTTCTTTCTATCACATCAGATTTAAGGGAAAATCAAGAATTTCTGTTTTATAAAATTTGGTAAATAAATACAGGAGTACATAAAACCGAACTAATTTTAATTAATATAGGTGTAAGACAAGAATGCAGGGTGTCACTGACACTTTTTAATATGCAAGTAAATGACATAATCCAACATTGGAAAAGCATAATTAAATCAAGATTAAAACTAAATCGAAAGAAAGTTTTAAATATCTTATTATATTATGTTTTAGAGGGCTTATACAAGAAATGGTTTCAGATAAAAAAACGCAGAAAAGAGTTCCAAGGATAGCAGTACGCATACCAGGCATCAACATAAAATTACGATTACCCAAGTATACGTTCTGATCCAATAATGTTTGAAATAGGAATTGGAAACATTTTACAATGATTTGGACAAAACAATCGAAGAAAGTTCATATGGATGACTTCAACGCAAGTCAAAATAAAGAAAGAAGGGAAAATGCTGTTAGGTCTATATGGTATAGAAACTATAGGAATAACCAAGGTTAGGCGCTCCAGGGCAAAGACTGTAATGCTTGAAATTGTGCTATATAGTAAAACGTCAGGTGAAATTTTATAAATTTTATTTTATAGCCAATGTGTATGTAAAATGTTAACTGAAACAAAAATCCAAGGGTCAAAAGGTGTAAATAATCACATTTAATCGTTTTTATATCTGTTCTAGTAAGGCTTAAAGCCCACATGGCTCAATCCAATGCAAACTGAATGCCTTATATTATCCAAAAATCCTTAGTTCCCTAGTTTGCTTATTGACTGAACTACTTAAGTTAGATTAATGATTTTACGAGATAATCATTTTTTGATTAAAATTAGATGGAAAATTAACAGTTTCATTGTTATAGTAAAGAGTATCTTCTGATCCATGCCAACACAATTTTTTTTTTAAAATAAGGCATTCTACAATTTTCTCTAAGTTACTGCAGTAATAATAATAATAATAATAATAATAATAATAATAATAATAATAATAATAATAATAATAATAATAATAATAATAATAATAATAATAATAATAATAATAATAATAATAATAATAATAATAATAATAATAATAATAATAATAATAATAATAATAATAATAATAATAATAATAATAATAATAATAATTAATATTAATAATAATAATAATAATAATAATAATTAATATTATTATTAATAATAATAATAATAATAATAATAATAATAATAATAATAATAATAATAATAATAATAATAATAATAATAATAATAATAATAATAATAATAATAATAATAATAATAATAATAATAATAATAATAATAATAATAATAATAATAATAATAATAATAATAATAATAATAATAATAATAATAATAATAATAATAATAATAATAATAATAATAATAATAATAATAATAATAATAATAATAATAATAATAATAATAATAATAATAATAATAATAATAATAATAATAATAATAATAATAACATATGCATGCCTAAGTGCCAGCGTTAATAAGAGGGAATGGTGAAACTTGTAGGTTAACTATATTAAGAAATCCTGTAAATTCACCGTTAACGACATTAAACAGCTTTCCATTTTGAAGTGGTAACTCAGTGGTTTCGTTATGGCTAACACCTAAGAAATGTGTCAAGTCATCGCTCAGTAGAATGAGGTTATTCCCGAAGGTCAATCAAATCATATAGGGAGTATTAAACCAAAATAGTATAGCACACACAAAATTTAATGGCAGGTGGCAGGAGGAACTTTTCAACACAAAGTCTACAAAGCAGGCCACGCTTTGCGATGTTGTGTAATTAAACACTCTGTGAAATCATGTTGTAAAGCTGGTGATATAAATGTTACTACCGCCCACAAAATTTATTTGTACAAGACAAAAATATAATCTGAATATGAAGCCATCGGCCGCCATTAAATTTTTTGTCAGCCACAACAACGATTGATTGTGCTGTGACACTGTTTGAGGAAGCAAATTGGATGCCAAATTCCGGCTCTAGTGCTTTAACTGATAACAAAGTAGACGACTTCCTGGAGTCTCTATGCAGAAAGTTGAAACAGCACGGCTTTCTGAGGTGTTCATCTCTTGGGGACAGTTTGTTCAGCCCGTCAAGAGACCAGCTGCAATAGTGAAGCCACTTTTTGAGTTAAAAATAAAACGACAAACACATAACCAAAAATAAAAGAAGGGAACAAAGAAAACAACAAGCCTCTCTGATTGGGAAACCGGGCTCGGTAGATGTCATCACAGTCGCAACATTTCCTTAATGAACAAACGAAGGGATGTTTTTTATGGGATGATGGGAAAGCCAGCCACATCAACGCCATCTATATGGAAATAAAGCCCAGTAATGTGTTTGCTCCAGTAGCCAGATCCCCCAGCTCGTAATTCCATTAAGGTCCTATAGGCTAACGTTTTAGTATTTTTTCTTGCCATGAACACCAGTTGAAACATCATAACTTAACTGAGGAGCGTGACGGAGCAAAAACCCATTTTACAAGTCATGCATTTTGGACTTGCATGAAAGGTTCAAACCAAGGCTCAGACTTTTTAAACGTCTCTTATAAATTGGTGTATTTAAATAAACAAGTTATACAGTTCAAAACTTGCGTTGAGAAAAAGATCCAAATTTGTAATTTCTAAAATATGTAGCCAATCTTTATGTACTAAAATGTATTACTAAAATACACTTTTGAAAACATTTGGTCTAAAGCTTGTTTAATGATTAGGTATATATGCTAAATAATTGTACGTTCAGCACGAACAATCAATGCTAATTAAAGTGAAATTATATTTTTGCTTCACTGCTGGCATGCAATTGTAGAATACCAAATTATTTTTACTTTCTTAAAAAGTTATCCTAGTATGGAAATAAAATGTATGAATATATCATCACGATTACCTTTTCCTGCACGTTTATTTGTAATGATAGTCAGTTTTTTTATTTTTATAATCCCCTTCTAATAAGTGTACGAGCTTTTACTCGATTAACACGTCTTCTTAATTGGAGTAATACAATTTTATCAGGTTAGTTAAAAATATATACAATTGATATAAAAGTTCAATATATCGAGGTTTCACCACAAATATACGTTTTGAGGTACTCCGTTATCGTTCTTTTTGACAGTAGTTGGAGTGCTTCTATGTTAATTATCTTTAATAACACTGCGAGGCCTGATAGTTTTCCATAATTTAACTGGTCATCCAATGCTTGTTTTCATGACTATTACTTCCAGACCGAAGATCGGGAAATACCTAATTAGTTAATGACAACAAGAATGAGTTTGAGAGCTTGATAAACTTACCTGGGAATAAATTATTATAGGCAAGAGAATATTTCACTAAATATTTCTTTTTCATTCTTTTTACTTTCTCTACTGCGTGTAGAAGTAGGGGAAGTATTTTATTCCCCAAAAATTTTGATGTCGAGATTTTACCGGAAGTACCAAGGTCCACTAAAAGACTTGCAGACCGCCCCGGGGTAAATTCAGTCAATGTGTGAGTGAACTTTGTTCTGCTTGTAAGAGAAGCGAGCGGGAAAGTAACTCCGGATCAGAAGGTTGCGTGTTCGAATCACGTTGGGGTCATATAGGATCCTTTGTTCTTCGTTTTTCTTTCTTTCTTGCGTATATGGTTCTTCTTCCTGACCATATGAAATGGATAAGCGAAACGTACCCAGAACAATTCCGTGGCGCAACAGTAGCGTGTCTGCCTCTCGATCAGAAGGTTGCGTCTTCGAATCACGTCGGGGTCATTTTCATCTTTTTACTTTCACTACTGCTAAGTAGGGGAAGCATTGTATTCCACCCAAAAATTCGATGTCGAGATTTCACCGGAAATATATGTTTTGAGGCCCCCTGAATCCAAAAAAAAGCATTTTTAGAAAAAGGTCCGTGTGTGTGTGTGTGTGTGTGTGTGTGTGTGTGTGTGTGTGTGTGTGTGTGTGTGTGTGTGTGTGTGTGTGTCTGTCAGTCTGTCAGTCTGTGGACAGCATAACTCAAAAACGAAAATTAGGTCAAAAACCAAAGTTGGTATTTTAAGCTTAATGTCGTTCAAGGATGTGACACGAAGATTTTGAAGAAATTAACCCCATCCTAAACTACCCTTTACATGGAAAATTTTGATTTTCTTGAAAATGGCTCTAACGATTTTGCTTAAAATGCCATATGTTTGAAATATTTTTATGACAAATGAAATGTATATCTTGAATTTTCTGGCTATAGTCCCTTTAGTCGTATTTACTCTGGACGACTATTGCATAACTGGTAAACCGTTAGAGATAGACCAAATTATACTTTACAAAAAATGTAGATCTTGGTAAAATACACAATTTATGCCCTAATAATTTTCTTGTAGGGTGAACCATTTCGGAGATATTCCTTGTTATATGTGTGAGTTTCGGAAAACTTAGAACTTTAGCGAAATGCCACAACATTCATTTTTTTGTGTTAATCGTGCAAAGTGAACGGAATCTCAAAGGTCAAAAAGATTTGACTATCGCACAAAGCCTTCTGTATTCTAATATCTCCCTTTCAGCTACAAGGACATAAGCAATAAGATAATTTGTGCAAATGTTTGCTAGAGTGTTCTGTGTATTTATCTTAACTAACACGAAGAAGATAAAGGAATAAGGGTTTGTAAGAATGGTTATTACAAGAGTAAAGAAAGTCATGTGAGTGCTACACATCGTTGTTGTTTTCCTTTTTTTCCATCTCCCCCCCCCTCTCTCTCTCTCTCTCTCTCTCCCCGTCTTTCCCTCTTCAGTAAATGCTCCTTCCTTTTACAGTTTGGATAAGAGAAATGCATACAGGTGACTCCGTGGCGCAACGGTAGCGCGTCTGACTCCAGATCAGAAGGTTGCGTGTTCGAATCACGTCGGGGTCATTTTGATTTTTTTTTTCCGTCTTACCTTCTTCAGTAAATGCTCCTTCCGTTTACAGTTTGGATAAGAGAAATGCATACAGGTGACTCCGTGGCGCAACGGTAGCGCGTCTGACTCCAGATCAGAAGGTTGCGTGTTCGAATCACGTCGGGGTCATTTTGATTTTTTTTTTTTTCGTCTTAACTTCTTCAGTAAATGCTTCTTCCGTTTACAGTTTGGATAAGAAAAACGCATACAGGTGACTCCGTGGCGCAACGGTAGCGCGTCTGACTCCAGATCAGAAGGTTGCGTGT
The DNA here is from genome assembly GCA_030765045.1 of Tenodera sinensis. Taxonomy (NCBI): domain Eukaryota; kingdom Metazoa; phylum Arthropoda; class Insecta; order Mantodea; family Mantidae; genus Tenodera; species Tenodera sinensis. The sequence continues at coordinate 89,179,740 of CM060963.1, forward strand.
TCGAATCACGTCGGGGTCATTTTGATTTTTTTTTTTCCGTCTTACCTTCTTCAGTAAATGCTCCTTCCGTTTACAGTTTGGATAAGAGAAGCGCATACAGATGACTCCGTGGCGCAACGGTAGCGCGTCTGATTCCAGATCAGAAGGTTGCGTGTTCGAATCACGTCGGGGTCATTTTGATTTTTTTTTTTTCCGTCTTACCTTCTTCAGTAAATGCTCCTTCCGTTTACAGTTTGGATAAGAGAAACGCATACAGGTGACTCCGGGGCGCAACGGTAGCGCGTCCGACTCCAGATCAGAAGGTTGCGTGTTCGAATCACGTCGGGGTAATTTTGATTTTTTTTTCGTCTTACCTTCTTCAGTAAATGCTCCTTCCGTTTACAGTTTGGATAAGAGCAACGCATACAGGTGACTCCGTGGCGCAACGGTAGCGCGTCCGACTCCAGATCAGAAGGTTGCGTGTTCGAATCACGTCGGGGTAATTTTGATTTTTTTTTTCGTCTTACCTACTTCAGTAAATGCTCCTTCCGTTTACAGTTTGGATAAGAGAAATGCATACAGGTGACTCCGTGGCACAACGGTAGCGCGTCTGACTCCAGATCAGAAGGTTGCGTGTTCGAATCACGTCGGGGTCATTTTGATTTTTTTTTCGTCTTACCTTCTTCAGTAAATGCTCCTTCCGTTTACAGTTTGGATAAGAGAAACGCATACAGGTGACTCCGTGGCGCAACGGTAGCGCGTCTGACTCCAGATCAGAAGGTTGCGTGTTCGAATCACGTCGGGGTCATTTTGATTTTTTTTCGTCTTACCTTCTTCAGTAAATGCTCCTTCCGTTTACAGTTTGGATAAGAGAAACGCATACAGGTGACTCCGTGGCGCAACGGTAGCGCGTCTGACTCCAGATCAGAAGGTTGCGTGTTCGAATCACGTCGGGGTCATTTTGACTTTATTTTTGTCTTACCTTCTTCAGTAAATGCTCCTTCCGTTTACAGTTTGGATAAGAGAAACGCATACAGGTGACTCCGTGGCGCAACGGTAGCGAATCTGACTCCAGATCAGAAGGTTGCGTGTTCGAATCACGTCGGGGTCATTTTCATTTTTTTTTTTTCGTCTTACCTTCTTCAGTAAATGCTCCTTCCTTTTACAGTTTGGATAAGAGAAACGCATACAGGTGACTCCGTGGCGCAACGGTAGCGCGTCTGACTCCAGATCAGGAGGTTGCGTGTTCGAATCACGTCGGGGTCATTTTTATTTTTACTTTCTCTACTTTTAAGTAGGGGAAGTATTGTATTCCACCCAAAAATCGGATGTCGAGATTTCACCGGAAATACATGTTTTGAGACCCACTGAATAAAAAAAAAAGCATTTTTAGGAAGAGATCCGGGCGCGTGAATACAACGGGTAAAAATTCCTTCGCTCACTCCTCTATGTGTGTGCCTGTCTGTCCGTGTATCTGTAAACGATAACATCAGAAACCGTAGAGCCGTAGATATTTTGGTAATTTGTTCACTGAAGCACAATATTCTTTTACAGAGACAGGGTGTGTAAGGCATTAAAAAGTTAAATATGATGAATTGCAGGTCTTATCCCCTCCTATATCACTCAGTCTCATTCCAGTATTATAAAGAGTGAATATATTATTATTATTATTATTATTATTATTATTATTATTATTATTATTATTATTATTATTATTATTATTATTATTATTATTATTATTATTATTATTATTATTATTATTATTATTATTATTATTATTATTATTATTATTATTATTATTATTATTATTATTATTATTATTATTATTATTATTATTATTATTATTATTATTATTATTATTATTATTATTATTATTATTATTATTATTATTATTATTATTATTATTATTATTATTATTATTATTATTATTATTATTATTATTATTATTATTATTATTATTATTATTATTATTATTATTATTATTATTATTATTATTATTATTATTATTATTAATAATAATATTAATTATTATTATTATTATTATTATTATTATTATTAATATTAATTATTATTATTATTATTATTATTATTATTATTATTATTATTATTATTATTATTATTATTATTATTATTATTATTATTATTATTATTATTATTATTATTATTATTATTATTATTATTATTATTATTATTATTATTATTATTATTATTATTATTATTATTTTCATTATTAAATCTGACGTTATATAAAGGTTTGCCATGTGACACAGAATAGCTTTCATGTGTTTGAAATGAATACATAAAAAGGTTAATAAAAAACAATAACAAAAAACAAAGTTTATATATATATATATATGTGTGTGTGTGTGTGTGTCTGTGTGTGTGTGTGTGTTTGTGTGTGAGAATATTGTTGCAAATACACTAAACTTGGAACTTCTATAACATTACGATATTCTACAAGCTAAACAGTGGGTTAGAATTTTTAAGATCGAATTATGCTTACGCGGTGCTGTGTAGTTCTTATATTAAGAATTATCTTATTTCTTTGAGCACCGCAGAGACTATTTTTAGTGTGATTCCAATAAAACTTAGAATATTTGGACTTTAGACGCCGCTAGAAATCGTATAGATCCTCTATCAAATCCTGAGGAATTGCATATCTTGCTAGAAGTACAAACCTTTTCGTTTATAACTGACAGATTTGGGACACAGTATCAGCTCCTTCAGTGGTAGAGTAGCGGTGAATAGGTATGACAGCAATCCATAGGTCGCTGTTTCAATTCCTTCCCGAAGGAATTGTATTTTCTGTTTGGGCTGCAGAGTTATCTCATATAGCTAGAAGACGTGGATTTAAACCTTATCTTCTTCGGTAGCTCCTAGGAAAAGTGCTGTACTGTAGCGGAGAATAACTGTGCCACTAATCCATAGATCGCTGGTGCAAATCCGGTCCGAAGGAGTTGTATTTTCGTTTTGTACAACAGATTTCTGTGATTTATAAGTGGAAGACGTGGTTCAAAACCTCATCTCCTTCGGTAGCTGAGTTTGAGGAGAGGCGTGCTGTAGTGCACAGTAACTATGCGAGTAACCTGTAGACCGCTGGTTCAAATCCGGTCCGAAGGAATTGTATGTTCTGTTCGTACTATAGATGTTTATTTAAGTATAATTAGGAGATGGAGGGCGGTCTATAAATTTCCTGTCGGTCTGGGTGGCTCAGTTGGTTAGACGCTGGCGTACTCATCCCAAGGTCGCGGATTCAAATCCGGCCCACGCCGATGGTTTTTTAAGTGTGCTTAAAAATGACAGCTCCATGTCAGTAGATTTACTGGCATGTAAAAGAACTCCTGCGGGACAAAATTCCGGCACACCGGCGACGCTGATGTGACCCTGGCAATTGACAGCGTCGTTAAACAACAAAATAATTGTTTATAGATTTCCTGCAATTAGCTTATTTCCTTAACTCAAAATATAATTCTATGTTTTCTGGGTCGTCTGAGTCGGTCTAAGTGACTCATTTGTTTAGACTCTGGCGATCTTATCCACAAGTTGCGGTTTCAATTCCAGCCCAGATCGGTGGTTTTTGCGCGTGCTTAAAAACGGCAGCCTTGTGTCTGTATATCTACTGGCGTGTAAGAGAACTCCTGTGGGGCGAAATTCTAGCACACTGGTTCCACTGATATGACCCTGGCAATTGTCAGTGTCGTTAGCAAACAAACTACTTTTAACTTTTTTCATGTTCTCAGAGGTTGTGTTTGGAAATACAATCTTTGGATATATTATTTTAGCAAGAACATTACTGATATCTTTTGTTTTACCGGGATTTCATGCCACAACTTGCAGTTATGTAATATTAAATCTGTTAGAAACTTGTCAATAATGGATACAACAAATTTTCATATTGAGGTATGAGGTATGGTGTTCAAATTAAGTCAAATTGCACTAGATTTTAACATGAAAATATTGGTTGAAAGAAAAACGAAAGCAATATGGTATTTATTGGACCTCTACCAATGTCAGTCAACTTGGTGTTAGATTAACAAAATAGTGGAACAGGTTAACACATTTAAATGTTTAGGCTCTTCAGTAACATACAAGAAAAATTGTGAAATTGAGGAACAAATAAATAAATTTAATTATTTCTGTGGTACAATACGCAGAACATTTGGAAGAACAATGAGAAAGGAGCCTTTGCTAAAATTTTATAAAGTGATAGCAGTACCATCTTTATTATATAGCTGTGAATCTTGGGCTTTAACAAAAAATGCGGAGAAATGAATAGAAGCAAGTGAGATGAAATTCCTTAGATATAGATGCAGGATATACATTGTTGGATAAAAGAAGAAATTAAGAAATTATAAAAAAACCAAAAATACACAGCATTATACAGTGCATTAAAGGATGCCAATAACATTGGAAATACCATATAAATAACATGCCAGTTATACGAATTACAAAACCATTAACTAATAGTCCAATAAGGAGAGCGGGAACACGACACACGACAGCGAGAACAATTTGATGAGGGCAGAACGGACCAAAGCTCTAAGCAAGAAGAAGGAGGTATGAGGTATTGGAAACGTAACTGGATATTTCGCCACTGCAACCTGTTGTGACTCTAGCTATAAAAGCTATAAAACAAAAGACGTTTATCACGAATGGAAAATAGAACTCCTCATGGCCAGATTTGAACTAGTGACCTATGGATTATTGTCATACTTAGGCTCCGCTAAGGTCGTCCCGGTCTACCACTAAGCTGCCGATGCTTATCTTCACATCTGGCACATATAAAGCAAAAAAATCTGTAGTGCGAGCAAAAAATGTTGTTCCTCCTGTTCTTGAAATTCTACACTCCTACCATGATATTGCGAAGAACAACTACTGGCTTTTAGAAAATGACTGTTGAAAATTCAAAACAATAATAACGAAAGGCTGTTACCACAGAAAAGTTTATTTACACATTAAATGCCATAGAAATATCTATACATTTGTGTAGTACGTTTTTGTCTGATTGTTATTGTTAATTTTTACACAGAAATAGGTTCACAAAAGGCCTTCCAAATAAAGAAGATTTCACATGTTATTTCCACAACGTTCAAGATATATTTTAATTTCATTTGTCATGTAAACATCTTAAATACTTATATGGGGTTTCAACCAAAATCGTTAGAACCATCTTTGAGAAAGTAAAAAAGAAAAAAGGATAATTTCCAATTAAATGCCAACTTAGATAAGTTTAATATTTATCGGGCATATCGTTTGGATTATGCTCTTCTCTCCCCCCCCCCCCCTTCTCTCTCCCTTACATACATGCATTACGGATTCATTTAGCACAGGCTATAGTTTAAGGTACAGTGCGTTCGTAGATTGGCCGGACCGCCCCGCGGTGGTACCGGGCCGAGCGAGGACCCACGCGTCCTCCGTCAGAGTTACACGCAAACGACCGGCAAGTCATGAATACGGAACACTAACTACTGCACAACTTACACTAAGCTTAGCTGCATCACTTCAGATGTTCAAATTGATGATATTCAACGCGTGCACACTTCCTACATCCCCGAAAACAATTCTGGTTGACAGAAATTGCCCATATTATTCATTAAGTTGCTCACCATGCTGCAAAAGTTGGAGTTTGGTGCACATCGAGAGCGGTCCCATGTTTACAGCAGAACAGTTGATTCACATATTTATGTAAATTCTATTCCAAATACTTCTTTTTCGCAACTAACAAGAAATGCAAGATTGTGTGGCTAGTTTAGCAGGATTCAGCTGTAGGGCACAATGCTGCTAATTCTGCGCGTGATTTGGGAAGTATGTATGGAGACAGAATAATTAGTCGAGATTTATGGCCGTCTTGTTCCCCTGACCTATCTCCATTCGATTTTTATTTATGGGGAATGTTCAAAAATAAAGTAGAAGTATCAAATTCGCGCGCGGTACAAGAATTTAAGGACTAAATCATGGGAGAAATACAGTCAAATGAACTTTTGCGACTAAACCAGAAATGCTTTCAGAGATGTAGGGAATGTGTTCACGTTGAAGGTCATCAATTTCAACATCTGTTGTCCTGCGGGTAAGCACAACGTAAGTTAGTACCGGCCGATCTGCGAACACACTGTAGTTTAACATATATGTATTTATTTATTACTTTACACTTGGTAGCTTAGTGTTACGACTAGTAGTAGGTACAGTTGCTGCAAACATCACTAATGTTCAAATGACATGCCGATTGGAACAAGTGGCAAAAGTTGCCGTTCTTTCCTGTCCATACAGAGTTATAGAGATTACTTTAATTCAAGATTTCATCGCATGCAGAAAAGATACGTCCGCATGTATCATCTCTAACAGAAGACAAATAGCTTGTTGAAACTTTGTGTTTATAAAATTTTACAAAAAAATCGTATATTATTTGCACGTTTTCTAATGCTTGCAGGAAGTACATAATACTGTCTGATGACGTTAACATAGCCTTTATAGTCTATTAGAAATAATGATCACTCTATCTATTGTACTTGATTAACCGATAGATTACATCCCGAAGGGGATTTCGCACTTATCACGCTGATAAGTGTACTCAAACCCCGTGCAGAAGGGATGAGATGATAGTATACAACAGGCGGCCGGCGAGCCACAAGGAGATACCAACTGACAGCGGGTCCCTAAAGGTTTAAGGTGGTTCTTCATCTCGATACAAGTTTCGCGCACGTAGCCGACAATCCAGGTTTTGAGGATGCCTCCCCCCACCCAGGACCAAATGACCGCACTTCGGGACCCAGAACCATATTTACAGTGTAGTCATTGCCCAGGGAATGTTCCACCCTCGCAACGCAACCGAAGGACAACTCTGAAAAGTCGGATAGAAATGAATGAAATGAAAAAAGTGAAAGTCCTATTTCATACAGGACTTGAAAGACCGCTTAATTTTGCTCAGAGGCATCTCTGTCGGGCCTTGAGGTACTTTTGCCATAAATCTACTACGCGGGACCACCGGCGTTACTTTCCTTCCGAAGGAAGCCATGCTAGAGATTTTATACCCCAAAAATGCATCGCCTTCCTCAGGGTTTGAACCCACGACCTTGGGAACCGAGGTTAGCATGTTACCCCTAGACCACGGAGAGTAAATATGGGTAATTATCTTTCCTAACATTTGCCTAGTGAACCGGGAAAACTCCGGAAAAATCTAATGTGTTGCACTCGCATGACTTTCTCTACTCTTGTGCTAACTATTCCTCTTATTCCTATGTATCTTCATGTTCGTTGAGATAAACATTTGCAGAAATTATCTTATTTGCTTATTTCCTTATAGGTGTAAGGAGAATATGGGAATACAGTAGGCTTTGAGTGATAGTCAAACGTTTTAGAGCTTTCAAATTTCGTTCTCTTTGCACAGTTAACATGCAAAAAACTGAATAACAATGTTCCATTTGACAGAAATATAACTTCTCCAAAACTCACACAAATAAAAAGGCGCATCTCCGAAATGGTTCACTCTATAAAAAATTTATTTGGACATGGGTATTTTAGAAAGATCTACATGTTTGTATAGTAAGACTTGATCTACCCCTAACGGTTTACCAGTTATGCAAAAGTCGTCCAGAGTAACTACGACTCCATGGGCTATAGCCAGAAAATTCAAGATATACATTTCATTTGTCATTAAAATATCTGAAACATATGGCATTTTAATCCAAATCGTTAGAGCGATTTTCAGGAAAATAAAAATTTTCGAAAATTTTTCCATGTAAAGCGTAGTTTAGAACGGAGCTATTTTCTTCAAAATCATCGTGTCGCATCCTTGAAAGACATACTTAAATATCAACTTTAGTTTCTAATCGACTTTTCGTTTTTGATCTATGCTCCACAGACACCTGGCGTACAATAGAAGTGTTTACTCAGGGAGAGGGTGACTAGGAGACCCTTGTGATCCGGGCAGCACTTGCAGTGAGAGCCAGGTAAGGGGTTCCAGAGCGCAAGCAACGGTGTCATCTGTCCGCATTCGCCGGAATGTACCGCACTACCAACCAAACCTGAAGGATGACAAGGCAAGGAAATGAGAAATAAAGGGAAAGGTATCCGTGGAGAAGAGATTAATGCACCCCAGCATTCGCCTAATCATGGAGAAAACCCATGTCAGAGTGCGCGCCCACGGTGCTCGAACCCGCGACTTTCCGAATACGGGCCACAGACGTTACCACCTGAGCCTTCCTGATCGGTATTTACTATACGTGCTAGAGAAAGTAAAAAGTGTGAGAGTTGTTGATTTTCTACCTGCAGCTGCCCTGTATTTTAAACTCATGCTATACCGCTGGGTTTAATTACTGAAAAATGACTCGACAACGACGTGAGAAGAAATCCAGTTCTGTTTGCAAGTCCATAAGATACTCTTTTGATGCCGTTTCGGCGAATGACAGGCACTGCAGCACATTATACGGAATGTACGCACGCCATGATTCTGGTATGTCCAGGCTACCTTGTAAGAGCCTTACATAAAGGAAGCCGCAGAGACTGTCCCACAATGCATTACGTGATTTTAACGAGAGTGCCATCCACGCCTCCACCATGCAACCGACAAGCTCAAGATTTCTTTTCAATAGGATCCTTTATTCTCTCGCTAATGATTTCGGCAACATGAAACGCACCGACAAGTGTCTCTGGCCCCCTTCACCAAGACACACGTGTGTCCCAAGAACTTGTTCTGCTGATTCACGACTAATGGGCTCTGACACTCCCACTCCCCAGCACGGTTTACCTCCGAGATGAGGGAAAAACTGTTTTTCGCGCCCGCCCTGCTTTTGGCGCGGTCTTTGTCTCAGCTGCAGATTTATTTCCATTGTCCACAAGGGTATTGTGTCGGCCTTGCTATTAATTATGCCTGGGTGTGGGCAGCAGGGTGGTACTGCGGCATATTAAATCATGACATAAGCAAAAAACCCTCATTTCTGGATAACCATCATGTCATTATTCTAAAGCGAATCTGACGTCAGCCATCGAGCTTGATAGCCTCCAACCGAGATTCTGGTTTTAATTACACCTTTCAATGCCTTCAAACAGTAAATATTTGCTTTAAAACGCAGTTCGCAATTCAACTTTCTCTACTGGTAAATAGCGCAAGTATTGTATTCCACCCAAAATTTTGATGTCGAGTTTTCACCGGAAATATGTTTTGAGAATTTTTAGAGAAAAGTCCGTGTGTGTGTCTGTCTGTGTCAAACTGCGCACAGCATACCTAACTCAAAAACTAAAAGTGGTTAAAAACAAACGTTGGTATTTAAGTTTAATGTTTACCGAGGATGCGACACGAAGATTTTGAACAAAATTGTTCCACCCTAAACTACCCTTTACATGGAAAATTTTACGAAAATTTTGATTTTCTTGAAAATGGCTCTCTGATTAAAATGCCTTAAGTTTGAGATATTTTTGAAATGTTTATCTTGAATTTTCTATAGCCCATAAAGTCCTATTTAGTTTGGATGACTTACATAACTGGTAAACCGTCAGAGATGGACCAAATCTTAGTCTACAAAAAATGTAGATCTTGCTAAAACACGCAATTTGTATGCAAATAAACTTTTTTGTAGAGTGAACCATTTCGGACATATTCCTTGTTATTTCTGTCAGTTTCGGTAAACTTAGTTGCGTCTAATGGAACATCGTTGTTCATTTTTTAATACGTTAACCGTGCAAAGGGAACGGAATTTGAAAGCTTCAAAGGGCTTGACTATCGCTCAAAGGCTACTGTATTCTCATATTCTCCTTGCGCCTACAAGGAAATAAGCAATAACATAAGTTGTACAGATGTTTATCTCAACTAACACGAAGAAGATATAGGAATAAGAGTTTGTAAGAATGGTTAGTACAAGAGAAGAGAAACCCATGTGAGTGCAACACATCAGATTTTTGCACTGTAGCAATGGTGTAATATTTTTCAATACAAATGAATTTTAGCGTATTCGATAGCGTCAGCGATACTATTTTTTAACATTCTCAGTGATATTTCCAAATACGCAACAATTGCTGATGATCTCTACTCCATATACCCAAATTATAAAGTAATGTTATTTGAAGCTTCTGCCTGTAAGAGGTTCCGGATTCGATTCCCGGCTGATGAATCTAGTGAAGTTTATTTCCTATACTGTCTACATTCTGGAAGTGTGAATGAGAGCGTGAACTTGCGTAAAATCTAATTTATGAAGCCCAAAGAAAAGCAGCTATATACGAAGTAATACAATTGCCGTGAATGGTGGACTATTAATGAAACAATTAAAAAATAAACATTCTAAATTCGTTTTTGTGAACAAACATTACTCCGTATATTGAAAATTAGACTAAAAATAAATAATTGTATTATTATATTGTCTATATGCCTTTTAGATATATTTAATCTGTATAAAGGCACTTCCTAACGTTGGCAAGTATTCAAACATGAAATCATCTTTGAAATAAAGTGCAGGAGTCTTCATTGTCATTATAACTACCAATAAACGTTCTTCTCTTTCGTGAACTTTTATATCCGTTTCCTATCGCACAAACCTTGTCCATGATTGGTTCAAGTGAATGGAGCAAATGCACCAACACTCCGCAAGTAATGAGCTCCACTTGCATAGTAGTAACTAAAATAATTGTATTTGAGGTCTCCAACGTTACTCCCGGTATAAAATACTTCTAAACGATGTAGTTCCGGAGCAAATTACTCCCGAGTTACGTATTTTCGCAGTATGGTCTTTTCCAGTAAATATTACTTCTGAAGTAATATACTCCAACATGGTGTACACTGTAGTAAGTCCGAACTGGAGGCATTGATCTTGCACTAAAAATGGCGTGGAGTAATGTGCATATGTAGGTACAATATACATTGCCTTGAGTTCGAAAAAATGCGACTTTACAGTAATATGTCTACTGCGACATCACTAAAGAGTTGACACACCACTGATTGTAAACACGCGGCCCGACGACAATGAGGCTTTAGAACAAAAGCCCAGTTGCACACAGTTCCATAAACTGAGGACTGGACTTCAATAATGGGCTCAGTGCCAAATACAAAAAAAAAAAAAAAGTTAGACCCAAAAACGGTAGTAAGTGCCATCGGCAATAACCTAACAAGCGGGCTAACTGCCACGACCATGATCATAGTATATATAAGGCCCAACAGATAGCCCGCGAGGTAAGTGCCAGACCGCTGTTGACGCTGAAACGGGCTATGTGCGAACGAGCTTTAGTGCTGATTCTCAGCGCAGAGGACAACTTCACTGTGAATTCTAACCTAATTACTTTGTTCAAAACCTGTTGTGTTTGTGTCTTCAGTTTGTCGTTTGCTTTTCATGGTAGATTGTAACAATGGAATTAAGCAATGACAGCAAGGAACGAAACAAAGGAGAATCAATTCGGGATGAAAAGAAACGTAGAAGTGAAGGGAAACCTTATGTCAACAATAAAAACATGTCAGATGTTTTACTCACGTCAGCTTTCATGCTATAACGTGTATGTCTATATTGGTGACAATAACAATGTTTTTGTAGCATGAGCGTATGAATGGCCGAGGCCGTAATGAAATTGCTTCATGCCTGTTTAAAGCATTCAGTAGTCCTGAATTTATGAGGAAACGAAAACTTAACATCTGGTCTGATAACTCCATTGACCAGAATAAAAATAAAATGATGGTATTTCTTTCGAACTATTTAATGATTACAGGCAAGTAATCCATAAGTCTTTGGTCTCCAACCAATCATTTTTGTCATGTGACAGGGATTTTCCTCAGATCGAGAAACCAAAAAGGGTTGAAAACTGTCAAGTTCCTAAGGACCCAGTTAAACTGATGGGGAATGCAACACCGAGCAATCCCTTTGTAATTACTATGCTCCAACCTGAAGACTTCCTTGATTTCAAACAAGCAACCGAATCATACATCAACATGACAAAACTAAATATTTCCAAATGCAGCTGGATTAGAGTTGAAAAAGCCGCACCCGGGGTCGTCAAGACAAGAACAATGTTTAACAAAATTGAAGGATGGAGCACCTTCAAAGCTCTCAAGAAAGGGATTACCAGCAATATAATCAAGGACTTGGTTATACCATCACAACTGTGTCAAAACCACTTGTCAGCTGAGAAGAAGAGAGATCTGTGACAAATGCTGCCGTATTTGAAAGAAGAAAATCAAGTGTTCTTTGAAGAATTAATCAAATAAAAGAGCTTTGTATTCTTTAAAAGTAAAAACAAAGGTTTAGAATTATTAAATACATGGCAATGTATGTATATAATGTTCCTTCTTGTCGTGTTACAGTAATAAACAGATAAAATTACCAACAAACCTTGTGATGTCTTTCATTGGTACTTACCTCATTTTTGCAGATAAATACATGGCACTTACCACGTTCTTCATTTTTCTGACTAAAATATTTTTTTTTCACTCATAAGGGGGAGCTAATTTAGAAAACTTTTGTAATACTAATATAACTGTTAGTCTAGATAATAACTAAACAATTTGGTTCAGGTTTTCATATTGAAATTCTTTTGACAAAACACAAAACATTGAATAACTCAAAATCAACTTTTTGGCACTTTGCCCATTATTGATGTCCAGTCTTCAACTATTCACGTGCTTGTTTACGAAAGAACTTTCGAGAAACTTCCAGACATTCGCCGGCACTTCACCTTGACTATGAAAGCGAGCCGGTAAGTGTTGAGAATTTGGAACAATTTTTAGTGAGTGAAATGTAGCAGTTGTTTGTGTGAACAGTAGAACAGTATTAGCGTATTTAGATTCTGTTAACGATAAAACTGAACTGTATTTTTGTGCTTCAGTTTTAGAAGAGAAATAAAATAATCTAAAAAAGTAACTGAAAGTGCCATTTGTCATACTGGTGTCAGAAGTGGGGTTTGTCATATTGTTATTTTGCCAGAATGTACTAATTCTTGTTTCCAAGAAATATGAACTTTTTTATTTTTGTAACAATAAAATACAGACGTCCCTGGTATCCATAAAGTAGATAAATGAATGGGTGGCAAATTGAAAGAATTTGCTGTTTTATGGAGTCAGCCGATGTCTGCTAGCAATAGAATTCCTATAAGATGAAGCGAAGGTTCTGTACATTCGGCATTTAGTTAAGAATTTTCCTTGTTTCATTACTTGAAGAAACAACTTCGTGGAAAATGAGGTGACAAGTGACAACAGAAAGGGGTCAGAGAGTCACTCAGTAGGTAGGCGGCAATACTATGATGCAAACTGCAGTACCAGTCCTTAAACCAGTAAAATATTTAGTTGTTGAATAATATTTAAATAAAACATTTAATTCAGGCAGAGGTAATTATTAAAATCCGAATATGTTAAGCATGTAGTTTCTATCTTTTCTATCTTTCCTCGTTTTCTTTTCTCGTATTACAATATAATGGGTGAAGCATTTCTACACATAGCCCTGGTTTTATGAATGGGTTGAACTGTTTTATTTAAAGTTGTGAAACAAATTTCGTATAAACCTACGGGTTTTTCAAAATATAACTATTAATAACTCAAAAATGAATACTGTGCAAAATTCAACTCTCCATTGTGGTTTCAAAAATAGAGAATAATTATGATAGTGTGCGGCCACCGGGATCAAAACCGCGGCTTCCCGAATGCAGACCACAGACGTTATCGTCTGAGCCATCCCACTCCTTATAGTCAACTCTAAATAACTTAAGTTAATTTTTGTCAGCAATCATCTCAAGGAAAAGGAAATGAAAAAGGAAGAAAAGAATAAGTGTACATTTTCAGAAACATAAAGCACTTGTCATGAAATAGCTATCGCTATGAAAAAAGTATTTTGCAACATACGTGGGAAGTTAAACTTTCTGCACTCTGTGTGCTTTGCATATTTACCGTAGACATAAAAATATACCTTTTCTACAAATTTTATATAGGTATATTGGTGGAGTGACCCAAAGGGGTTCAGTAGCATGGCCTACCCACTTGCCAGACCTCAATCCATTGGATTTGGCTATGGGGACATTTAAAGGCACTGGTGTATGCAAAATCCATCGACAATGTGGATACGTTACAAGAGCGTCTCACCAATATATGAACCCAAATCCCAGAGCAGCCAGGAGTGGTCGAAACAGTTCTGTATTCTTTGAGAAGAGAAGTTGAAGCGTGTGTAAGAATGCGTGGTAACCACATGTAGTAGTATCGACATAACGTGCAGATGTTACCAGAGGACAGAATAACACAAATCCTGTTTGGTGTTCATGGATGTTTATTGTAACAATGTTTAGTTAGCCGTTTGTAACAGTAAAATGTCCCCTAGAATGCGCTTGTTGGATGAAGTCTATTGTCTGGTGTAAATACTCAAGACATCATCACCACCACCACCGCCACCGCCACCGTCACCGCCACCGCCACCGCCACCGCCGCCGCCGCCACCGCCACCGCCGCCGCCGCCACCACCACCACTACCAGCACCACCACCACCGCCACCGCCACCGCCACCGCCACCGCCACCGCCGCCGCCGCCACCGCCGCCACCACCACCACCACCGCCACCGCCACCGCCACCGCCACCGCCGCCGCCGCCACCGCCGCCGCCACCACCACCACCATCCTTTTATTTCAAGTTTTTTGTAATAAACACATTTGTTTATGCATGTTTAATGTTATATCTAAAAGTGTGTTTCCACTGTGTAAAAATTACATATAATTTCACTATAAGTCGAATTGCTTATATTTTAAATGCTGCAGCAGTCTTATTAAAATAGTTAGTAAAACATGTTAATTTGGTGGATTCTCTGTGATTTGGCTCAAATCCTATGACAGCCGAACTATTAGGCCCTATTTATTACCTATATTATCCTCTAATATCTAACCTTTTTCCTCCTCCTCCTTTCTAATTCTTTTCACCATTTATTTACAAGCCTAAACAGTTTCCTAGTTCTAATATATTTTCTTTTGTTTTTACGCTTATCATCTTGTTACGTAAAATTTCTCTAGGTAGATCTGACCACTTAGTCTTTTCCAATTTTTTCCCTAGGAAGTCCAGTTTACTCACAATCTAAATGTTTTGCCAGTTATCATCTCATTGGTATACAATGGGCATTTTCCTAGATTATCTCATGATGTTATTCCTTTTTGCTCTGAGTGTAGTATTATATCTTAAATAATTTGAATATGCGTTTACTTTTTCCATAGTTTTATTATTGATTACATTTTAGATATACAACTTTTAAACTTAAGTTGCAGTTGTCCAATAGTCTTCTGTTTCTTTGGAGATATTTAAAAATATTACCTAATGCACTTAAACACAGAGTTAATTAAAAGTCCCGTAATACTGTAAGGAGCAACAATAAACAAAATAAGTAAATAAAACCACCAGGAACGCACTATGCAAAAGCACTGTTAAACAGCCACAAATAGCACAGGAAGAAAAGCGATTAGAGAAATACCTGCAAATGTAATATGTTGCATTTCTATTTCAGACATATAGAAAATTGTATAAATTTTTTGTTGAAGAGGAATTACAGAAAGAAATGTGATTGTGTTTCGTAAAAGAAAAGTAAGTAAAGAAGACGGTGTGAATGTAATACACTGCATTTCTATTTCAGATATATAGCAAACTGTATTAATTGTTTGCAGCAGAGAGAGTAGAGAAATAAATTTTATTGCGTTTCTAAAAGAAATGTGAGTAGAGAAAACGGTGTGAATGTAATACGTTGCATTTGTATTTCAAGCATATAGACAATTGCATGAATTGTTTATTGTTTATAGAGAAAAGAGTGTGACTGTGTTACAAAGAAAAGTGAGTAGAGAAGGCTGTGTGAATGTAGTACGTTGCATTTCTATTTCAAACGTATAGCAAATTGTATGAATTGTTTGTAGAAGGGAAAGTAGAGAAGGGCACGTGAATGTGTTAGGAAAAAGATAGTAAAATAGCTTAAAAATTTCTCCATAGAAAAAAACTGTGTCAATTTTGATGGTGATGGAATTATCTTCTTCGTGCATAGCAATATACCACATATGGGTGGGATGTACTACTTCGGCCTTCTGTCAACCAGGGACTCTACATACATGGTGAGTGTAACAAATATGTCCAACATAATGTTATTGTTGTCAATAAGGGTAGTCTCGGCTGGAAACAAATAATTTATGTAAAATATTTGAAATTACCTAGCTACTTGACGAATGTATACAAATGGCTGATTATTTGACTTTATCAAAACCATTTGTGCCATGTTTGATAAATCCAGATCTTAAGTTTAGTTGTACCTATTAGTTTCTTGAAGCTTGATCATATTTGATCAGATGGAATCTTCGTAATCACTATGTGGGTAATGTGCGTTAAAGTGGCATTAAGACATGTTAATATAATAATTATAGGAAGCCAAGGCACGTGGTGGTTGATTAGTGTGTTATTAGCCCAACATGTGAGGTGACTAATGTCTTCCGACACGCCTGGCGACAGGGGGCCGCAGTCCCTGAAATGCTATACCTACATCCTCCCTGCGACACCACACACGTTTTTCATTTTTAATGATCACTTTCCCTCTTTCTGCCAAAAAGACGCCATGGGAATATACTTGGTATTTACTTACAAATGAGACATTCGTTTCACATTACTGCAAACGGAAACAAACCAAGTCTCTGAAAAAGCAATGATTTAAACTGCAGAAGAGCGCCAAGAACCACAGAGATACCTGTGTCTCCGAAATCAAGAGTGGGAACTACAAGTTTTGGTGAAAATCATAGTAGAATCGTGAGACTTATGCATCATAAGTAATATAAGCAATATTCTTAAATTACATGTACTTAATGAATAAAATAACGATAAATAACATTCAATTATAGTTATAAATTTTAAGATTATTTACGAAACTATATAATTTTGAATTTAAAGTATAAAACATCATAAATAAACACTCATAAATATGATTCAATTACGTATTTCACTTAATTTTTCGCGTCGACAATGATGATGTAATTGTTGATCGGATAAGGATTAAAAAGGAAGAACAAACGTTGAGAAGGAACGTCACTATTTTTCAATTACTATAGTAACTAAAAAGGTTGCTTGATCGACAAATTTAAGAACCTACAGACAATGTATATTTATGATCTAATGACATTTTATTACAATGAGGCGCTAGCAATAAATTAGAAGATTTGAGGAAATAATTCGAACTAATCGACTGAAAACCTTACCTTGTAAACTAGTCTCATAATTCTATAACTGGCACATTCGACTAATTTAAAACCTGTTACGTCTTGGCTCGACTTGTAGCAAGATTACTGCGGTCAGGTGCATATTTATTACAGAGAGTAGACCTTTACACTGAGAAAATACCCCAGGCGGGATTACAATCCGTAATCACCATGACAATGAACACCACCAAGGAAATGTTCAATAGACCGACAGTGTTAGCCAAATTTAATAGTTATAATTTCATTCCCTATAAAACTAGCTGCACACAGCATTACAGTACTTAAAAGAAACACACTCTAGCAAATGTGATAAACATGACGATATATAAACTCGGACTATAATTTTAAAGTGTTAGTTTTTTTGTTTCTCAAAACAATATTTTTCACCATACAAAATACTCTACGCGTTGCAGTTTAATTTTCCAAGTAATGTATATGTTGAGATGAGTAACTTTCCTTGAAAGCCTCTATGTCACTTTCTGAAAAGATGCTGAACCTCAATATCATCTTTGGTATGCATTCGAAATTATCTCAGACATGCTGTTCATTCATGTTTACAGACGAACTCAAAAGCGAATTTCTGGAGAGTCCTCAAAATCAAACTTTGATTGGAATACAATATTCCCAACTTACACTAGATAAGAAAAGCAAGGATGAACCACATGACCATGATGTGATTCGAACACGCAACCTTCTGATCTGGAACCAGACGCGATACAGTTGCGCCATGGAGTCTATGTTTGTTATTCAAAATAGCAAATAAGGAAGAACAATCTACTCAAGAAAGAAAGGAGGAAAGAAAAAAGAGAAGGGAAAGAAAAGAAAGAAAAAAAAATATGACCCCGACGTGATTCGAACACGCAACCTTCTGATCTGGAGTCAGACGCGCTACCGTTGCGCCACGGAGTCTACATGTATATTTGCCTTATTCCAAAGGACAAACAAGGAAAAATCCTGTACTTAAGAAGGAAAGGAAAAATGAAAAAAATCCTCTATGACCCCGACGTGATTCGAACGCGCAACCTTCTGATCTGGAGTCAGACGCGCTACCGTTGCGCCACGGAGTCGTATGTATGTTTGCCTTATTCCAAAGGACAAACAAGGAAAAATACTCTACTTAGGAAGGAAATGAAAAAGGAGAAAATACCCTATATGACCCCGACGTGATTCGAACACGCAACCTTCTGATCTGGAGTCAGACGCGCTACCGTTGCGCCACGGAGTCTGTATGTATGTTTGCCTTATTCCAAAGGACAAACAAGGAAAAATCCTCTACTTAAGAAGGAAAGGAAAAAGGAAAAAAATCCTATATGACCCCGACGTGACTCGAACACGCAACCTTCTGATCGGGAGTCACACGCGCTACCGTTGCGCCACGGAGTCGTATGTATGTTTGCGTTATTCCAAAGGACAAACAAGGAAAAATCCTCTACTTAAGAAGGAAAGGAAAAATGAAAAAAATCCTCTATGACCCCGACGTGATTCGAACACGCAACCTTCTGATCTGGAGTCAGACGCGCTACCGTTGCGCCACGGAGTCTATATGTATGTTTGCCTTATTCCAAAGGACAAATAAGGAAAAATCCTCTACTTAGGAAGGAAATGAAAAAGGAGAAAATATCCTATATGACCCCGACGTGATTCGATCACGCAACCTTCTGATCTGGAGTCAGACGCGCTACCGTTGCGCCACGGAGTCTATATGTATGTTTGCCTTATTCCAAAGGACAAACAAGGAAAAATCCTCTACTTAGGAAGGAAATGAAAAAGGAGAAAATATCCTATATGACCCCGACGTGATTCGAACACGCAACCTTCTGATCTGGAGTCAGACGCGCTACCGTTGCGCCACGGAGTCTGTATGTATGTTTGCCTTATTCCAAAGGACAAACAAGGAAAAATCCTCTACTTAAGAAGGAAAGGAAAAAGGAAAAAAATCCTATATGACCCCGACGTGACTCGAACACGCAACCTTCTGATCGGGAGTCACACGCGCTACCGTTGCGCCACGGAGTCGTATGTATGTTTGCGTTATTCCAAAGGACAAACAAGGAAAAATCCTCTACTTAAGAAGGAAAGGAAAAATGAAAAAAATCCTCTATGACCCCGACGTGATTCAAACACGCAACCTTCTGATCTGGAGTCAGACGCGCTACCGTTGCGCCACGGAGTCTATATGTATGTTTGCCTTATTCCAAAGGACAAACAAGGAAAAATCCTCTACTTAAGAAGGAAAGCAAAAAGGAAAAAAAAATCCTCTATGACCCCGACGTGATTCGAACACGCAACCTTCTGATCTGGAGTCAGACGCGCTACCGTTGCGGCACGGAGCCGTATGTATGTTTGCCTTATTTCAAAGGACAAACAAGGAAAAATCCTCTACTTAGGAAGGAAAGGAAAAAGGAAAAAAAATCCTATATGACCCCGACGTGATTCAAACACGCAACCTTCTGATCTGGAGTCAGACGCGCTACCGTTGCGCCACGGAGTCTGTATGCATGTTTACCTTATTCCAAAGGACAAACAAGGAAAAATCCTCTACTTAAGAAGGAAAGGAAAAAGGAAAAAAATCCTATATGACCCCGACGTGACTCGAACACGCAACCTTCTGATCTGGAGTCACACGCGCTACCGTTGCGCCACGGAGTCTATATGTATGTTTGCCTTATTCCAAAGGACAAACAAGGAAAAATCCTCTACTTAAGAAGGAAAGGAAAAAGGAAAAAAATCCTCTATGACCCCGACGTGATTCGAACACGCAACCTTCTGATCTGTAGTCAGACGCGCTGCCGTTGAGCCACGGAGTCTGTATGTATGTATGTTTGCCTTATTCCAAAGGACAAACAAGGAAAAATCCTCTACTTAAGAAGGAAAGGAAAAAGGAAAAAAATCCTATATGACCCCGACGTGACTCGAACACGCAACCTTCTGATCGGGAGTCACACGCGCTACCGTTGCGCCACGGAGTCGTATGTATGTTTGCGTTATTCCAAAGGACAAACAAGGAAAAATCCTCTACTTAAATGGAAAGGAAAAATGAAAAAAATCCTCTATGACCCCGACGTGATTCGAACACGCAACCTTCTGATCTGGAGTCAGACGCGCTACCGTTGCGCCACGGAGTCTATATGTATGTTTACCTTATTCCAAAGGACAAATAAGGAAAAATCCTCTACTTAGGAAGGAAATGAAAAAGGAGAAAATATCCTATATGACCCCGACGTGATTCGATCACGCAACCTTCTGATCTGGAGTCAGACGCGCTACCGTTGCGCCACGGAGTCTATATGTATGTTTGCCTTATTCCAAAGGACAAACAAGGAAAAATCCTCTACTTAGGAAGGAAATGAAAAAGGAGAAAATATCCTATATGACCCCGACGTGATTCGAACACGCAACCTTCTGATCTGGAGTCAGACGCGCTACCGTTGCGCCACGGAGTCTGTATGTATGTTTGCCTTATTCCAAAGGACAAACAAGGAAAAATCCTCTACTTAAGAAGGAAAGGAAAAAGGAAAAAAATCCTATATGACCCCGACGTGACTCGAACACGCAACCTTCTGATCGGGAGTCACACGCGCTACCGTTGCGCCACGGAGTCGTATGTATGTTTGCGTTATTCCAAAGGACAAACAAGGAAAAATCCTCTACTTAAGAAGGAAAGGAAAAATGAAAAAAATCCTCTATGACCCCGACGTGATTCGA
Organism: Tenodera sinensis; assembly: GCA_030765045.1. NCBI lineage: Eukaryota > Metazoa > Arthropoda > Insecta > Mantodea > Mantidae > Tenodera > Tenodera sinensis. Next base: position 89,200,582 of record CM060963.1, read on the forward strand.
ACACGCAACCTTCTGATCTGGAGTCAGACGCGCTACCGTTGCGCCACGGAGTCTATATGTATATTTGCCTTATTCCAAAGGACAAACAAGGAAAAATCCTCTACTTAAGAAGGAAAGGAAAAAGGAAAAAAAAATCCTCTATGACCCCGACGTGATTCGAACACGCAACCTTCTGATCTGGAGTCAGACGCGCTACCGTTGCGGCACGGAGCCGTATGTATGTTTGCCTTATTTCAAAGGACAAACAAGGAAAAATCCTCTACTTAGGAAGGAAAGGAAAAAGGAAAAAAAAATCCTATATGACCCCGACGTGATTCAAACACGCAACCTTCTGATCTGGAGTCAGACGCGCTACCGTTGCGCCACGGAGTCTGTATGCATGTTTACCTTATTCCAAAGGACAAACAAGGAAAAATCCTCTACTTAAGAAGGAAAGGAAGAAAATCCTCTATGACCCCGACGTGATTCGAACACGCAACCTTCTGATCTGGAGTCACACGCGCTACCGTTGCGCCACGGAGTCGTATGTATGTTTGCCTTATTCCAAAGGACAAACAAGGAAAAATCCTCTACTTAAGAAGGAAAGGAAAAAGGAAAAAAATCCTCTATGACCCCGACGTGATTCGAACACGCAACCTTCTGATCTGTAGTCAGACGCGCTGCCGTTGAGCCACGGAGTCTGTATGTATGTATGTTTGCCTTATTCCAAAGGACAAACAAGGAAAAATCCTCTACTTAAGAAGGAAAGGACAAAGGAAAAAAGTCTTACGATCCCGACGAGATTCGAACACGCAACCATCTGATCTGGAGTCAGACGCGCTACCGTTGTGCCACGGAGTCTGTGTGCATGTTTGCCATATTCCAAAGGGCAACAAGGAAAAATCCTCTACTTAAGAAGGAAAGGAAAAAATCCTATATGACCCTGACGTGATTCGAACACGCATTCTTCTGATCTGGAGTCAGGCGCGCTACCGTTGCGCCACGGAGTCTGATGTATGTTTGCTTTATTCCAAAGGACAAACAAGGAAAAATCCTCTACTTAAGAAGGAAAGGAAAAAAATCCTATATGACCCCGACGTGATTCGAACACGCAACCTTCTGATCTGGAGTCAGACGCGCTACCGTTGCGCCACGGAGTCCGTATATGTATTTGCCTTATTGAAAAGGACAAACAAGGAAGAACCGTCTACTTAAGAAAGAAATCTGTGGTGAAATCTCGACATCAAATTTTTGGGTGGAATACAATACTTCCCCTACTTACCAGTAGAGACAGTAATATCTTGTTCACAATTTTACAGTAATGCTAAGTGTGGCAATGCTACTTGTGAATTTTTAAGGATATCTGTGCTGTTGATGACACTCAAGTAAGCACTTCTCCTTTATGTTCTGCAAACTAAATATGCAAATAAGCACTCTAGTTAGTATTCTTAAGATGAATATACTTGAAGTGCCCTTCTGTCCCATAATTGCCTATATAGTTTTCCTCAGAAGGAAATGGACATTCAAAACCAAAAGTTGGAAACCAAGGCATCCCACTGTTCTAAACTGGCCCTACCAGGTGGGATTGTTATTCTTCCCATAAGTTACTGTTACAGTTTGTAAGACAAGCCCTAGCTATCCAGTCCGGGGATGACACATTTTCCCCGCCCTGTCTTCCGGTCTTCTGTTTGCTGTCCACTACGTGCTCCTGAGGTCAGTAGGTCAGCGCAAACGTGCGATTTCCGGCTTAGACCACATCAGTCATTGTTCGGAAGCGAAGGAAACGCCAACTGCGTGCCTTCCACAGGGTTTTGGTTTCCTTTTATTATTACAATGTATCGTTTTTGAAAGGGTTACTCTCACATGCCAGAAAACCAGTCCGTCATTAGCGCTGGACGCAGTGACCAGCGTCACAACTGCCACCCTCTAAATTGGCTATTACTCTTTTGTCACCATTCAGTTAAATATTTAAATCCTCAATGTAAGATGAGAGGAAAAAAATGAGGTAGATATTAGAGCTACATATATAGACAACTAAAAAGAAAGCCTTACCTACTTTAAAAAAATAAAAATAAAGTCTCTTGAGAATCTAAGCCTTTCTTTCATAGATACCCGGCAACAACTACTAAGCACATTTCCTTCTCGCATCTACTCAAGGAGTTAAATATGAGGAACGACAACCTACTCTTTGAGACTGCAAATTATTGTAAATGAAGACGAGGAACAAAAATAGAGTAGATTGGAAGAACTTCGATTTGAATAATATTTAAAATACATTTATTTTAAACAGCAATGAGCTTTCGTATATTGTTAATATATTGTTGTAGAGATTTTTTCAAGCATCAGGACCAGTAGGCCTAGTAGCGTTTTGTGCAAATGATGAATCTGAATATAAACAACAATGTGCAACTGATAGTGTGCAGCATAACTTATAAGAGCTCGGTGATGTTAAAAAATAAATTGTTGTTTATGAACATTGACCAGGCAACATAAACACAAAGGAAATAATTCTTACTTGAGGTTATAGAAGGTTTTGGCATCCAGAAACTTTACTCCATGCTTCTATAGAAGTAATATGAAGGTTACTCACAGTTTTGACACTTTCATTAAATGCAAATCTGCAGCATTTGGCAGGATAAGCCAAACTCTGTGGTGTAGGGTTAGCATGTCTGCTTCACACTCAAGAGCTCCTATGTTCGAATCTCGGTTAGGGTGAACTACGTGGGTATGTTTTTCTCCGAGGTTTTCCCTAATCCTGCAGGATGAATGTCAGTTGATTCTAAGCTCTGAACCCCGGACACATTTGAGCATTATTTCACCAGCATTCATTACGCGATATGACAATCGATTAAAGGATGCTATCCTACTTATATACTCTGTGAAATAGCCACTATTTACTATTCCATGACATTCTAAACTTATCTCTTCGTAACCATCTTATTTTATAACTCGGATGCGTTTGTATTTAAGTACAAGAGCTTTGTAAATCCTTTATATTTTAATAATTTGTGAAATTAAATTATAAAGTGCTTCATAGCCCCATGTGAATTGGAACAAAGTGGATTTTTCAATAGTGAGAGAATGATTAAAATAGGTGATTATATACGCGCGCGCGCACACACACACACACACACACACACACACACACACACACACACACACACACATACAAACACACACACACACACATACACACATTTTCTCTTTTTAACATTAGTATTTCAATGTGTACAGGTTTTCAGACAGCCCTTCACCATTCTTCTCTGTAAATTGATAATTTCCTTGTTTCCTGTATGTTGTTTTCCTTCTAAGTTGTCCTCTTTTACGATTCCTTCACAGTACCCATTCCAATACATTTTTTGGCAGTCTGTCCTCAGGCATCCTCCTTATATAACCATAACTTTGCAGTTGTTTTAAAGGTAATTTCACCTAAAATTGCTGATTTTAAACCCCTAATATTTCTGGTTGTATTATTTGTTCTGCCTAGCAATTCTTGCTACTTTCTGTCTAGAGTTTATTTCATTAGTTCTACCTTTGTGTGGCCATTGACGCAAACGTTCCTCTCCGTCGAAGACGTCGCCTTTTGAGACCTATAAGATCTCGTGTTTGGTGTCCGAACTAGCTCTAGCAAGAGGTCCTAATCTGCAGGGTGTGCGTGAGTTATGGTAGGAATGGAACCAAACGAAGAATTAACCAACATATCACTTTATTTGTAAATTTCCAGATTTGTAGAGAACTGCCGACGATATTTAAATAGAATGTAACTTTATAACTTCAACCACAACGTTATAACACTTTAACTTTGTCACCCTTTAGCAACCGCCGAACTATGTATACGCGCTAGCTTACGTACAACTCCCAAGTTGCACGTGCGTTATCTCGACTCGATTCGAGACGAGTGTCTGTTGCGTTGCATTTGTTTTGCGTGAGCAACACGAAGGAAGGGATTTCCATTGATTAACTTTAGAGCACGTCATGGTAAGATAGAAATCAGCCCGCGGAATCACTATGGCTTCGTACAACAACAATTGTAACCTTATCACTCATTTAAATCTGCCTAGGCTTCCATTCTTGAGACTTTATCATATTCAGCTTTATTACGTCTTCCTCTTAACTATTATATATATGTATATATAAAATAATATATATATTATAAATTATTATATATTATATATTATTATATATTATGTATATTATTTTATATATATACATATATATATATACATATATATTGACATTATAATTTCGGTTTCACCATATATTACGAGTATTACCATATCTTATTACACTTTCGACAGTACTGTAATGTCTTTTTGTTTTGTTACTGATACCATTCTCCCATAGAGTACGATTTATTATATTACTTTAATAATTCTTTTATCTTGTATTGCTCATCCACTTGATCTCTGACTATAGGTAACAATTTGGATATCGGCAAAGTGAAGGAGGCGGTGCAGTCGCCAAGCGGTTAGACTGTTCATCTACCACTTAGGTTGCCTGTGTTCGATCCCAGGGACCTGCATGTAGTATTCGTGATGGACGAAGCGGCGTCAGAGCGGATTTTCTCCAGGTTCTACGGTTTGTCCCGTTACTCATTCCTTCAATTTTCCATCAACACCTTTTCATTCATCGATTTCGCGTGCATTTCATTATTATCCTGTTCCTCACTCATACCTGGTGCTGGACTGACCCCGGCTTCCAGGTCCGGTCCATAGGTTTGTCTAGTCCCCTACAGGCATCTGACCCTAGGCACTGTCTTGTAAAGTGCTAGGGGTTGTAAGTCCTACATAAGGGGAAAAGGCAAAGAAGAAGAAGAAGAAGAAGAAGAAGAAGAAGAAGAAGAAGAAGAAGAAGAAGAAGAAGCAGGAGGAGGCAAAGTGAAGGATATAAATAGGTAATATGATTACTTGGAATTGTAATTCCCATTTGAGAGTACTTCTTTCTCCAAATCTTTAGTACTTCATGTACATAAATTTTAAATAATATTGGTCGTTTTTTCATCCCATTTTAAATTGGACATGGAATTGAATAACTTTTACTTTGGTTTTTTAATTCTTATTTTGCATCCAAATTATTCGGTATCGTTCAGATTTTAGAAATTGTATTATTATTATTATTATTATTATTATTATTATTATTATTATTATTATTATTATTATTATTATTATTATTATTATTATTATTATTATTATTATTATTATTATTATTATTATTATTATTATTATTATTATTATTATTATTATTATTATTATTATTATTATTATTATTATTATTATTATTATTATTATTATTATTATTATTATTATTATTATTATTATTATTATTATTATTATTATTATTATTATTATTATTATTATTATTATTATTATTATTATTATTATTATTATTATTATTATTATTATTATTATTATTATTATTATTATTATTATTATTATTATTATTATTATTATTATTATTATTATTATTATTATTATTATTATTATTATTATTATTATTATTATTATTATTATTATTATTATTATTATTAATTTACTAAATGCAATAATAGCAAGAATAATGCCACCACTTTGCAGTATTCTTTGTGTCCTTCACGTAGGTATGCCGCCTACCCATTGAACACAGTTGCTCGTTAAGATGTCTGAACTCTCAGGGAGGATTTAACTGTATGGGACGTGTCTATAGAATATGCAGATGCGGGTTGTTTGTTACTGCTAATGATAGTTCTTCTGTTGCAGAGCGGTAGATGCATATATTATATGGTAACGGTTACGAGCTTCTGGTATTATGGAACGTTTTTAAAAAATAATTCATCTTTACCATACAAATTGAAGTAACAATGCATTTAATAATACTTAATAAATACAATCTAAGAGGATGGTCATAGCCCACTCCTCAAAAACAAAAACTGATCACTGTGTGGAGAGAAAGTAAATCATAACTCATCAAAGGCAGTTTGTGCGCGAGTGTGACCTACGGCAAACGTGGCTGCGAACACGGCTCCCCAGATACCTGTCGCGAGACACTATTGCAGACGTTTTCCTGTGATTGACTACCGGTTGTTTGTAGCACCAAAGGACCGCACCCGGGTTATACTTACTTGGTGGTCGTCACAAGAGGATTCTCTGATTAGCATTTCAGCGACTCCCAGCAACTTCGCTTCTCATTGTTATTACGCAAACAATTATTTCAGATTGAGAATTTACTGATGGTTATAAGCTATAAGATATAATAGTTACTATTTCGAGTGTCGAGATTCAAATAGCTGACCATTGGCCTGTCAACTTAACTGTTGTTGCCTATTCTCTGGCAAACAAAGAATCTGCAGTCGAGATGGAAAAGTATTTACTGATGCTGACTATTCCTGTTTATAATGTATTTAGATTTCCTGGTATATCATTAGCCTTTACAGATATTTATGACAGATTCAGAAACACGAAACACACATTAGGTCTTGAATCCTGTAGGAGGAGCGGTCCTAGAATATAGCAGCGAAGTACAAATTTGGGGTAACCTGTGCATTTGGGAAGTGTCGGTTCTATTCCTGTCAACCGACTACTCTGACCTTGAGTTTTTCATGGTTTTCTCTGGTTGATAGGCAAACTCCTGGGGGGAGGGGTCCATTTCCATTATTTACATTTCAATTGGCTCCTTTTCGCCTTTTAGTTATGCTTTTAGGTTTTGTGATCTATGGTGGTGCCGCATAAGGGCTCTTTTGGACAAGAGAAGCACACAGATAGACTCCGTGGCGCAACGCTATCGCGTCTGACTCCAGATCAGAAGGTTACGTGTTCAATTTACGTCGGGGTCATAAAGAATGTTTATTTTTTCTTTCTTTTATAAGTAGGTGGTTCTTCCTCCTTTAGCCTTATGGATGGATAAGCGAAACTCACCCAGGACGACTCGAATCATATTTTTTTCTTTCTTTTATCAGTAAGTGGTTCTTACTCGTTTAACCTTATGGATGGATAAGCGAAACTCACCCAGGGCGACTCGAATCATATTTTTTTCTTTCTTTTATAAGTAACTGGTTCTTCCTCGTTTAACCTTATGGATGGATAAGCGAAACTCACCCAGGGCGACTCGAATCATACTTTTTTCTTTCTTTCATGAGTAAGTGGTTCTTCCACCTTCGACGTTATGGAACAGATAATCAAAATTCGCATAGAACGACTCCGTAACGCATTTTGTGTATGTTTAACAATATAACCGATGCTGTATTCTGATTTAATCAAATGCTAATTTATGAAGTTACAAATTCAATTGTAAGGGAAACATGACCATTTTTATACAGCTTTTCTATTCGTATATTAGAAATAATAGCCAAATAACAAAGACAGAATTGATAAACAATATTTTGTTGGGTACCCCTTGGATTTGATAACTGCTGCACTTACGTAAGACTCCTTCGTTGGACGAATGTTTTGATCCTACATCTTCTTTCCAGACCATTTTCTACTTTGGTCTAACTCAGAAACACTTAATTTTGGATTTTCTCGGATTCCGCTTATAATGGAATACCCTCCTCGTGCATTCAGTCTACTGTATTTACATTTTCTTTGTATATTCTTCGTAGAACCTTGGTCTTTAAATTTGTTCACTATGTACTGAATGGTGGAGTGCGATTTTATAACTTTTTGTTCTATTTTTCCTGAGGTAATTGCCTCTAAGTGCCAGGTTTATGATTATCTGGTTAAGGTCAGAACTAGTCTCTTTTTCCTTTCCTATTTTGTTACATACGTACACAACTAGACCACAACAAAGTGCAGCCATCTTTGAAACACATGCCTGTTGGAGCTGTTTACATCACAATGGGCATTTTTAACTGTTGTACGAACAGGATAGTTACACAAAAGTTGGGGCTATTTCTAACATTTGTTATTGCATACAATAGTATTGGTTTTGAAGCGTATTTTCCACTGGAATACATTTGAACTAGGTTCCTTAAGCACATGTGTATGGTTTTCCGAAAAAACAAAAGCTTTTAAGCAAATATAGAATGGCTTTTTATTGCAAAGCTGTTGTGTACAAATATGCATGTAAGACGATTCTGTGTCATAGAAAGACACACTTACCTATTACTTGCCCTGCTTATGACGTGTGTGCTGAACTTGTTTCCAAAATGTCTAATTCTTAGCTGTGTTGATTAATTTTCCATTATTTTTAAACACGTGTTAAAGGAATATCTTTTATCTTTTCTTTCTATCTGTGTTCAATGGTGTGGTGTGTGTATTAAGATATGTTAATTAGCTTTCAATTTTGAAACAAAGTAGCTAGTGGCTTGCCTGTTGCTGCTGTCAGCACACTTTTTCGCATCATTCATGCTAGTTCTCATAAATATTTAAAAATGTCCACTGGCTAAACAAGTGGAGAGTATAATGAAGAGCAACAAGAAACTGCACGATGCAAATATGCAGCACAGTTCCTCTTTTAAAGTCGCTGTCGAAATATTGCTTTAATGTTTCTAAGCGATATTACCATATAGCTTCTCGTGTTACATATGTAGGCTTAGTGGCCATGGATATAGAAAACTGTGACACATCACAACCTTTATGTGGGAGCGTGTAAAGAAATATGTAAAATAGCCTGCATGGTCCAACAAAGTGAGCACAAGAAAAGGAAGGGATGAATAGAAAGGGGAGGTGATGACGACATTTCGATGCAGAAGCAAGGATCTAAAGGGAAGATTCAAAGGTACCCTTCCGTCCCCTGTTACAAAGAGCCCTCTTGTTTACACAGCCCAAGTGCAACCCGAATAAAAGTGTTTGCCATGTGAGCGGTGTTTACAACACGGTCGGGATGACCCTTTGCTCTCTCTCAGGGGTGGAACATGCCCCACTTGGTCAACGGCCTTGAAGACCTCGTGTTCAATAGTGTTGCTTACTAGAGCACCCAGATTCATCTTTTAATTGTTGCATAATAGACATTTATGCTCGACCATGTCATAATGTAGCTCTAATACTCCATTGTAATGGACCTTATTATATCCAACTCCTCTTAACGATACCATCAACCAATCAAAAGTGCACCAATTCATAACGACACTGTTAATGCTATTTGTGCCGTCTGCGCACAATACCAAGAAGCTGAATGTGAAACCCTCGATTCCCGTATACACAGCTACTATGCTAAATTAGTGTTAATATTCTTAATAACATTTTCTAATACATTTAATATACTTCTGTTTTTCAAAATTTACTTTTTTAAAGGTTATAGTGTATATACTCTCTGCATCATTGAGTCAAGGCCAACATAAAAATAAAAGTTGAAGGCGCAGCTGTCGAATAACATGTACAATCGAATAACAAACACATGATTAAACATGCAGCGTAGAATATTAAAACATTTTATAAATGACTTGGCTCATGGTCGAGCATAAATAGTCGTAAGAAACGTAGTATAATGTTAATTATACTGTCATTGCAAAATTGTATACTAGAAATCCTTATCATGGCTTACACATTATGATTGTACAAATCTATTAGGCCATCTTTACGTCATTTTGCGCTTTTACTTATTTTTTGTCTTATGCGTTTTTTTTCTGGGCATTTTCTTGAATTCACATTGCATAAAAACATATTTATATTATTTACCTTTTATATGAGAATAATTTTTCAAACCTTTGAAATCGCACTATTCAATTAATAACAGGAGTAACTTCCACAACACGCAATTCTTGGCAGATTCTAAAAAGAGTTGCTTGCGATGGACGGATGCCTATTGTTGGAGAACATGTATCACCTTGCATTCGTATCCCAAATAGAAATAAGACAGTTCAGTTTTCCTTTTATCGCATTGATATTTTGGAGATTCAGGTTCCTATCAGACTAATTTGTAGATGAGTGAATTGAAAATGTCATGCTAATACAACATACAAGATATTTCCTATTTCAATATATGTGGAAGAGAAGTGCATTACATTATGCATGATGGTTATATCGATGGTAGATGTAAACACACAACTATCTGGCTAGTCTGATTTGCGATCCCGTTTGCTAAGACATTTTTGCTTCCACTATCATAGACGCTATTTTATTATATTTACTAATTTAATTAATAGTAGATAATGTTTCACTATTTTATTTTATACCATCAAATTTACGTTTAAGTATACGTTTCAAATTTACAATTTTAGATGTAATTTGGTACCAAATTAAAGGTAACTTTACACACTTTATCAGTATTCTGAAGCTAGGATATAGTACAAGTAAACATGCTAATCATATTATTGGAGTATGATCTGGGTGGCAACTGTTGTAGAAGAAATAGAAAAAGTCATGAAATGAGCACATATAAACTAATTTGTTTCACTTACCAAAACTGTTGTATCTCTAAAAATAAAGTAAGTCTAATTTATGTTTGGTTAGTACTATTAAAATGAAACAATATGCTAACTTATTTGAATGGGGAACAGATTCGTATCCAACGCGGTTTAGACAAGTAAGAAGACCGAATTTGACTGATAATGACACTAAACAATCTAAATTTAAGATTTTATCTCAGTTGCTGCTATTATTTTCGTGGTAACGATTCATTCAGTTGAAAATATTATAATCGAATCCCACATAAGTTATCGCTGCAGAAATGTTATGTTCAGCTTGAGCATTTTGGGGGCTTCACAGTTTAGAAGAACAGCCTATTTTAAGTTAATATGCAAAGTTTCATTTACGTAGGTAAATATTCAAAGTAGATGAGTGGTTTTTTGTATATACACATTTTTTAGATTCTGTTCTTATGTATCTCATGTTCTGTTATATCAGTTTTGTAAGGGAAGATCAGAAACATTGCATATAATTTAAATTAGTAATAACAAGTCCTTATTAAATGTTTTATATTTACATTCCATCCAATTGCTTTCTTTCCTACCAAAACAGACTCATAATTAATGTGGGTCTTAAGGACCCAGGAGTTCCTTATGTGTTACAATTTTTAGGTGTACCAGAGGGATTAAATAGAATGGGAGAAAATATAATTCCCAAAATAGCAAATAATTATCAACCACAACAACAAAGGAACATAGGACGACCGAGGAAAACGTGGAAGAAACAGGACTTTGGAGCTGAAACAGGCTATATGGTCTAAGCCGTACTGAAGAAGAAGAGGAAGAAGAAGAAGAATTTTCCCGTTACCCAAGTAAAAATCGAAGCTAAAAGCATGCCGATTAATTAACCATATGGGCAGAGTTTACTATTGAAAAGTATTACAAGGCACTTTCGGAAAATATACGAGAACCAGTTAATTTTTTCAGCTCCCCTATGCATGCGGCAACCCTCTTTACGTTCTCTCTGCGGGAAACCTGCATGCAGAGTGCGCTTTGTTTCTTTCTGCTTCCTTGCATTTATATTATACATAAGTGAGCTCGTCTTCCGCTACTCATATTATAAAAAAGAAACATTACTAATAGCTATAACCAAATACTTCACTGAATATAGAAATATCGAAGTAACTATAGCACTATCAACACTTATCATTTTTGTGGTTTCATTCAGTCGCTAAGGTTGGTAATTTAATACCGTGACCCAAAAATGAAATTAGACGGTAATATCTATTGTGCTGCCATCTATAAACAGATAATTAAATCAGATAGACTGGACGGTACCCAAATAGGTACATCTGATTGACACGTGTAAAAGCAGAAGAACCTTAGCTTAGTACTAGAGTACACTTAGCACCTAGAAGGAAGAAAAGCTACCGCTTACCCAAGGACGTCCTTGGATAAGGGTAACGCCACTCCCATCCTCCAACACATCATTACCCATCACCTATTCCTGCCCCCTTTCTGTATCCTGAATTAGGTATACAGAAAGTAACCTTTGCCCAGAACATACACGCACGACAATACACAGACAACCTCCCATATCGCACAGATAAAGCCGCAAGAGCGGCTAGGTGCTGTGCGAAAAGACACACCGTACAGGAGTACCTGTACGACCTGATAATGGTTCTGGTTCTGGTACTAGAGTCTCAGGAGGCGTAACTCGAAGCTGCCACCTACCGAAGTTCCCTAGCACTAAGGCCTCATGGACACCGATGAAGCTGCCATCTGTCCATCACGTACAGAAGCAAATGTACAGTTGCTAACCACTAAGACCTCTGAAGCCACGAGGAAAGATGGCTAATGTCCGGCACACAGCGAGCCATGAGGAATCGCCTAATAGATCCATATGTATATATGGACGTATAGTAAACAGGGAAATATTTATCACTTTAATGAGAAACTGTTTCCAAAGTGATGGTAAGTGGTAGTAAAAAGAAGAACAAAATGCATTCAGCTATTTTACTGCACAGCACTGAACAGAGCACTCAAAATGAGTATGCTAGGAACTAAATGAAAACTTCGAAAACAACGGGCGGTATAGGAGGCCCGAAATATAGTAACTATAGTTATAGGGAAAAAAGAAAAAAATGTATACTTGGGATATGAGTTTAATAGTGGATATATAATGCATTAATAAGCTATACAACTTCAAATATATGTCTGGAATGTACATAGAGAACGGCAGTGGAAATTAAGTTTTTAAAAGCAGGCGCCCATACCATCTGGCATCGGCGTAAGTAGATAAGTCTTCGTGCGTTAAAACAGTTGCAGAACTCCACGGCGTGTTCTGCCTCTCAGCGAAGACGTGAGGTGAGAGACAGTTGAACTAGCATGTGTAGTCCGTGATAATAATCAATAACAGTATAAGCAACCGATAAGGTGCCACTTTACTTGCAGATCTTTATTTTCCAGGGAGTTGACTCACTCCTGTATATAGTGCTGTTGTCTAACAGTACGGATTAGAGACTATACAAGTACAAGCACGAGAACACGTAATGTTTCAACTGCCTCTCACCTCGTGTCTTCTCTGAGAGGTAGAAAGACGCTGCTACCGTCTGTATGACTAGAATTACGCCTTGAAGTTCTGCAACTGTTTTAACGCACGAAGGGTTGCCTATTTACGCCGATGCCGGATGAAGTAGACCACCTGGTATAAAGTGTGGCATTTTAAGTAGTGGAAATTAGATGATATGACAAAGACTAATACAAACATTTGAAATGCTAACAATGTGAGTGTGTAAAACGGAGAAACAAAATATATGAACTGGTTAGGACAAGAGGCAAACGAAGAGCAGTGCAGAAACTGAACAGAAGAGAGAAAGAAATTATTTTAGAGACACTGTGGAAAGAAAGAACGATGACGTTGATGACGTTCAAATAGAAGAGGGTGTCAAACAATAGGCAATATTAAGCAAAAGGATTCATGTGGAAAAACGAAGAAGAATGCGAAAAGAAGTGAAAAGTAGATGTGCAATGAGGCCCCTAGTATGATTGATTGAAGAGTATACAGTTTCACTTTACAAAGTAATGGATTAGTTTACACTTTATCCAGACTCACCCATGTGCAGGATGTGACTCAGCAAGTCTATAAGTTGGTGTGTGACCGCACATTCATCTATGTCTAATGAATTACCCTTTTATACAAGCAATGTGTTTGAAGAGCTGACGCACATCGTAAAACTTGCAATTTGTCATCATTGCTTTGAGTTAATGCCTTCCTTGGGAACTAAAAACAAATCTTAAAGAGAAGAGCTCCAGGCAAAGCTTTATAGTTTGTTTAGCAATAACAGAATCACATACTAAAATTCTGTCATCGAAGCTAAAATGGTGATAATATAATAATTTAGATATGAAGCAACTTGTAGGACCGGTTTACTGTTTCTGTGAATGTTATGTGTGTGTGTGTGTGTGTGTGTGTGTGTGTGTGTGTGTGTGTGTGTGTGTGTGTGTGTGTGTGTGTGTGTGTGTGTGTGTGTGTGCTGCATTTACTTATTTTAGATCGCACAACTATGCTATCGGATTAAATACACCAATAGAATACATAATTGAAATACATCTCATCTTTTCAGTATGCATTTGTTCAACATTATAACAAGCCATTTAGCTTCTTGAAGAATGGATATAAACATTTTGTTTCCTAACTGTCGCTCAGAAATTGTGTGAACAATGCCATAGTGTCTTTTTATTTCAATTCGAATGAATTTAGTTACAATTTAATGTTAACGTGAAGTTACTAAATCTCTCTTAGAAATTAAACTTTGCATGACATTAACATTAAATTGTGACTAAATTCAATCGAATTAAAATAAAAAGACATTACAACATTACTCACACAACGTTTGCGTGACAGTAAGATGATAAACCGTTCGTCAGCCAGCTAGTTAGCTTGAATTATTTAACACAAATTCTTTTTATTATTATTATTGTTGTTATTATTATTATTATTATTATTATTATTATTATTATTATTATTATTATTATTATTATTATTATTATTATTATTATTATTATTATTATTATTATTATTATTATTATTGTTATTTTGGGCAAAATGGTTAATAATAATTATTGTAACACGTTGCCATTACAGTAAGTTATGTGTTTATAAATTGTTATTTCACAATTATGTATGGTTTAGTTTAAAGCTCCTAGTCAAAATTGGGAGTGTTTATCTCATAATGAACGCGCGAAAGCTTGTAGTTTCCAGGATAAAGGCGAGTCAGTTGGAGAATATAGTGCCATGCGATATTATGTCAGCCTTGTTCATTTAGCTTGGTATGTTTATTTCAAAGGAGTGCTCTATAGTTTTGCAAGCTAGCTCTGGTAGTGGGACTAATTCTGGTATACCCATTAAGAGGGAATAGTTTTGGGGATAGAATGTACCTACTCTACTTTTTATAGCAGCCTGACGGAGACCGGAAGATCCGTGGTTCAAATCCAGGCTATGGCATTGAATTTTTCAGACTCATTCTACCGCTTTCCAATCTTGTCCTTCATACCGCTATTGTGTAGAACATTTAATTACAATGTACCCACTATACAGTTAACCTAATTGTGCATTGTTATAAATACAAGTATGTTAACGCAAGGATATTTGGCATAGTTATAAATGGGTAAAAAAGCACGTCGTTATCAAAATATTACTGCATTGATAATAACAACAACATGTTCTGAAAAATTCGGACTTGAAACAGAACCATTAATAGCTTGTGGTGTCATATGCCAACCAAATTTGAATGAGATTTCTTCAACTTTCCCCTCCATCAGCGGTTAGTACCTGGTAACTTTAAATCACCAGATACATAGATCACGTATATGTTAAAGGAAGGTGATCTATTATCGTTTGTGCAGCCTGAGAAAAATAAATTCAGCAATAAAAAACATCAACTTTCAGTTAAATCCTGAACAATAGATGATAGAATTTGACAACATAACTGAGACCCCATGCTCAGAAATATGATATAGGAAAGCGACTACGCAACTACGACCATTTGTCCAGAACACCATTATGCGTATCGAAGATCCTACAGAAACTTACGGTATAAGCTCACCGAGTGAAATATTTCTGAGTAAACGCGTGAGGTTCACATTCAGGTCTCGGGTTCGATTTGAGAGACCTGGCCACTCTGACCCTGGATTCTTTCGTGGTTTACTCAGGTCTTTCTAAGAATGTTGGGGTTCTATCATAAAAACTTCCAATCTATAATTTTCCATCCACATCATTTTCTTGTATATATCTCTATCATTGTCGAAGGTCGGTTCACACCCCAAATAATTAAGCTATTCAATCTTATGCAAAATGAGTCGTTCTAAAACGATTTTAACTTTTATCGAATATTTACCCCGGAATTCCATGGTCTTTGTATTAGGAAGAGATATATTAAAATTATACTCCTTGCACATCTGATGAAATGCACAGGTTGCTTTCTGAAGATTCAGTTCTGTATTTTGTAATTAACAAAATCATCCGCGTAACTAGAACGTTAAGATTAGTTCCGGCTACCGCAATTGCAGCCGGGGCACATTCTTTCTACCTTTGTAAAATGTCATCTAATATATACATTTTAAAAATTTCGGGTGACAATATGCACCTTTCTCTCATTCCTTGGTTACTTGTTAGACATATTGAGTCTAAAACAGGTACCTTTATACGAGAAACTTTTTTATACATATTCCCAAAGGGTAGGGCATCCACATTTCTGCATTATCTCCCACAATTTTGGCCTATGAACTTTATCAAACGCTTTTTCAAGATCCATGAATGTCAAATATGTAGGTCAATTATATTCTCTCCTTTTCTCTATTAACTGTCTCATTGCAAATATTTTACACAATCCAAGAAAGTTTTGGGAACTATAAAGGGAACTGGTGGATTTTATTACAAATAATGTACTGATTACATTGCTAAAAGCATTATATATATATATATATATATATATATATATATATATATATATATATATATCACCTCGTGTGCAATTGCATGCATACACACTTGCGCAAGTTTATCTGACAAGAACTGCTGAGCTTGTGGGAAGCGGATGGCTCCAGCTGTGTTTATAGAACATTTTACAAATAGGAATCAAGATGTATTACCATATTTTCAGCCATGATGGATCACTCTGTTGTGAAGTGATCCGCTTGATATCAAAACTAAACATTGTGTACAGTATTGAAGATTGGCGTTCATTCATAGATTCTTCCAAAATTAGTGTGAAGGCTGTACTACTTCACAATGGCAGTGATAGAGGTAAAGGTAAAGGGTAACAGCAGTTACCAGCGCAGTCATCCACGCCATCTGCCCGGCACTGCCAACACTACAGGCTTGAAAGTACACCTGAAAGATGATAAGGAAATGGAATGAAGGACAATGATGGAATGGAAACCGTGGCATGAAATAATGAGCTTTAAGTGTTATTGGACTTTTCCTGAAATTACAGAGTGGATTCACCAACTTCTGTTGTTTCCTACGCCTGTGGGATAGTCGAGCAATTGAACAACACTACATTGTCAAAGAATGGTCCAAGAGAAAAGAATTCGAACCAGGGAAGCAGAATATAACACACAAGCTATTATTTAAATGTGTATCTGCTGCCTTTACGTAAAAAAACTGGGGCTCATGCAAAGCTTTGTGAGGGATATAAACAAAACAAGGAAAGGTTTCAAATATCTGAGAGAACTGTTTTATTGTAAGTGCAGTCAAGATAAAAGTAGGAATTTTCATTGGTCCACAGCTAAGACAATTGTTTAAGAATTCACAATTTGGTGCGAAGCTGAATTTCGCCGAACTTACTGCGGGGTTGTCATTCTAAGAAGTGGTGAATAGTTTCCAGTTAACAAAAATTACAAGAAAGTACTTAACAATTATCTTTTAAGTGACTACAGAAACTTAGGATGTAGGATGCCATTCAAAATTCATTTTCCACATTCGCACTTAGACTTTTTTATGGGAAGTGTGTAGTTAGCGATGAACAAGGGAAACATTTTCACCAAGATATACCCAAATGGAATGTAGATATCAAGGTAGATGGGATCCCTCCATGATAAGCGACTATTGTTGATTTCTTTAGTAGAAAGATCCATCCTTGAATAAAACAAAATCTCATAGGAAAATGCTTCCCAGCTACTTTAGGATCCGTAGTTCAATGGTAATGTAGTAGTAAATTCCCCATGTAATGCTTATTTTTTGTATGATAGATGAATAAGAGCGTCAAATTTCCCAGTTTTGTCGGAATTCTACCAGGTGCATCCAACCAAACCTGTAGTGGAACAAACTTAAGGAATTCATCAAGGCCTACCTCACTAATCCGCAGCTATTTCAGAATGTTATTACTTTCTCTACTGCTAAGTAGGGGAAGTATTGTATTCCACCCAAAAATTCGATGTCGTGTGTGTGTGTGTGTGTGTGTGTGTGTGTGTGTGTGTGTGTGTGTGTGTGTGTGTGTGTGTGTGTGTGTGTGTGTCTGTCAGCCTGTGTGCCTGTCAGTCTGTGAGCCGCATAACTGAAAAACGAAAAGTAGTTCAAAAACTTAATGTCTTTTAGGGATGCGACACGAAGATTTTGGAAGAAAATAGCCCCATCATAAACTACCCTTTACATGGAAAACTTTTCGAAAATGTTTATTTTCTTGAAAATGGCTAAAATGTCATATGTTTGAGATATTTTTATGAGGAATGAAATGTATATCTTGAATTTTCTGGCTATAGCCCCTGTAACCGTATTTACTGTGGACGACTTTTGCATAACTGGTAAACCGTTAGAGGTAGACCAAATCATACTTTACAAAAAATCTAGATCTTGCTAAAATTACAATTTATGTCAAAATAAATTTTCTTGTAGGGTGAAGTATTTCGGAGATATTCTTGGTTATGTTTGTGAGTTTCGGAAAACTTTCGTGAAATGGAACATCGTTGTTCATTTGTTTTGCATGTTAAGTGTGCAAAGAGAATGGAATCTCCAAGCTTTAAAAGATTTGGCTATCGCACAAAGCCTACTGTGTTCTAATATTCCCTTTGCACCTACAAGGAAATAGCAATAAGATAATTTGTACAAATATTTATCTTAACACAAAGTAGATATAGGAATTAGAGTTTGTAAGAGAGTAGAGAAAGTCATGTGAGTGTAACATATCAGAGTTTCTTTACAGGATGTTTATGCTTTCTGAGTGTGCTAGTTTGTTTTGATGATACATATTTAATAACACAAAAACCATGAGTTTCATAATGAACCCATAAATTTTAAAAAATATCCGCATTTTATTTTTGTAACTGTACTGCAGAAAACTCGATAAACAAATTTCACATAGTCACTTTACTATCTGAATTGTATGATATAAAATTTATAAACATAAGTCTAGTATTATCTGTACTAATATAGTATTAGTAAAGTACGTAAAGTACGGATTGACATCTGTTAATAAGAAAATAACAAAAGAAGTGAGGGTGATGCAAAAAAAAAAAAAAAAAAAAAAAGGATGACATTCGAAATCAGCAACTGAGCCACCCAGACCGACGCTTTCAGATTGAGTGAATATCTTAATGTTGAACTCTACTGTTTCAGAGAGGGAGCCAAAAGGAGAATTACTGATCCACTTGGTATATTCTAATGAAACAAGAAGGCTGTTATTAAACATTGAAGAGCACATTGTTGAAGTTAACTATGTTTATGGCGTGTCTGAAGTGACGCTGCACTGTGAGAGGGTGTGTGTTTGAGAGTAGCTACACAAGTGTTCACGCCTGTTGATCCCTCACCCTACACACCCACTGCTCTTCACAACCCTGCCCTGCCTGTATCGCAGTGCAAATGGATGCTGCTGCAGCAAAGGGAATTGTGTGAGATTTGTATTGTGTACTCTGGGCTTTGAAATGGGCTGCCGCTGTTGCATGCCAGCCGGACAGTAGTCACAAGAAGGTGGGAGGGTTTGCAATGAGAGTACACTCACAGCTTGTAACTGCAACAGTCACAGGTGATTCCCTATGAAGGAACATTAAGAAAAACAGCTAGAATAAACACATTAAATAATATTACAATTACATTAACAAAACAATAATGGTGCAAGAGTATAGTAATAATGGTAATAAATATCAATAAATAATATTCAATAAAAATATGAATGCTCTGTGTGCACAAATAATAAAAAACCGCTAGAATAAGAATATATGAAGGGAAATCCACAATTTATTGTAGTAAAATACATTCAGTTTACTAATTTTTAATCAAATAGGTTCAAAAATGCCAGTATGAATAATTTCGTTTTCAGTAAAAACCACGATTACACAGTTTCTTCACGTTTAGCAACTAAAAGTGGACTGAAGTATGAATCTATCATTTCAAGATTAGTACAGTCAGTAATTCAACTGTTGTAGTATTTATAACATTTCAGTTAATAATATAAGTATAAGAGTCTCTCATTACATATGAATCCAACATTTTAACCACAGTATATGATTAACATGCCACATCTGCAGTAACCATTTACATTTCAGTTCTTCTTTAGTAACAAAATTTAAATACATATAAAAATAACACCACATCGGTGAAGTATTGCGTACTATATTTTGATATTGATAATAAATACCCATAGAAAGTTGTCAATTTTAGTTATTCCGGTAGCGACATAACTTTTGAGAAGACAAATGCATTTCGGCAATTATTCGATCTATTAAGAACTTTGCAAACCAACACAAGAAAATATTTCGGTTACATGTTTGTGATAGTATCATTGCTTCTGAATTTTTTTAAAGTGTAGAGTTGAAACCTTACTTTTGAAAATTAAAGGTATCGCAATTTTTATTCGGTTTCTACCATTTCACAAGGACAGTTCTTGTTTGGAGCAGACTCTCCCAACCCTGTCATATTGGATAAGTTTCCAAAAAGGAAAGAAGGGGGAAGGCCAAAGGCTAGCTTCGCAAGTTTTGTAATCTTACAGCACACAACAATTCATGTCCAAGACTTGCCTTCTTCAGGCCCTCCCTCTACTCCACAAAAACGGGCCGCGTGGTCGTTAGCAAAAGGAAATTGCCTCGAATTTCTAACCCACGCGTTTCTATGCTTCATTGTTGTTCGCTTAACCTTTTCTTGCATGGAGGGGTGACCTTCCTAAGGAAAGACATGAAATGTTTGCGGCCTACCAGAGGGCACCCGCGGCAAAAATGGCATTCATAAGCGGAAGCGATACACATTGGGTGCAGCGAGTCGGAAGAAAGTTGCCGTGCCCAATGGCGACTACAACGCCTGTTTCCTTCAACAAAGATTACCAGGCTTACTTTCGTAACGGAGAATTCAGCTCCCGTATTTGTGGAAAACGCGTAGTTAATTTTCGTTTAAAGAAGGAACAATATGAGTCGAAAGCTTGTAAGCTATACAAATCTTTAGGTGTAAATAAGATTTGCAGCTCTTTCTGAATCAACCCTTTGAGTAAAGCAATAATACGCTTTACAGAGGAAAGCTACCTTATTTAGCATTTTCAGCAGATCACGGTATAATATGATTAGTGAAGAAAGGGAAATATTTAAAATAGAAAAGAAATATCGGATATAGAGAAGAAAGGTCAGCCTAAGTTTGCATTCAATGGCATCTCAAATACAAAGCGCCCATTATTTCCAATCCTACCCTTTTCCTGTAATAGATGAAAACGTAAACGAGATAAAATACAATTGGAAAGGAAATTATAAAGCAAATCTAGTATAGGCTGATCCAGCTGTGCAAAGGATTCTATGTTCGATTCCCGGCTGGAGAGTGGGGATTTTTCTACCACTAGGATTATTCACCACCCTCCCTGGAGTCTGGAAGTATGAATGAACTATGAACATTTAGTCTTTCCGCATTCTGGTTTCCGGGAGTTGCAGTAGCGGGTTTTTATCCACATTTCCACATAATGCAGATACATTTTTTGTTTCATTTATATGTTACCTTTAACAGCTAAGGTCATTATTATTTATTTATGCCAACAAGCTTACTGCTGGTGTTTCTTAAACACACAAGCAGTGTGGGCAATGTTTAAGAGGTGGACTCAGCTGGGAATTTAGTGTCGTACTGGCAAGTTGACCATGGCAGCTTAGTGGTTGAAGTAGCCACTCGATAAGTGGAAGATCCGTGGTTCAAATCTCGGCTATGGTGTTGAATTTTTAGTCCTGACTACCTCTTAAACTAAGGCCATATCGGCTACTTTAGCTTTGCAACAACTGCTCATCGACAGTTACGCTTACTCACTTGTATATCTTTGGGTTTGTTTAAGTTCAGTTTTTATTTTTACTTTCTTCCAATACGTATAGCACGGGTGATCATCATCCTGATAGCTTCTTGATAAATGGATATAAATGGTTCATAATTTCAGTAACTGTTGCGCAAACATTGCGTAAAGAGTTCTGTAATATGTTTTTGTTTCAATTCGAAGAAAATTAGTCAATATTTAAGGTTAACGTGATCTTACCAAATCTCTTAGAAATTAAACGTTGCATGACATTTTAACACTCAATTGTGAATAAATTCATTCGAATTAAGGTAAAAATACACCACAGCGCGATGGTTGTGCGACAGTTAGTGGAATAATAAATCATTTATGTCCACTCATCAAGAAGTTAAATGGCTCCAAATATTTGGCATAATTTGTTTTCGGCAAAATGGTTCTTTATTCGCAATAGTTGTATTGGACTCATTTAGAATCCATGGTTAATGTATGGCCGAAGTGGTACCTTCCAACTGGTAATTTATGTGTATACATACACGATAAATAAAAGATGTGAAGAAGCTATCTTTGTAACGTAAGATCCCATTTTCCGGTTTAAACTCTTAAGATTGCCTTTATACTCTAATACATCTGTCTACATCCAACACACACTCTAGACTTATTTGTACTACAAGCTTACACAGTTGCCTTTCCAGAAATGTGTAGTAAACGTCTGTGTTGCTATGTATTAGCTTTGGTGCACATATTGATCTTTGAGCTGAAGACAAGATTTCCGTATTAGTGGAAGTTCACATTTGGTGTTCAACGCAGAACATTAGCATCAGCTGCTCTCGAGGGCACAAGTGTGCAAATATTTGACCGTGCATGGCTCAGTTGGCTGTATTTGAGGGGCACCTGGCTACGGATGACATGTTTGCTTGCTTCGCCTTCGGAAACTGTTTACTCTGCTCTGGGCCGCTGGATGAGGTGCAGAGTGCATCGCAAACATGTGAGGTAACCTCCTCAGGCCGGTATTGCTGCAGCATTCTGACTGACTGACTGACTTTATCATCATGTTTGTACTTCCGATTACAACATCCACGTTAGCTCTTCGCAGATAATGGCAATGTCCGGGGGACATCACAAGATACCCTCCACTTCACCTTTTCGTCATCTTGTCATGCAGTTTAAGTGCTTTTGGCTTAAGTGCCAGTTTTAATAAAATCAGAAGTTAAACGTAGAACTGGGAAGTTTTACTGCGATGTGCAGAGAAAACCAAGAATAACATTTTATAGTCTGCTGTTTGTATCCTATAACAATGTTTGCTTTCTCCACAATATATTGTATGATATTCGATACAAGATTTCGATGTCGAGATTTCACCGGAAATATGTGTTTTAAGGCCCCCTGAATCCAAGAAACAGAAGTTTCAGAAAAATGTCCATGTGCGCACGCGTGTGTGTGTGTCTGCCTTTCTGCCTGTGAACGGCATAACTCAAAAAAGAACAATCGAATAAAAACCAAAGTTGGTATTTCAGTTTAACGTCTTTCTAGGATGCGACACAAAGATTTTGAAGAAAATTCCTCCACCCTAAATACTCTTTAAATGGAAACTTTTCTAAAATCTTGATTTTCTCAAAATTGGCTCTAACGATTTTCATTGAAACGCCATATGTTTAAGATATTTTATGGCAAATGAAACGTATATTTTGAATTTTCTGGCTATAGCCCATGTAGTCCTGTTTACTCTTGATGACGTTTGCATAACTGCTAAACCGTAAGAGATAGACTAAATCTTACTACTCAAAAATGTAGATCTCGTTAAAACACACAAGCTATGTGTGATTCGGATATATTCCTTGTTATTTGTGTGAGTTTACCAATACTTATACTTTTCTCAAATGGAAAGTCGTTATTCATTTTTTGTCTGTTTTCCGTGCAAAGAGATCGGAATATCAAAGCTTTAAAAAACTTGACTATCGCTCAAAGCCTACTGTATTCCCTTATTGCCCTTGCACCTACAAGAAACTGCATTAAGGTAATTTCTTCAAATGTTTATTTCTACTAACATGAAGATATAGGAATAAGAGTTTGTGAGAATAGTTAGTGCAAGAGTAGAGAATGTCACGTGAGTGCAACACATCAGATATATATATATATATATATTGTGCGCAATACGTTACAAAATTAGGATTAATAACTCCCTTCGGTCCTGTTCTAACTTGAGCTTCTCTTAACTAAACCTCTAATTCTGTAACTAGTACTCTAAATATCTATTGTTCAAATGCTATGAATATTTGTAGGCTCATTTTCCCTTGTGGAGACAGTATTGTTTAAAATCTAAAGTAGCTAAAGTACTCTCCAGAGCAATTTTATATGTGAATATTATTTCCTTGAAACGTGATATATACAAACTAATTATAGTCTTCTGAGGTATTTTCTGTTGTTTCTACTTATTTTAAATATGAAATAAGAAACTCCACACCGTAGGCAGTACAAGAAGAACTTACTAAAACATTGTAGCTCATAATCATCTTTTGTTTTATTCAGATGTAATATTCTCTGTCTGAAGAACATTCTGCTAAGTTTGCGGGAGCTAATTGGGGCAGTAAGCAACAGGTGGCTGCGTGTTAAAAATGAAACAGAACAACAACTTCGAGTCATTTGTTTTCTCAAAAAGTGATCATAAGCACGCACGTTGTGCCTCGAGTCACGCATGCGCGTTGGATACAATGGCATAACTTGCCTGCTACTGGAGCAGCTCAGAG
Source organism: Tenodera sinensis (assembly GCA_030765045.1). Lineage (NCBI taxonomy): Eukaryota > Metazoa > Arthropoda > Insecta > Mantodea > Mantidae > Tenodera > Tenodera sinensis. Next base: position 89,224,812 of record CM060963.1, read on the forward strand.
ATGAAATCATATGCATATGTCCTCAGGGTTAAGTAGAGCAGAGTTAAAATATATCAACTGGCAGACAGATGGTGCTGGTGTAGAAAATCTTAACCTACAGATTAATTGCTAGAAGACTACCTAAAAGTTGGATATCTAACCGAGGAAGTAAAATAACAGATCATTTTAATAACTCAACTGTAGTGACAAAAGACAACGAGATATTTTCCTGTGATGGTCGCATTTGGTCGGCCCCCGATTTGATTCCCTCATTCTGACCTTAGGTTTTCTCTTGTTTCCTCTTGCGAATGCTGCAGTTATTCCTTTTCTACCATTGATTTACTGTCTCCATAATTTCCCTTTACCTCATAGCTTCAGGATTAGAGATAGATAATCTGACATCTAGTTGCCTAAGTTAGGACATAGTTACCAAGTTCATTTATTGCAACATTAACATTCCAAATACAATATCAATAAAGCATCAGAAAACTAAAAATATTTAAGCTAAACCACCGTAGTTCTTTAAACAAGTAATTCACAGATGGCATTTCTCATACTATATACCTACAAATAAAATATTACAACTAATGAGATTCTCTGTTTTCTTCTCTTGTCTCGTGCAAAGTTAAATCTTCTTCGCTGAGCATCGTTTATATTTTCATTGTTGTCTATTCCTTGCTTCTTAGTTGTCCTTCAACCCATTTTTTAACACACGTTTCCTTTTCTTCTATCATCTATCAAATTCTGAAGTGCGACATCTTATTGGACATTCCATTCATAGCTAAAAGTGTTCTTTTGTTTCTTTTGTACATTCCAGATTTGTTTATATTGTAGTTTTTCCCTCATCTCTCCCAAAATTACACCACATTTGTTGCACTCAAAAAAACACATGTTCTTCTGTATCCTTTTACCATCTCTACTAGTAAGTAGGGGAAGTATTGTATTCCACCCAAAAATTCGATGTCGAGATTTCACCGAAAATGTATGTTTTGAGACCCCCTGAATCCAAAAAAGGCATGTATCTTGCTAGCCCACATCGTCGTCCGGATGTGATCCCGTTTATCCCTTCTTCCCAGGGGACAAGATGGAAGCAAAAGGGCCAATTACTAGAAGTCCCGTCGTCTAACTAATCCTACTCATATAGTGATCCAAGAATGGCATTTGTATTTGCGACTATGTATACAAATGCGAGTGGTGATTCAGTACAGCCTATTTATGTGTCCGACAAATAATTTTAACAATCTTTATAAAATTACAATTAAATTCACCATCAAATTATATTTCAATAACAATCCATAATAAATAAAATATATTGTGTTCCATTATTCAACTGCACCTTGACCAACGTATGGAACACAGACTATCAATAAGCTCAGTTATATGTTGGGAGTATCGACTTGTGTAAGCCGCGCTGCAACACTACGTCTGAAATATTCTGCTCTCTTAGTGCTTTGTCGTTTTTTCCATGGCTGTACCTGCAAGTTTATTGTTCCTATCTTAAATTTATATGGCTTCGCCCACGATTCATTCGTTGAGAGTTAATGTGACCCCCGCTATGAAAAATTTTACAATATCTGTTCTAGATGGATCTGCATTATCTCACTCTCGTATAGCTTTTAGCGTTTATATTGGCATAATGATGACGATGACGATGATGATGATGATGATAATAATAATAATAATAATAATAATAATAATAATAATAATAATAATAATAATAATAATAATAATAATAATAATAATAATAATAATTATCATAATAATAATAATAATCATAATAATAATAATAATAATAATAATAATAATAATAATAATAATAATAATAACAACAACAACGCTGTAAGTTTCCTTTGATTTCTGAAGCACTCTTGCATTATGCTACGGGCAAAAAATCCCACTCCGTCTTATATACAATGAACAAATATCTGTATAGCGGACCAAGTCGTTAAGACTGGCACCTGGGTTCAAATCCTGCCTGAACCACTTTTCTGACTCAGTTTTCTTTTCCCTAGGCTTTAATCAGTCCTTATTCGTGGTAAATGTCGAATAGTTATCCTAAACTTAGGCCTGCTAAGTTTATTGCTAAAGTTTCCTTTCCCGTTCTTATTTTGTTATATACACAGGGTGCAAGGGAAGTCATCACACAGGTTTCGAAATAATTAATCTCTTAAAAGACGCGAAGAAATACCCCAGGCAGCCTTTTTACATGTGCAGCAAGTCGACAACGTTGCGTTGAGGTTGGTAACGGAATTGAACTGGTTTGTGTACAGAGGTATTTTTTAGAGGTGGCGTGTGTCGTAATGTTGCGCAGTAGTTCATGGTCGAGTCCACTTGTCTATTGCAAGATAAAAGGGGTGTCTGGTTAGTATCTCTTGGACTTCTAGCCCACTAGGCAGCAGGCTGCTGGTGGAAACTTACCCCCACAATCGCTTTGCGTGATGCTCGGATATGCGCGAGTGACAAGGTCACGCGCCATCTCTAAAAAATACCTCTGTAAACAGGTCGGGCACTTTCCCTTTCGCATAATGTTGTGGAAGCTAACGCTTGTGATTGGTCTATGCTTGCGCATAAACACGGACGGACGGACAACGCAGGGCATCTGTTTGTGTCCTCAGGAAGCACCGATACTGTGTTTGTTTATGTACTGATCTAGGGTGACAGCTACATAATCTGCAGTGTTGCCAGCTTGTTTTCGAGAACATTAAAATATCTCCGTAGGATATGGTAAGAGACAAAAACGTAAGATAGAAAATGTGTTCCAAATAGCGAGATCTATCACTCGTTTAAATTAATGTAATGACTTCCCTTTACCTGTATTTCCTTAAATAAGAACAGGCGTTAAGACCTATCCCCCCAAATAAAATATGTATAATAAAGAGTAAACTGCACTTTGAAGCATTGAAACGCTTAACGATTCTGATTAAAATGATATATCTGTAACACGTTTTAATGGAAAACGAAATGTATATTTTGGATTGTCTTGCTATAGTCCATGTAGTATTGTGTACTCTTGGTGGTTTTTACATGGCTGGTGAACCGTAAGAAATAGACAAAATGTAGATCTCATTAAAACATGCAATTTACATTAATGTATTTCTTTGTGGAGTGAACCATTTCGGAGACAATCCTTGTTATTTGTCTGAATTTTCCAGCAGTTATACTTTCCTGGGATGAGAAGTTTTATTCCTTATTTTAACTCTTGACCCTGTGAAGAGAATGAAATTTCAAAGCCGTCGCATAGCGATGAACTTTAAAACATTTGACTATCACTGCACTCTCATATTTCACTTGCAAGAAAATTAACAATATGATATTTTTTGTAAACATTTATGTCGATTAATATGAAGTAGGTGGAGGAATAGTTTGTACAAGAGTGAGAAGAGAAAATCATGTGAGTGAAACAGCAGATCTTTTGGGGGGACCAAAATGCACCATAGTGTGAACTTTGGGACCCAGGCTTTGCTTAATGTGCCAGATGAATCAGCTCCATATATTCTATTCTGTAAAAGAAATGAATGAAATGTAATTAATTGTATGAACTAAGAATATGTAATTAAAGATTACTTAGCAGTTGTCAGATTAATCTCTAATCCATAATCTAGTTTCCGTGAACATGTTGAGTTTATGTGAAGTTGTATCACAAACATCTGAAGGTGTAGAAGGTGGGTTCTAAGAAGCACACCTGAGTTTTGTTGCGGTTTATGTTTGTTGATGCATAATGGATTAGGTTTACAATTTCAAATTCATTAGGTACAATAAAACGTTTAACACACCAAATGTTGCATTTATTTGCTGCCCCCGAGAAGGCAGCATAAAACATACGTGGCTAGAACAAAGGGTGCGTCACGAGAAATTATCATCAGTTTCTGAAGGATCCAGGTAGCCAGAGTTGTTAATGTATCTGACATGTGTTGCCAGGGTCGTGGGTTGAACCCGCGGGCGGCGCGCTTCAGATGCATGTTCGCTCTTTCGTGTACGTTTTGTTCCTCTGGAGGCACAGAACCCACACATGGTTTAGTGTTTAACTAGAAGCATATAGGGTTCCTGTATCACGATAACATTATTGACAAGACCTTATTCCCTGAGTAAGTTTACGGGAGACCACACTGAACACATTTTCGAAAATGAGTTCTACGTTTTACATTAGTGTTCGTATTTATGAAGCAAATCGTGCATATAAAATTTAGGACATTTCTGTTCATTTCTTTTATATATCTTTTAATTTATCTATTTCCTTCATTCATCGTCTCATCACACAAAGGTTGGAGAACATTAATTTAAAAAATCTGATGTGTTGCACTCACATGACTTTCTCTACTCTTGTACTAACCATTCTTACAAACCCTTATTCCTATATCTTCTTCGTGTTAGTTGAGATAAACATTTGTGCAAATTATCTTATTGCTTATTTCCTTGTAGGTGCAAGGGGAATATTAGAATACAGTAGACTTTGTGCGATAGTCAAATCTTTCAAAGCTTTGAGTTTCCGTTCTCTTTGCACACTTAACATATAAAAAATGAACAACGACGTTCCATTTCACGGAAACTTAAACACACACATAACAAGGAATATCTCCAAAATGGTTGACCCAACAAGAAAATTATTTGGACATAAATTGTGTATTTTAGCAAGATCTATATTTTTGTTTAGTTTGATTTGGTGTATCTCTAACGGTTTACCAGTTATGCAAAAGTCATCCAGAGTAAATACGACTGCAGGGGCTGTAGCCAGAAAATTCAAGATATTAATTTGGTTTGTTATAAAAATATTTCAAACATATGATATTTTAATCAAAATTGTTACAGCCATTTTCAAGAAAATAAATATTTTCGAAAAATTTTCCATGTAAAGGGTAGTTTAGGGTGAGACTATTTTCTTCAAAATCTTCGTGTCGCATGCTTGAAAGACACTAAACTAACTTTGGTTTTTAACCTTTGAGTTATGCTGTTCACAGATTCACACACACACACACACACACACACACACACACACACACACACACACACACACACACACACACACACACACACACACACACACACACACACACACACACACACACACGGACCTTTTTCTAAAAATGTTTTTTTTTGGATTTAGGGGTTCTCAAAACATATATTTCCGGTGAAATCGAATTTTTGAGTGGGATACAATACTTCCCCTACTAACCTGTAGAGAAAGTAAAAACAAGACAGTAATCACTTGGTACATCATCAGGTAGTACGAAGGTGGAAGAACAAAATCGTTCACCATTAAAATCGGAGTTCTTTGAAAATACGTGTAAAATAATTACATATACCAATATATAATTTTACAAACTACACTATCCTCAGTTCAAAAGCTTCATTAGGAAATATACTAAACTATTTGACAAGCAAACAGAGCAAAGAGAAGGTAATACAACGCGTAAAAGTTTGTATTTTTGGCACTACACATATAACTGTTGTTGTTACACCCCAACTGTGATGTTCACAGTTCCAGGTTAGCTGTGTCACCCCCTTCCCCTCACTGTACTATCCATACATGCAGTGCGCACACATTGCAAGCAAAAGGATATTTGTCCTAGCTGTAATCATAAGGGATAGAACTGGATGGACTATCAGGTAAAGAAGAAGTATTAGAAGGTGAAGAAGTTGTGGATAAACCACGTTAAGAATCAGTGAAAGTATGTTAGAAGCTCGTATATATTTGATGAATGTTCAAATTTTATCTGAAGCTGTTCCTAATGCTCGTGTTCGTTTGGATTCCGGAATTTTAATTCTCAGGAGCGGCCAGGAGTGTGGGTTTAACTTTCCCACCTTGAATATCGTCAGTTTCATCTTTTCTGTAAGCGCGTAGGTAGCTTGTTATAAAAACATTCTTTTACAGAATAACATGCACCTCGTTTATGTTTTATTTAGCAGACTGCGTAACTAACTTTTGACAAAGCAATTGTATATTTTGTTTTCTGTAAGTAGACCATGAAACAGGCATATAATGACCGAATCACGTTCCTTAGCAAGAGCGACAATGAATGAGGGTCGAGTTAGAATCTACTTTTTTAAAGTTATTAATTGCGCTGTCTGGTATGATGAGGCGTTGCCAGGAGACTGTTTTTTGTTCTCGGTCTAGGATAGGGGTAAGGACACAGTAAAATGAGGTAGCCTTTTCAAGACAATTTTTCTATGGGCGTGACGGTCTGTCTGAATTTACGAAAGGTGCCTTCTGGAAACCCACTCTTGTAGATGAAACAGTGGCCTATATGCTGTGGGAGACCAGCTAATTGAACACCTACATCCCTACCTCGTCTTGCAGTAGGTAATATGTCAGGTTGTTTTAATGCACAAGCACTGAGAAGATATCGAACATTAAATGGATTGAGAAAAGGACTCTGCTCTCTAAAATCATTTCGCAAAATGATTAACAAATTTGAGTAAATTTTAAGAAATTGAAAATAGACAAAAAATAACAGTGACGGGAAACGCGCAGCGATATTTTAAAACTTTGGAAGATTTTCAATACCAGCGTCACAGAATCATGAAATAGAAAACATTGTTTTCATGCAAGACGGTGCTCCTCCCCACATGTGGAATACCGTAAAAACACTTATGCAACACATTCGGTGATCGTGTAATTAGGCGACATTTTCGGAACAGTTACACCTAAATCCAGTCCACTACTGGTTATGGGGTTATCTAAACGAAATGGTATTTCTTACCAGACCCACTACACGTGAAGAACTGAAGAACGTTCTGTAGAAAGGCTATTGCTTTGTGAACATCACGGCGATGGTTTTCATGAAATTCCATTTCTTTACAAACAAATTTATGTTTCTATTTCGTTAGAGCCTAAAAATTGACAAATTCATTACCATTTAAAATTGGGAATGTACTTAATAATCTTATATATACTCTTCTGAATGATGATTTACAGACATGTGTGTGTGTGTGTGTGTGTGTGTGTGTGTGTGTGTGTGTGTGTGTGTGTGTGTGTGTGTGTGTGTGTGTGTCTGCCTGGAACAACATAACTCGAAAATGAAAAGTTGGTAGAAAACCAAAGTTGGCAATTAAACTTAATATCTTTCAAGAATGTGGCACAAAGATTTTGAAGAATATTCCTCCATCCTAAGCTACTCTTTACATGGAAAATGTTTTGATAATGTTGATGTTCTGAAAAATGACTCTAACGATTTTTATTAAAATGTCATGCGTTTAAGATATTTCTTATGGCAAATGAAATGTAAGTTTTGAATGTTCTGTTTAAAGCTTATGTAGTCCTGTTTACTCTTGAGATCTTAGCATAACTGATAAACCGTAAAAGAAGAGCAAATCTTGCTGCACAAAAAATGAAGATCTCTTAAAACTCACAAGTTATGTCTAAATGCATTTTTGTGAATCATTTTGGAGATATTTCTTGTAGTTAGTGTGAGTTTTGTAATACTTAAACTTTTCTCAAATGGAAGCTCGTTATTCAATTTTTTATCTGTTGTCCTGCATAGAGAACGCAATTTCAGAGCCTTCAAATAGCGACCAGCTTTAAAAGATTCGACTATTGTCCAAAGCCTACTCCCATATTCCCCTTGCACCTATAAGAAAATATGTAGTAAGATCATTTCTGCAAATGTTAATTTCGACTAACATGAAGAAGATAGAGGGATAAGAATTTGTAAGGATAGCTAGAATAAAGTAGGGAAAGTCATGTGAGTGTAAAACATCTGTCACTTTATTTGTCTTCCAAAACTGAAGCACCTTTGAACTAAATTGGGTTTCGTTATTTTAATAAGAATTCCCATTCTATTATTATACTTAAAAAATTAGTGAGAAAAGTGAACCTCTTCGAAAACTGATAGTATATCCAAGGTATGTGAAATCAGTTAATCTCTCATTTAATTTACTTTTTAAAAAGATTTTACTTCGAACTGATATTTAGCACAAAAGGACCGAATTATTGTTTTTAAAATGTTAATTTCCATTTACACATTTTAAATATATAACATTTAAGTTGTGTACTTAATAATCAAGACCATCTTCTGTCGGTGTTATAAGAACTGCGCGAGAATCGAACCCACGATCTCCCGAATGGGAGCCTGACACCGCATTATTAATGTGAACAAGTTTAACCTTTCAGTGTATATTTTAAAGTTTTGATTATTTAAATGTTCATTTTGAGAAATTCTATACCACATATGTGATGTCTTATTGCAAGAAGGATAGTGTAGAAACTGAACAAAAAGTTTTGAAATAACACTGCTACAATTTTGCCGCAATAATTGCTTTATATTGCTCCCTCATTTATCAGGAGTAAAATTTCATGAACTTATAAGCGTTCTTTTGTGATAATGTACAAAAATGAGATCTTCCTTTTCGGTTCAATTGCATCGTTGAATAGTTAAAACTTTGAGAGGTAAAATTTGCATGGAAAAATTCAATGTCACAGCTGGGATATGAACCACAGGCCCTCCGCTTACTAGGCGGGTGCTCTAACCATTAAGCTACTGTGACAACCTGCCAGAATGACATTGAATTCTCCAACCAATTTGTATTTCTCCCGGTAAACCACAAGGCAGTCTCACATCAGAGACAATTGCCCCAATGGTGACTTACTATCGTAAGTATATGTCCCGGGGTTAAACAATCTAGGACTTAAAGTACTTAGTAATTGTCTCTGATGTGAGACTGCCTTTGTGGCTCCAATTCCACCTCTCAAACATTGGCCACACACGGCTTGTGTGTTTAAAAACACTAACAGTAAGTTTGTTGGCATACATAAATATTAGTTAAAACTTTTCCAATTATACATTGTCGCCTGTTATGTATACATTAATCTGTATCAAAATAATAAAGACCTAGTTAACTGTAGCATCCAATCATTGAGCTGAAACAGCAATTTCTTTATTGCAGATATCTGGACTCCAAAAACTTGATGCTGTTAAAAGTTCCAACAGCTTATGCGCTTAGGTTTCCTAATTCCAACAATCAATTAATAAATTAATTATGCCCCTCCTCTTTTTCTTCTTATTCTTTTTCTTGCTCTGATTACTATCGTGTTTTGTTTCAGTGAATGATATTCTTTTGCGCGTAGTTCCCACGTAGTTATTTACTCTACTAGTTTATAAAATAGTAAGCATTGCATTCCATCCGTAAAGGCGATATCGATATTTCACCGGAAATACATGTTTGGAACTCCCTGAACTAAAAAAAGAAAAATGATTTTTAGAGAAATACCCGCTTATGTGTGCTTGCGTTCATGTGTGTGTAAACAACATAACTCAAAATCGCAAAGTCGGTTAAATATCAAACTTGGTATTTTAGTTCAGCATCTTCCAAAGATGCGACACCAACATTTTAAGAAAATCTTCCATCCGAAAACTACCCTTTGCATGGGACATTTTTCGAAAATTGTGATTTTCTCTAAAATAGCAGTAACGATGCTGATTAAAATACCATGAGTTTAAGATATTTTCATGACAAATGAAATGTGTATGTTAAATTTTCTGCTAATGTCGTCAGAAATCCTCTTCATTCTGCATGACTTGTGCGTAACTGGTAAACCGTAAGAGACAGATAAAATGTTAGTATAGCGAAAATGTCGATCTGTTAAAAAACACACACACACACACACACACACACGCACACACACACCCACACCCACACACACACACACACACACACACACACACACACACACAAACATACAACACGAAGCTTTTTCTAAAATGCTTTTTGTGGATTCAGTGGGCCTCAAAACATGCATTCCTGGTGAAATCTCGGTATCCATTTTTGGATGGAACGCAATAACTGGCCTACCTTACCAAATACATGGTAGGGAAGCCTAAGAGAAATTTAAACTTTTATAGATAAGAACACTAGGCAATCTAAGTCAAAAAGTAGCAGCACGATAATTAAAGCCATATAAAATATACTTGCAATAACCTAAAACTAAGTTATATGCCTACTTAATCAATTGATCCTCTGGCACGGAGGACCAGGATTCTAACCCCGGTACAAGCGTGGGGATGTTTCTCCCGTTGGGAGGTCTAGCACAGGGTGCACTCAGCCTCACTAGGTCCCGGAGGGATCAATTAAGGTGCTACTTGATAAAGAACTAACGACCCCAGCTCGCGAAGGCCCCAAACCGGCCGGAAAGGTTGGTGCACGGACCACGTTCCACTCTCTAGTTCTGCACCCCAGTCCTGACGTCTGTAGTGGGCAGAGCGATGTTCCATTTCACGAAAGTTTTAAGATTTCCGAAGCTCACACACGTAACAAGGAATATCTCCGAAATGGTTCACTCTACAAGAAAAGTTTATTTATACATACATTTTGTGTTTTAGCGAGACCTACATCTTTTGCACGGTAAGACTTTGTCTATCTCTTGCGGTTTACGAATTATTCAAAAGTCATCCAGAGTAAACAGGACTACATAGGCTATAGCCAGAAAATTCAAAATGTTCATTTCATTCATCATTCAAATATCTTAAACATATGACATTTTAATCAAAATCGTTAGAGCCATTTACAAGAAAATTAAAACTTTCGAAAAAGTTTCCAAGTAAAGCCTAGGTTAAGGTGGGGCTATTTTCTTCAAAATCTTCGTGTCGCACCCTTGAAAGACATTAAACTTAAATACCAAATTTGGTTTTTAAGCGACTTTTTGTTTTTGAGTTATGCTGTCCACAGATTGACACACACACACACACACACACACACACACACACACACACACACACACACACACACACACATGGAACTTGTATCGAAAATGCTTTTTTGGATTCAGAGGGTCTCAAAACATATATTTCCGGTAAAATCTCGACATCGAATTTTTGGGTGGAATACAATTTCTTCTACGTATAGTAAAGTAGAGGAAGTACTGGTTTGAGGCTGCCTGAATTAAAAAAGTGCCCTTAAGTGCCCTTAACCAATGTAGCGTTCGCCGTCAGCTTAGGATAAGTGTAAAAATCCTTTGCTCAGGTTGACCTGTTGTAGGGTTTTGAACCTGGGTCTGCCAAGTACCAGAGATAATTAGGTAACTTGGTATTACCTCACTAACTAGTCTTCCAGCTCAGAGTTTTATCTGAATCGTCAGTTAACTTTCACAGATGCTGCTTGTTTCCAGCCTAGCCTCCAGTTGCCTGGAGATATGCCCAGCTGTGAGAACATCCTAGTGTTTAATTACATGTCATAGATAATTGCGAGCGCTGTAGATTTTTCCCTCAGCGATTGTTTACTTTCTCTTTCTTTAGCACTGATTAGCCACAATCCATCATCGTGCCAGAAACCTATGATTGGCTCCACTCATCACTCTGATCAGATATGTGGGAGTTACACTGCTGCCAGCTCTGCTTACAGTGGTGTTGAAAAAATGCATTTCTTCGGCTGTAATAATATCCTTACTGTAAGAATTCTCACGTCAAGAAGGTACAATGGGCTCTTATGAACCATGCGTTTCTTATGGAAGAATCAAATGCGCTGTTGCCAAATGTGTGTATTTTCAAATGCCTCTAAGATTAAGTATAAACGTGCATTTCAGTATGAAATGTTTGGAAGAATGCTATGGTAGCCACAAATTTGTTTTATATAATTGTACATTTCTTAAAATAATAAAATCTAAAATTTTGTTGAAAGCAGATTTTAAAAATCTTTTTCACTCCGAACGTTAGGACATGGTTTTAAACCGAAATAATTGCAATGAAAAAATGTGGATTATTTGCTTGCTTTCATATGCCACGTTGGTATTTAAATTGTATCAATATGTCTAAACATACTTCTTTAAAAATATAAAGTTTAAAGCAAAGTTAATTGTTCTGGTAAAAATGTAAGGGAACCTTTATTAATTTTCTTCTTTCCAATAAGCAATTTAAATTCTTCATGGAATTGTTTGGATTCTTCGTTTATACAGCGCAAAATGTCGCCGTTGGCTAATTCTCTTCTGCAAGTCCAGGTAACAACTTCCAGCGACAAAATTGTCAAGGAAATAATGAAATTATTTTTATACACACATAGAACGTCTCCCAGAACCAAGGCATTCATGAATCACCACTTAAAAGCAAATATTTGCAGCGTGTAAGCCACAAAGTGGCAACAAACCTGGTCCTCTTGTCTTGGAGAGGATAAAAACCAGATGTGCTATGACGGGGGTCGTCCTTCGGTTGTTTTCTATAGGCTTCGAGAATCTGAGGCGTGTGTGTGATTTACACATTCACTGGCAATCGTATGCCTGCAGTTAAGTAATCAGAGTGCAATGGCTGTCACAAAAAAGGGTGAAATTATTGAACGTGGCTAGCGAGAAACAATTCTTATACTGTTTGATTATTTAAAAGAAAAGAATCCAAAACACAACTCGTTCACTGTTACTGAAGTTCTTAATGCGACTGACGATAGAGACATACATTTTTACTTTCTCTACTGGTAAGTAGAAGGAAGTATTGTATCCACCCAAAAATTTGATGTCGAGATTTCACCGGAAATATGTATGTTTTGAGACCCCAAAAAGGATTTTTAGAAAAAGGTCCGTGTGTGTGTGTGTGTGTGTGTGTGTGTGTGTGTGTGTGTGTGTGTGTGTGTGTGTGTGTGTATGTGTCAGACTGTGGACAGCACAACTCAAAAACAAAAAATTGGATGAGAACTAAAGTTGGTATTTAAGTTTAATGTCTTTCTAAGTTGCTACACGAAGATTTTGAAAAAAAAGAGCCTCACCCTAAACTATCCTTTATATAGAAACTTTTTCGAAAAGTTTGGTTTTGTTGAAAATGGCTCTAAAAATGTTGATTAAAATGCCATATGTTTAAGATATTTGAATGACAAATGACATGTATAATTCGAATTTTCTCGCTAGAGCCTATGTAGTCCTGTTTACTCTGGATGGCTTTTAAATAACTCGTAAACTTTAAGAGATAGACAAAGTCTTACTCTACAAAAATGTATATCTCGCCAAAACACACAATTATGTCCTTTTTTTTTTTTTTTTTTTTTTTTTTTTTTTTTTTTTTTTGTGTGTGTGTGTGTGTAGTGTGAATCATTTCGGATATATTCCTTATTATTTATGCCAGTTTTGGAAAACAGAACTTTTGTGAAATGGAACATCGTTGTGGATTTTTTATACTTATATTAAGCGTGCAAAGAGAACGGGATATCAAAGCTTTAAAAGATTTGACTATCGCATAAAGCCTACTGTATTCTAATATTCCTCTTACACCTACAAAGAAATAAGCAATAAGATAATTTGTACAAATGTTTATCTCACTAACAGGAAGTAGGAATAAGAGTTTGTAAGAACGGTTAGCACAAGGGTAGAGAAAGTCATATGAGTGCAACACATCAGATTTTTTATTTAAATGCTGTGAATAAAATATCAAATATAGTTTTGTACAAATATAGAGATAAGTCTTCTAAAATCAATATAGCAAGAGCTCCATCATGTTTAGGTGTTACAGAAATATATCTAAAATCTTCCTTATTTTTAGTTCGAAAACATGGCAACTCTAATTTAACACACACACACACACACACACACACACACACACACACACACACACACACACACACACACACACACACACACACACACACACACAAACACACACACAAATAGTGTGTGAAGTGAAATAAAATAATTTCCCTGGCTACTATATAAGTGGAAGAGAAAGTACATATCGTGCTTTGTATGACACATTTATTACATCATTACTCCGTAATGCGTTGTAGGTAGTATGAAATTACACATAACCTCGTTGGAATTGAAGCTATTTTTCCTCTCCCCTCCTTTTGTAGAACAAGCTTCATCATTGAAGGGTCCTCAGAATCGTAATCTCACAACGACAAAGGTAGACACAACTTCACACGCGAATCAATCCTGACCTGCGTAACACTGCTTGTGTTAGGATTTTCAGAGGTCAACAGGGTTGCACTTTGCACCAAGGTGAAACTAGCTCGATATCATAATAGTAAGAAACTGTCTTACAGCTAGAATTTATCACAGGGATGTCCAACCTTAAATAATGAGTGGCTATTTCCCACACCACTCCTTCAGTCGAAGGGACAGTCTGTATCCAGTGTCGGCGACAAACAGGCGACCCAATGGTCGTTTCTGGGTCATACCTTGAATTTTCTGGGAATGTCCTTAGAAGACCTCTTCATTCTGGAGGATGTTTGCATAAATGGTGAAGAGGAGACAGAAAAAAGCTTAGTAAACAAAAATGGATCTCAAAACACAAATTATGTCAAATACTTCGTTTTTCTTTTGAGTAAACAATTTCCAATATATTCTTTATTACCTGATTGAGTTTTCCAATGGTTATACTTTTTTAAAATAGGAAAATGTTATTCGTTTTTTTTTTTTTTTTTTTTTTTTTTTTTTTTTTTAAACTTTTGGCTTTACAAAGAGAATGGATTTCAAAGACATCGCATAGCAACCAGCTCTAAAAATTTCCTCTAAATCTAAAACTTTTCAGAAGAGACAGAAAGCTATTTTTATCATTTTCATCTAGGTTCCTGCTGTTCCGTTTTAACTGTTAGATATACACAGATTTACAAATCTTCTAACACCCATGCAAGAGGCGATCTCCTGCATCACAAAGCACCAAAACTAAAGTTGAAGAATTTAACTTGCTATAGTAGCGAAACAGGGTCGAGCAAACGATACGGTGAGACGAAGATCCGTAGTTCAAGTCCGGATTATTGCATTGAATTTTTACTTTCTCTACTATGTTAAGAGGAAGTATTCTACCTAAAAATTCGAAGTCGAGATTTCACCGGAAATATATGCTTTGAGGCTCCGAATAAAAAAGAAGCATTTTTAGAAAAAGGTCTGTGTGTATGTAGGTATGCCTGTTTGTCTGTGGACAGTAGAACTCAAAAAGGAAAGGTTAAAAACCAAAGTTGGTATTTAAGTTTAATGTCTCTCAAGGATGCGACATGAAGATTTTGAAGAAAATTGCCCCACCCTAAACTACCCTTTGCAAGGAAAACTTTTTGATTTTCTTAAAAATGGCTTTAGCAATTTTGATTAAAATGCCATATGTTTGAGATATTTTTATGACAAATAAAATGTATATCTTAAATTTTCTGGCCATTACACATCCTATTTACTCAGGATGACTTTTGTATAACTGGTAAACCGTAAGAGATAGACCAAATCTTACTGTAGAGAAAAATGTAGATCTTGCTAAAATATACTAAATAATTATTTTGTAGAGTGAGCCATTTCGGAGATATGCCTGCTATTTGTATAAGTTTTGGAGAACATACTTCCGTAGCATTGTCACTGATTTTTTATAGATTAATCGTGCAAAGAGAACGGAATCTTAAAGCTTTAAAAGATCTGATTATTACTCAAAATCTATTGTATTCCCATATTTCCCTTGTGCCTACAGGGAAATAAGCTAAGGAAGCAAGCAATAAGATAATTTCTGCAAATGTTTATCTCAACACGAAGAAGATATAGGAATTAGGTTTGTAAGAATGGTTAGTACGAGAGTAAAGAAACTCATGTGAGTGCAACACATTAGATTTTTTAGAAAAAGGCCCATGCGTATGTGTGTCTGTGTGTGTGTCAGTACGTCGACAGCATAACTTAAAAACGATAAGTTGGTATTAAGTTTAATTTCTTTGAAGGATGTGACACGAAGAGTTTGAGGAAAATTCCTCCACCCTAAACCACCCTGTTTCCAAAATTTTGATGTTCTTGAAAATAGCTCTAATGATTTTGATTAAAGTGCCATATGTTTGAGATATTTTTATGTCAAATGAAATGTATGTCTTGAATGTTCTGGCTATGGCCCATGTGGTCCTATTTACTCTGGATGACTTTTGCATACCTGGTAAACTGTAAGAGGTAGATCACATCTTATTATACAAAACATGTAGATCTTGCTAAAACACACAATTTCTTTTGTAGAGTGAGCCATTTTGGAAATATTGCTTGTTATTTGTGTGAGTTTCGGACAACTTATACTTATGTCAAATGGAACATCGTTATTCATTTTTATAAGTATGTTAATCGTGCAAAGAGGACGAAATCCCAAAGCTATAAAATATTTGACTATCGCTCAAAACCTACTGTATTCCTATATTCTCCTTGCACCTACAAGGAAATAAGCAAATAAGATAATTTCTGCAAATGCTTATGTCAACTTACACAACGTAGATATAGGAATAAGAATATGCAGGAATGTTTGGTACAAGAGTACAGAAAGTAATGTGAGTGCAATGTATCAGAATTTTTTTGGTCTGATTTTACGTTTCCAATAATGAAACCGATTACGAAGATAAAAAAAAATGTGGGTGTAATTTACTTTCCAAGGATTGCACTGAAAATGATGTTTCATGAAACCTCATACCAGAAAATACAACATTAAGAAAACATTTTCGGTAATGAAGGGTAACAGAGCGAAGAATGGAGGAGCCTGGGTTTGTAATGAAAGATTTGGGAAGGTACCAAGATTGGCTGGTTTGTTGATCGATTGATTGCTCTATTATTAGATTAACTCATTGGTGGTTTTAATTCCTGAAATTCTTTGTTTTGTTCACAATTATCTAATTAGGTGCCTGCACAAAATGCACCGACTCTAAGTACGCCGATAGCGTGCCAAGAAGAGTTTGAGCGCTTCCAGCAGCCGTTTGGTTGTTTCACAGCAATTAGAACAATCTCTTGCATAGTAGCAAGATAGCTTTATGACAAATAATACTTAGTTGCAGCGCTTGCCTTAAAGCTGTGTTCCAACTGGTGATTAACGCGAGTTTTAAAAGCTGCCGACATGCTATCGTATAATTTTAATTATTGTTATTATTGAGGCAGGTGGAAGATATTAAGTATCCAACTGTTACGAAATCAGGGTGTGGTATTACCCTTAAAACCCAATTAGCATACCACTGTTGCTTTCAGAAAAATGACATACTGCTTTTGATGTCGAAATTCGATTTCCTAATGAATGAATTATTTAAAATATTTGTTTGCTAGCACATTATATCAGTTTTGAGGAATTCTGCATTAAATATTAAACTATGACACTTCATTATATTGTTTTTTACGTTAGCTTGTAACATTTAATTAACTACAAATCCAATCAAAATAATGTAAAACGTTATCTCAATTTTGGTAGTAATTTCGGAGCATTTTCAAGCGAACATTGTAGTTAAAGCAGTCGATTATGAATTACACATTCCATCCACTAAAGGAAAACCTTATGGATATCTAGAGCCCAGGGTTTAGCTAGAAAATAACTAAATGTCACAAAAATGCACAAATCAAAATGTACTATTGTGCAAAATACGATGTTTTCTAAAAGTCTGCTAATAGAACAGTTTGTAAATTATACTATTAACGAGGGTTTTCTTCTTCCTTCCAGTATTATGTCATAAGCCCTTAGTTATTTTCTAGCTATCCTCCCCGTTTGGAGGACTGACACTCCTTAGGGAGCCTATGCCCAGGGTCAGACGCCTGTCGGTGAGCAGACGAACCTATGAACCAAGGTGAAAAGACCTGGAAAAGTCCTACTCCTCTAATGATTGGGAGGAAGAGGCTGATATGAAATGCATAGGAAATGAATGAACAGAAAGTGGTAATGGAGTAGTTGATGGAAAGAGTGGCGGGGAAACCGGAGAACGCGGAGAAAACCCGCCCAGACGCGCTTAGTCCAGCGCCTGCGGGTCCCTGGGATTGAACCTAAGACTAATCTACTAGGTGAAATATTATATGTTAGTTTTAAATTAACCTTTACACTTAAAGATCGACACATTCCATGCTATATCTGCAGTACAGTAAACTGTCAATGTTAATTTGCATATTTTCGATTAGATTTCATTGCATTGCAATACGTCGTTTTTATGCATCTTGCATACACTGACTGTCTTTTCAAAATCAAAGTCATTGCCAGATGTATTTGCAATATATGAAATTTAAATTAATAACTCCGATATAATTTAACAAATTAATTTAGCCAACATTTGTAATTTGAACCGGAGCATCTATTTTTCAGTGGAGCCTAAATTGAGTTAGATATGAAGAATTATTTTATATTATTTCCGTTGCTCCCTGTATTAAAACACTATTTTTAAGTTCTTGCGTTTATTGTGAATATTGATACTACGCCTACCTGATGATGAAGCTACAGTTCCTTTCCATGTTCTCTGTATACAAATGATGGAATTTCTCCAAAACTCAGCACTCTGCATCACTTATACAACCCTTTCCATCTTTTAAATAATTAATTATTTAGTTGGTATGTGTATTTTAGTATAAGGTTTCGTTTTGTTTATGTATATATTTTTTTTCTTCTTAAAGCAAATCTATCCATCATTTCTTAGAAAGCATATACACAGTGTACATCTGAACAAGAGTAAGTGAATCACATAGACCACATCAGAAATCAGCTTATAGTTGGGAGGGAAAGCGGCATATCCTTTCTTTCTCTCACATTATTAGGGCACGTTGAAAAGCTCTGATTAAAGCCTCTACCGTTTGTTTCTGTGGCATGTTGTCGTATCTTTGTGAATTGTGCTTTAAAGTTTGTCGTATTCTTCAAACTTAAGTAGTAAAATGCGACAAAATCGAGTGTAACTTAAACCTCGCTACAGCATTTTCTGAAATTAACTTACCTTGACAACTTAGTCATTTTGTGAGTATGCAAAATTTAAAACATTTAAATTCATTAAATTTTAAACACCTTCAACTCGCAAAGAACTAAGTAAAGGATTTTAACAAGTACATTAAGGTTTGAAATGTAGTTTCACACTTCTGAGGAAGAGTGCAACTTGCTTAAATTTTGATGGAGCGTTCAGTATTGTACAGAAACGTCTAGTGATGCTTTAGAGCTGATGTACTGTAGTATATCGTTTGCAATCTGGGAAAACATGTTTAATGGCAAGGCGTGTGTTGCAGCGTTCACAATAAGGTGGGTTTGCTTTGGTGAAGATGCAGAGTGGGTTTAGCCTTGCTTTACTCCAATCTGAAAACTAAACTGAGCTGAACTGGAACTTAAGATTTTTCTGTTGAGGGTCACGTGATTATAAATGGGTGCTTGTTTGTTATGGAATTGCTTTCCTCCGGCCGAGAACTGAACTGAGAATTGAATTCGTTTGTCACTAGACTTTTCAGTTCTCTACTAGAAATCTAGGTGACGAAAATTACGTTTTTTTCAGTTCAGTTGAACTTGAGCGATCTGAATAAATGTTCTGTGATCAGAAGTGAGGTTATAATAGCGATATCGTTTTGTTTACTTGCAAGTTTGGGCAAAATGAGTGTAAAACGTAAGTTCTTATACCTGGAAGAGGAAAGGTTTATTGATTTTGTTCGGCTGAATGAACGTCTACACAATCTGCCGCATCCAGAGTATAGAAATAGTGAGGAAAAAAACAGTCTGTGGAAGGAACTGTCAGAGGAATTAGGAAAAACAAACAAGCATTTTTAGAACTTTCATTTTTATGTATTCAATTCATTTTGCTCACCATGTGCTTTCAATACAGAAACATCAGCTTTGTCAAATCAAGTAATATTGTAACATAGTAACATAATGAATCGACACAGAATCATGCAATATCGATATGAAGAACATGTACGAGTACATATTTATGTAATAATATTAGGTAAAATATGTCTGTTGCATTATTTTCATAGTCACTGTTTGTCCACTAAAGCCAGGTACAAATATGTAAAAAATGTCATTACGCTCAAATATGTAAATATGTAACATTGGCATGTCATATGATAGCTACGGTTCTCATTGATGGGCATTTATCCTTTTTGGTTATGTATAAGCAAAAGGAAAGAGGCACCTTCTGAACTACGATTTGCAAACATGGGACGTACCTCCGAGCGTTTTTCATAACTTCGCAAATTATCAGTTTGTCAGTTAGTTCATCAAGCAGAATGAACAGCAAAGTATCCAACTCACTTTCTTCACTGTCCATACAGCTTTCTCAACCACATTTTAGCTATTATGCTCAATGGAATGGTGTTTTCAGTTCAGTTCAATTTTAAGTTCAGTTCAGTTTTCTAGGAAAGCATAACTGAAAACTGAACTGAACTTAACTTTTCAGTTTAAGTTCTAGTTCAGTTCAGTTTTCAGATAGGAGGAAACAAGGTTTTAGTCTAGTGGATCCAATTCGTAGTCTTAGGGAGCGTATAGGACAAAGACTACTGATGCCATCTTTCGTTACGAAGTGTAACTTGTCTGATAGTTTTTTGTTCCATCTCTGGTTCCACATTGCCCTAAGCTGCCTAGAAAGTATACGTGACGATAAAGTACTGCGTGTTCTGTAATCAATTCTGTATGCAATTTATTACATATAGTGAGCCTCTATTTGCCTTTATTTTTCGCGTAAGCACTGTGTAACCCTGTGTTCTGTTAATTACTTTGCCATTAAATAAATTCAAAGCAATGCTTGTATTTATTCTCTATCAATATCATCAGCATATTAGCTTGAATCACTTGTTTTCAGTTTTATTTCCCCATTTTTCCATTCAGTCATCTCATATACTATGTGTTTGGTGTCCTGGACGTAATTTTGCTATCCCAAGGTATGCAAACGTGGTAATCTTTAGGTTAAAATGATATTTAAAAGCGGAATATTTAAAAGGAAAGAATATTGTGAAACTAATTGCTTCATTAATCGCTAGTCTAATACTGTGTAACATTTCTTTCTTTTATTTTGAACCAAGAATATTTCTACGAAGAGATACAGCTAGATGGTCGACGTGGACTTTGAGGTTACATTTTGCCTTTGAGTTATATTTCGAGTATTTCAGATCACGTTAATGGTTTTTGTGGATACTTAATTCGGACGAGAAGGGAAAAAAAATCCATGTTACATTCATAGGACTTTTTCCACCTACTCTTTTGCAGATCATTTTTATAAAAGTGTATTCTTCTATGACTGTGAGATTTTGTCCGGTTTGGTTCTGCTTTGTCTTTAGGTTACTCTGCTTGCTCTGGTAACGTTTTGGAAAGCACGCGCGCCCCTTCCAGCGTACATTTAACAAATACCCATACCGAAAGACAGAGACAACAAAGGGTAAGTCTTTCTGTCTCTCTCTTTTTTGGACCTGACAAGTTAACCCTTACAGATAATCCAAGTGAACCTTCACTTCACATTTACACATTTCGTTGTAGGTTGAATTTTCACGGTCCTTGCAATTATCTTAAAAAAGTATATTTTAAACTCAAGCACATCAAACATATTTCGGAAATGCTTAACAACACAGAAACACTTTGTCATAAATTGATGCTTTAACAATCTCTATATTTATTGTGCAGTAAGATTTTTGTAATTAAAATTGAGTTTTTTACTTATGGACGCTCTTTAACTGAATCTCAGCGTCTCATTCTTTATTGAAGATCGTTTAATTTAATTCAGAGTCCTCTTTCTCAGACTTGAGGTTCTTACATGTGCTGTAAATCTACGACACGAAACCATAGCTTTATTTACCTTCCAAAGGAAGCCATGCGAAGATTCTTTACGCCCGAAAAAAATTCATCGACCTCCTCTAGAGGCTAGCGTATTACTCCTAGATCCGGAGAACATGCTTTTTTATGTTTAAGGTTTACCAAGTGACAAAAGTCATTTAAAATGAGCAGGTAGTATACACGGAAAAAAGTATTGCCTTCACGAGCAGCAATAACAATACCGATATTAACAAAAATAATAATTACGACAGCAACAGCAACAATGATGATGATATTGATAATAATAATAATAATAATAATAATAATAATAATAATAATAATAATAATAATAATAATAATAATAATAATTATAATAATAATAATTATAATAATAATAATAATAATAATAATAATAATAATAATAATAATAATAATAATAATAATAATAATAATAATAATAATAATAATAATAATAATAATAATAATAATAATAATAATAATAATAATAATAATAATAATAATAATAATAATCCTCGATCACACATGATCACTCCTCGAACTTGCCAGCAGATCACCTAGCAAAGAAAGCAAAGCGTTGGTCGACTACATGATTTATTGCTGTCTTGGGATGCGTTCCAGTCATACGGGTTCAACAGAAGTCTTTATCCTGAGCAAAGCAACCAGTACAATTACAGCCGTGGTCAGTGAACATAAAATATTCGTGCAGACAGACATTTCTCGAGTTCCTCTGCAGAGGAAGAAAGGAACTGTCTGGGTTTGCCCTCTCGCCCCTCCTAGCTGCATCAATTTGAATAAAGAAGCTCTGAGCTTGTTAAATTATTCCAACACTGGAAGCTGGCAATCGCCGCCAACACGGATGAAAGCGTAACGAACATGAAGGAGCGTCCCCACCCACCGTACGACCCGCACCCTTTGTGCTACCACAACAAAAGCGATCCAGTTAGCCCCGACAGGTGAAGTCCCTCCGGAATTTATATGCATATTTATTACCTTGTTCATTTCTTTGTTTATTGTTATGATTGTTATGCCTGCAGTAACACTCATTAACGCTGTTTCGCTCGTCTACTTGGCCAGAAGTCCGCCCATCTTAAGATGACTCTCAGCAGCTAGCGTAGCACCTAGAGATTTTATGAGGTTGTCTTGTAGCGGCGTAGCTAAGGACAACAAATTCATTAAAGTTATGATGGTGTTCTCACAAAATATCCCTTTTGCTTAGTTTCAAGAATATCTTCATCAAGTAAACCAAAAATTGCCTTATTTCCAACGGAATAGGTGCTTTGGTCACTTTCATAGCTTCATTATGTTAAGTACAGAGTGATTAATGTAGAACAGATAGGTTCTTCCTTTAATTTAAGTTTCCAAGTAAAGGCTAGATTAACGTGGGGCTATTTGCTTCAAAATCTTTGTGTCGCATCCTTGAAAGACATTAAACTTAAATAGCAAATTTGGTTTTTAAGCGACTTTTTGTTTTTGAGTTATGCTGTCCACAGATTGACACACACACACACAGAGAGAGAGAGAGAGAGAGAGAGAGAGAGAGAGAGAGAGAGAGATACACATTTAAACTCTTGGACAGTTCATGTAATTCAACTTTCTTAAGTAAGATCCAAGTTTCCAGAAAACCACGTTTTCCAGCATGTTTAATATTCACTACAAGGCAATTTTCTTACTGTTGAGGAGGGGTACAGATGCTGCCCTTCTAGTGCAAATATTTTCAAAAATTGTAATCTTTGCTATGCTGCAGATAGAATAAGCAACACTGTAATTTTTAAAATAATCAGACGCGTGATCTATCCACGTGATTTACTTCTGTATTATGATGCTATATATTATCATGGTAAGAAACAGTTGTGGAAACTTTACAAGAAAACTTATCAATATAACTCCATGGATTTCAGTGCAGTTCTTTTTACAAAGAACAAGGTAATATTGATGGTTGTTACTGCCATACGGTGCGGTAGGGTAATGTAGTGTAGTGATCTTCGAAGAGGTGATTAAAACCACTGAAGTGATAGGATTTAAAATACGTATATGAAGAAAAAACCAAGAATGTGAAAAGGGTAGAAGAGGCAGATGAAGCTAATCAGAGAGGAGAAGAGAATTAGTTGGGACATTTTTTTATTACATTAACTACAAATTTACAATCTGTTCTTATCAGAACATTCAGTAAATGGGTTACAAGTAATGTCTGCAACGCTAAAGGTAGCTAAAGCGAAATGGTAGGTCCAAAATGTTACAGCTCTGTAGACGGTCAATCGTGGCACTGTTGTCTATATAGTAGATTGATGGCAGGAGCGTTTGGGTGGCTACTAATCGCTGCTGATACCGAACATTCTGGGATGTGATTTCTTCTTTTATTGTAGAAATATGTAGATATACTGTAGCGTTGCAGGCATACTATGATGGTTCTGTTAGACAACAAGAGTTGTGAATTCAAAACTTATAGGATATGAATATTGGAGTTACTGGCAGGTCCCCAAAGTTTAATAGTATAATTCCATATAGATCTAATGATGGTCTTATGTATTATTACTGTTGAAAAGAGACAGATGGGAATGTGGTTCGGACATTGATGAGAAGAAACTGTTTACCACGTTATGCACTGTAAGAAATATATATGAACGAATAGAAAAATGGTTAGGCAGAAATAGGTTATACTAAGATGAATGCGGAGATGAGGAAGACAGAGGAAAACGAGGTATATAGAAGAATGGTTTTTAAGGTGATGGACTTGGTCCTTGGGTACATGTTATCGTTGTTGTTGTTATTATTATTATTATTATTATTATTATTATTATTATTATTATTATTATTATTATTATTATTATTATTATTATTATTATTATTATTATTATTATTATTATTATTATTATTATTATTATTATTATTATTATTATTATTATGTTGATTACGCACAATACGCATAAACGCACGAGCTAAAATGAGTTTCCATTGTGTTGCCGTTGTACATTATGACCTGGAGGGCGGTTACCGTTGTTCTTTGCACCAGAAGTGATTATTTCTTACATAGTGTAACCCCATTAATGCTCACACCTTTCTGTTTTCCAGGAATTTAATTCGAGACTTATGTTCCAATTACTATAGGTCGCAGGGCTGGGCACAGTAATTAAACACGTACCTGAACTTTCACCCTAGGCTCTCTACTCTATATTGTTAAGATTTACCTTGAGCAGCCACCTGTTTGTTACCATATTGGATCACGTACTGACCTATATTTGTTGCCTTAGGTAATTTCTTAAGAAATTAACAGCACCGTTTGATCCGTACGTCCTGGAATATGACCCAAACAGGAAGTAAAATAGAGATGCTATATAAAAAGTGGTAAAAATGTTGATATAAGAAGTCCTGTAGTTCTGGTAGTAAAGAACTTAATTAAACTTTTGTTTTTGTACACTCCATGTAGTAATTATATTTTAATCTAAAAGAACGGTATCCCTTACATTATATGATATTGCTTAAGGAGCCGATATAAATATTTCTTGCTAGATTTTGTTAAGACACTTCCAAACCATTCTTACAGAACTGTCTTAACTTGCTCAAAAGAAACACATAAGCATAAAAGCTTATATTCTATAATTATATATTCTTTCAGTAAGAAAGAAAAGAGTTAAAATTCAGTAAAAATAAGTCCTGAAATAAAAACTCCAACACATATTAACAATATTAAACGGAATAAAAAATTTTAGCATTTATTCTGGTAACTTCACGCGATAAAATGTTTATTTTTAAATGTTGCAAGCATGTTTTCAGTTCCATTTGTTTAATCCAAGGAGGTGCCTTTTCAAAATAGGGGCTATTTATAAATAAGGTTACTAGATGTTTACTGACAGCAATGTCGTGATTAGTATCATGATTTAAAAAAGCAGATGTGTTGCATTCACATGACTTTCTCTACTATTGCACTAACCATTCTTACGAACTCTTATTCCTATATCTTCTACATGTTAGTTAAGATAAACATTTGCACAAATTATCTTATTGCTTTTCTCCTCTAGGTCCAAAGGGAATATTAGAATACAGAAGGCTTTGTGCGAAAGTTAATTCGTTTAAAGCTTTGAGATTCTGTTCTCCTTGCACACTTAACATATAAAAAATAATCAAGGATGTTCCATTTCACGAAAATTGCGTTTTCCGAAACTCACACACATAACAAGGAATATCTCCGAAATGGTTCACCCTACAAGAAGATTTATTGAGACACGAATTGTGTATTTTAGCAAGATGTACATTTTTGTATACTATGATTTGGTCTATCTCTAACGGTTTACGAGTTATGCAAAAGTCGTCCAGAGTAAAGGGGCTATTCTCAGAAAATTTAAATATACATTTTATTTGTCATAAAAATATCTCAAACATGACATTTTAATCAAAATCGTTAGAGCCATTTTCAAGAAAACCAACATTTTCGAAAGATTTTCCATGTAAAGGGTAGTTTAGGGTGCAGCAATTTTCTTCAAAATCTTCGTGTCGTATCCCTGAAAGACATTAAACTTAACTACCAACTTTGGTTTTTAACCTGCTTTTCGTTTTTGAGTTATCTGTCCACAGACTCACAGACAGACACACACACTCACACACGCGCAAACACACACACACACACACACACACACACACACACACACATGCACGCACGTACACACGCTGACCTTTTTCTAAGAATGCAAGGGGAATGTTAGAATATAGTAGGCTTTGTGCGATAGCCAAATCTTTTAACGCTTTGAGATCCCGTTCTCTTTGCACGCTTAACGTGAACGTGAACAACGATATTACATTGCACGAAAGTTTTAAGTTTTCCGAAACTGACACAAATAACAAGGAATATCTCCGAAATGGTTTACTCTACAAAAAAATTATTGAGACATAAATTATGTATTTTAGCAAGATCTACATTTCTTGTAGAGTAAGATTTGGTCTATCTCTTACGGTTTACGCGTTATTCAAAATTCATCCAGGACTGCATAGACTATAGCCAGAAAATTCAAAATATGCATTTCATTTATCATAAAAATATCTCAAACATATGGCATTTTAATCAAAATCGTTAGAGCCATTTTCAAGAAAATCAAAATTTTTGAACAATTTTCCATGTAAAGGGTAGTTTAGGGTGGGACCATTTTCTTCAAAATCTTCGTGTCGCATCCTTAAAAAACATTAAACTTAATACTAACTTTGGTTTTTAAACGACTTTTCGCTTTTTAGTTAGTCTGTCCACAGTCTGACAGACACGCAAACTGACACACAGACACACAGAGTGACACACAGACTGACACACACGGACCTTTTTCCAAAAATGCTTTTTTGGATTCAGGGGGCCTCAAAACATATATTTCCCAAATCTTGACATCTAATTTTTGGGTGCAATACAATACTTCCTCTACTTACCAGTAAAGAAAGTAAAAATGTTCGGTACGTGAAGTTTACTGTTGAACGGCGGTTTTGTCTTTCAGTTGTTAATTGCTGCTAAACAGCCATGGAGAACAGAAAAAGGAAAATGTTATACAGTAGATCAGAAAGCAAAACTTCTTCAGGCTCTACCACACTGGGTAGGTAAAAGTAATCTTTTCTCTGCCCCTTGATAAACGCATAACCAGGTTCAACTATCTATGAATGATACACTTGGAAGCAGGATTTTGGAAAAGACCGGAATTGCGTGTATTCATGTGTGCGCGTGTGTAACCACACTTAAGATTAAAAATGATAACAAGGAGAGGATTGAATAATAACTACGTATGTATATCGCTGTCAAAGGATAATTTTTCATGTGCTTATGTCCTGAGGGAAAAGCAAACATTCTTCTCACCAGTATGTGATTTGAGCGTCGAGAACTCGTCCACAAACACCTGTTGTTAGAACCGACGACGCCGCCGCTGACACGTTGATGTGCTGGCCGATACCTCCCCGCCCCGCAGGAGAAAACCAACAGAGGATTGATAGCTCTTCTTGCAGGTGATGATGATCGTCATTATAGTCTCTGCTTTTTGTTGTGCGGCTGCACGTTAAATATACGACGGGGCTTTGAGGTTAGGTCACGAGTCCCTTCCTTGTCCAGAGATAGGTATAACTCTGCATCATTTCTATAACGGGATTCTACTGTATTTTTCTTGCGTAGGGTTAACTGAACTATCAGTGAAGGCATCCCGATACACACAGACGAAAAAGTTTTATCATCCAACAGCTGCATCCCAAACCTTAAAAAACAAATGATTTGTTGCGCTTACATGGTGTTCTTTGCCTCGTGTTACACAATTATTCTTACGAAAGGTTATTTATCCCCCTAAACTATTTGTTGCTAAGTGAGATAAACTTTCATTGCACACACTATTATTATTATTATTATTATTATTATTATTATTATTATTATTATTATTATTATTATTATTATTATTATTATTATTATTATTATTATTATTATTATTATTATTATTATTATTATTATTATTATTATTATTATTATTATTATTATTACTATTTATAGATAGTATATGTATTATATATCATATACATACATCCAAAATTAATACATTATAAATTATAAGTTATAAATAATAAGTTTATGTAAAATCTCTTTCCTTCAAAGATTATACAGCGAAAAGTCAAATGTACTTTTTGGCTATCTTTACATATACACAAGAAATTTTCCGCATTTTCGCTGTTGTAAAATCTATTACAAACAGTTCACAGTTTAGACAGTCTTGCACATTAGGAAAGAGCATTTTAATCACATAATCACTAACCTTGAAATTTCAGCATGTATTCTCCTTGAAAATAGAGGCTTGATAATGCTTTACTTGACGTATGAAATAGAACCCAGTGAATGACCATATTCTGCAAAACAGCAAAATTTGTTCTATGGCTTAAATTCAAAGGTGGTGAATTAGTTGCGTTTATTTTTGTATAAGTCGGATTTAACTTTACATTTACACATTTCGTTGTGGTATAAGAAGAAAGTGAATCGCTAAACAATATTGAAATGACTTAGCATGTCCAGCAGAAAAAAACGAATAGCAAACCAATAATAACAAATAGTATACAATTATTTGTAAGCACACTTAAAAACCATCGGCCTGTAAGGACTTTTGAGCAGACTTTCACAGTTACAAACGTTGCAGTGATTAGTATCAATTATTTACAAGTTACTACATCACCATGGCATGCAGTCATTCCTACATCTATCTGCAGAATAAGTAAAAAAATAAAATAAAAAATAATATAAAAATAAAATAAAAAATAAAATAATATCTGCCAGCTATGTCCAGATCCCTAATGTCTTATATCTGGACGTAGTGTGCGGATATTTTCATTTATTTAAACTTATTTATTACAATTTGTTCACAATAGAATGTGCAGAAGTTACTAACCTAAATTAAACTAAATAACAATAAGGGAAATTGGTGATATTGTAAAGTTATATGTGATCTCATAGTATTCATGTAGTTTATTGTTCCCTAGCCGCTGCTACTCGTCTCTGGTGGGCTGTCCAAGTCTCATCAGGCTGTCGTTTTGGCCTCGCTCTTCTTCTTTCTGCTTACAGTTGGTTTGACAATCTTAACGATCGACGGGATGGTGCTACAACAGTCGCTGGAGGTGTATAAAAATTTCTTAGATTTCTTTCTTGTTCAGTTTGTCTTAAAAATATTTCTGCTATACTGATTTGTATATTGTATATTGTATTGTGAGAGCTGTTTTCAACGCTTTAGTTCAGGTCTTCAGGCTAAGAAAAAGAGCTTACGTATATTCCAATAACAGATAAATGCTGAGACTGGCCATGTGAATTTCTTTGATATTGTAGCGAGCTTTAAGTTATTAAATGAAATATTAAATTCTTGGCTTCTTATTTAATATGGCTCAGGTAGAGGTGCAGTTTGTAGCAGATTTGAAATAATGTCTAAACGTCTCGGTCTTGCAGCAGTGAGATTGCTTCCTTCTCTGTAGTAAAGGGCTTTCAGAGCATGACGGATGAGGCGATTGGAAATAAATTCTTTTTGCATAAATACATAATTTATAAAGGGCTTTATTTTCATGTTTACTGTTAACAATCTATCTGATTATGTAATTAAGTAACTATATGCAGGATTTTGGACAAAAATATCTTCGTTAATCCTGCGATCCGTTGCTGTTTATATAAACAGAAGAGAAACGATTTCCAAAGCCTGTAAATTTTTACATTTAATTACAGGGCTTAGAAAGGAAGCTACCTCACTATATTTGTTACGAATATGTTTGGTTCTTGTATTTAATACTTACACGTTTCTTTTCTTTTTACACACAATGTGAATATTGATAGTATTGTGACGCCAGCCTCGGCGCACAAAACAGGACGGACGGGGCCAAGTACTTCACACCACATACCAGGCCAGCAAGTGGGCAAAGGCGTTCAAGATCAGGCTGCCTCGCGCGTCTGTTTGTGGTACATGACTAACAACAATCGAAGTGGTCACACAAAAGGGGTTTTCCCCAGAGACTTCGAGAAAGATCCAGTTGCGTCACCAGGGGCACGTTTGTGGGATTCAAGAAAGGTCCTTGTGACTTCATTCTCTCTATATAAGGAGACCAAGAAACTGCAGTGAGTGAGTTTACTGTCATAGACATGAGTCGGTCAATGTGTCAATGAGTGAGTAACAGATTTGTGTATTTGCGATACAATTTTAAAAGACAAGCCTATAGAAACGTAATCGGACTGAATTTTGTCATTGTGGCACACTGATGTCAGGAGTGAGATTCGTCGAATTACCCTTTGTTACAGGATGGGGGAGTATTTCCTGTACTAAAGTTAGACACGACGTTATCTGCAGTTATATATTTGAATTAAAGAATATTGCAAATGGGTTACAGAGCATTTCACACTGGAATATCAAAGTAATTAACAAAACAAACTTTCTGCATCTAGGAAGTACATGTTAGGCCTAAGCCACTGCATTTTTTATAGTAGTTATTATTTATTTTTCTATAATTACCACCCTCAGCACCTCTTACATTATTTATGTTGCTTGTTTTCTCCCCCTTCAACCTTTAATCACAAAATATAGGAAATTAATAATTTTAAGTACCTTGTGAGTGTTCGGATAACAATTACTGACCTTGTTCTACGCTACATGTCTGGCGCTTTTTCTAGCTTCCCTTATGCCCGAGATATGAAGGCTGTAATTAGCTTCAACACCTCCGCCCCAAAAGTAGGGCAAAATAATTAAAGTAAGGATGATTTGGGAGCAGGGGCACTTTGGAAGATGTTAGGGTTTATCTGGGTTCTGACCTTGATATTGTGGTATCAAAACCAAACATAGTTTCCTCTTAGCTCTACAAACAACGTCTTTGATCATCAATCCCTCCTTACCTCAACACAAATAACAGCCACACGTTCTTTCTCCTCCCAGTTCTGTCTCGTACACTCCCCGGGTACAGTCGCTTCTTGCGGCAGCTTTTGTTTTAAAAACACTCACCTGTAGTTTGTATGGCAGTTTGGGAAAATAAATCATATTAATAGCTTTCTCATTGTTAAGAGCAGGTACAGCTTTAAGCTTTCAAAAAATCAGTTTTCAAATATATATATTACTAGCTGTCCATGGTTTAACGATTTATCCGCACAAGTTCTAAACTTCGGTTGCACTTGCCCAATAGCCCTGCATTTCTTGGGAGACGTTTAAAAAATATTACTTGATACACTTAAACAAAAATTTAAACTCTTAGGACACTCCAAAGAATAAAAATAAATAAAAACAGAGAAGATATTTGCAAACCCACTGTTAAACAATCACAAATACTACAGGAAGATAAGCAAATAGAGAAAGCCGGTGAATGTATTACGTTGCATTTCTATTTCAAACAAAATTTTATGAATTGTTTGTAAAAAGGGGAGTAGACAAGGAAATGCGTGTTTCATAAAAAGAAATGAGTGGAGAAAACTGTGTGAATGTAATATAAGGCATTGTACTTCAAACATACAGCAAAGAAAAGTGGGTAAAGAAAACCACGTGATGTAATACGTTGACTAGTAAAATGAATAACAAGAATGGATCCAACAATTCCTGGAAAAATACATATACATGCCGAATTTCACGGTTATTATTCATATGAATTGGAAGCAGCTACATTCATTTTTTTTTTTTTTTTTTTTTTTTTTTTTGCAAAAATAATTATTTAAATATCCGTATTAGCTTCAGAATAATTATTTATTAAAAGGCAAGATGCTGTATCGTACTGCACATAGTTAAAAATATACCTAAAATATATCAATGTTTTAAAACGCATTTTCCACAAAGTACATTTTTCTCAGTCCAACCTTCACAATTAAAAAATTACCAAAGTGTTTTAAATATTTTGCGCTTTTTACTGTGAACATAATCTAGGGAACGGATCACCACAATAGTTAATAGTTTTTCTAAAAAAAAAGGAAACATGTTTAAATAATCTAGAAAAATTGTTTCGCTAAGTTGAAAATAAATTTATACCTTTTTAGACAGATGGAAACGCAGTTTCATTTCCCTAAAAAAATCTTAAGCTTTATAATAAAAGGGAATAAAAGCAACAGAAATAAAATGTATTTCAAAATAGTGAATATATTATGGATAAACCTGGTTCTAGCATAGCGATATGACGCCATTTTGATAATTAAATTAGGCATGTGAAATTGAAATTAGGTTATGTTAGATTTTAGGAACTCAATAGCAACTGTGCGTGTGGTTGATCCCTTAAGGCAATTCATCTGTAAAATTTCACCCAAGTTGTGAATGATTAGGACAATAATAACATTTCTTTCATAATAAGTTGATTTAATTCAAACAGAAAACATGTCCATTTGGCGCATTTAAACAACAATTAACTGAAGCTACATATAAATGGACAGGCCCTAGCTTATTATTAGGCATGCCCAACTTTAAACCATGTTTTCTCGCAAAAATGTGTTGAGCATGCTCATAATGCTCCACACGTGGCAAGTTTTTACTAATTATTTCAAAAAATTTACACTGTCTCTCATAGGTTCTTTTCTTCAAAAGAAATCTCCAATTTCGAAAATAAATTATTAACTTTATAAAACATAATTTTGGGGAGTACAAAAAGTAATAATTTGTTGAAATAAAGGTTAACATAAAAATATTCGTTACGATAGGCGTTTCTAACCTGAATTCTTGGTGTGATTAGGTTTTAAATTTGCATCTTATGAGGAATTTTTATTATAAAAATGAATTTCCACATTTTAAATATGCTGTGTTTTGAGTCTTATTCTTTAATGTTATCCTTATTGTCTCATTCATTTATCTAATTTGTTAGTTTTTTATTGAGGTCTTCGTTGCAACAGGCTTAAAGTCATACTTATTTTCCATTTACCCCCCAAGAAGGTGGGACTTACAATTGGCGTCTGGGGTCACAGCCTATCGAGGACCAGAGGAATTCTGTATCAGAGAGCGTCCAATATGGGAGATCAGTCCGAATCTTGCTATGGCCGAAGAAGCGAATTCTATAAAACAGTGACATGTTGAAATGATAATGAATATTACATATGGAAAAGAATTGAAACAACAGAGGTAAAATTATTAAAATGCAGGATTTACCTTTTAGATAAACAAAGAAAGGAAGAAGTTCAGAAAGAGTCCACCAGAAATTCCACACACGGTCCCTTGTTGATAGGTAAGTCGGTCATGGCGCAGCAAAACTACACTCGTTCTACATTTTTTCATCTATAACTCTCACATGATTTTCATATATCACTTCCAAAATAGCCTGATAAACAGTGAATATACTTATTTTCAACATACTCTGCTGGTAATTTTTATTATTTTGTGTTGTTTTTTTACGTAAATTGGACCACGTTTTGCGGAACAATCTTTTTGTTACGCATATCATCTAAATATAAGTTTAGCTTTGTCATCGAGTTAGTTCTGACTCTGGCAAGGTGTAATAAAGCCATCAGAAAGCAATGGTAAAGGTCATTATTTATTTTTTGTCCAGAGCCCTTGAATCACCCAGTTCTAATCCTTTCTTCACAGTCCTTTTCATCCCCAAGTAAGTCAAACGTGAATTCCATGCAGCTTCCTCTGTGTAGACAATGAAGTGGGAAACACCTTAATTTATAGAGCACCTGCCGATCAAACCTCACCGCCGGGTGAATCAAGTGTAAATTCTCCAATTTACAACAGACTTGCTACGATTCCTTTCTCAAAAGATCATTACTGCTAGAACGAATGCAATCCACTGATTTGTAAACTGCCTATAACTCAATGCTGTGCTTTTCTGCAGCTGTGCTTGTTGCATAGATAAAAAAAGAGGAAAAAATATTAGAAATATTCAGGGTCTTTCATAAGTAACTGGGAGTTCGAAATATTAAACCATTTTAACTATTTAGATATGTATTACATTAAATTTAATAAGAACCGAAGCTCTTAACAGTGAAGTAACACAAATTTTAAATATAACAATTATTTATAGATTAAAAGCTTCACGCATTTTAGTATTTGCTGCAAGCTCTGCAATCATTTTTCTTGATGCCTCCATCATAACCTGAGTGTTCTTGCTTATAACAGTTATCGTAGCTACAAACGCTCAATTATTTAATATTTCTATGTGTTACCAACCTCTAAAAAACAAACCTGTTAATACAATCGATCGGCGATATTTCAGAATCCATAACGCGGTCCCTTTTTTTCCAAATGAATATATTTTCCCAAACCATTAAATCTATTGGTCCATGTAATTATTTTATTAATTTAATCTCTGTATTTATTTCATGATTAAATGGCCAAACTTGTTCCACCACAGCCGATTTATCAGTCTGTTTATGTTTAATTTTCTAAAATGCTCCTTCATTATGGTTTCCAAATAGCGTTTAGTGTTACCAATGTAAACCCTGTCACAATCCAGACAACTGAATTGGTAAATGGCAAGACTTTTTATAATTTGAAATTTTATCCCTTTGAGAAAAATTTAGCATTTTTTATAGATATGATATTTATTTTGTTGCATAAAGACGCCGACCTGATCTTCTCTTCTCTTTTACGGACCATTTCCTGAAATTTTCCACTAACTGGAAGGAAGGTCCTCCTGTTAGACATCTGGTGTTGCGCAGGAAATCGTCGTCAGAATAAACACTGAATTTCAATCACAGGTTTCCCGATCTCAAACCAGGTGGCGCTGTTTCTTCCTTGTAAAGTTAATCGAGTACGCCGAATTTTGTTTCTTCATTCTACCCTTTAAACAAATAACAACAATGTGATTTCATTACATAGGCTATGCGCCACTGGGGAAATTTATCCAAATAATAAAAATCGGTTAATTTTTCGAATGTTCAGTTACTTATGAAAGACCCTGTACCAATGAGATTCAAATAACATATAAAGATTAAATGAAAAGAAATTTAAAATGGCAGAACAAGATATAAACACACAGTGCAGCTCAAATAACAGTATCTACAGAACGTGTCATTATTTCTCGGGAGAAAACGATCCCATAAATTTTCGCTCTTTCATGTATGCAGCAATAAACACAAAGCATTTATGATCTCATTCAAGCATGAAACTGAATAGGCATGAAGATTTTATGCTGCTAGGAAAATGCAGTGAACATAATACCTCTAATTTATAGTCTGAATAAATAATATAATTTTCTTCTTCTGTTTGTCAAACTGTATGTTACGGAAGGGAAATGCATGTTGAGAACGGCAGATTCTGTTTTAGACATTTACTTGCATACAAATAAAGTTTACATCCTTTATGCGTCAAGTACGTTTATAAATTATGGACACCACAAAAAAGAAACCTTAAAAACCTTCTCACAACCAAATCTATTTAACTGAACATTATAGGTTAAACTATTATTTTATGACAAAGTATTTTGGTACGATTGCATGTGGTAAGATGCGTGTTGTTTTCAACTTCATTTACTAAGGCAGAATCTCACTTTTTACCATTTTACTGCGCATTGGTCCAGGTTCTAATTCAGTCGATATTTGCATGAAACTCTTGTCTACAGGCGTCGGCGACGGAAAAGCTACTAACTATTATCTTATATACAATAAGACAAGCCCTTGGTAGGTTTACCAAAAAACCTTTTTGTCTTATTTATCTCAATTTCCCAAGAGTTATAACGACCTTGAAATGCAGATGCACTAGATAAATTACACTTTACTTGCCTCTTCTAGATTTGAAACACATTTCAATCCTTTTCTACATTTACCAACAGTTACGATTTATTTCTCGAAACATAAGACGATCGGTTTCCAAAGCCTCTGTATTTTACATTTCCTAATGAGATCTTACAAAGGAACCTTATAGGGATACGTCAATTAGAGAAATAAAAGGCAACGTATTAATGTTTTGCCACTTCAATGTTTTGTTTATTTACCGTTTACCTATGGGAGGCAAGCGAAATGTTCGATGTCAAAATCTCACCGGAAATACATATTCTTTGAACACAAAACAGAATATTGTGACTTTTGGGCGGGTGTAAAGTAAAGACGACAGATGTAGTCTAGATAAAGAAACACTTTTATTTCCGTAAACAGTAACTTTGTACACTCGTTGCAACAGTAAGAAAGTCTTTTCCGATTCTCTAACAGCACGGCTCCGAACTAGTAACACAACAACTGTCCCTTCTCCGTCGGCACGACTCCTCAACGCTTCGCATACGTCTCTTCTTTCCGTCGGCACGACTACTCTACGCTTCACATACGTCTGTCCACTCCGTCGGCACGACTACTCAACGCTTCACATACGTCTGTCCTCTGTCTGTCGCACTTTACCGCTATTTATATCTCCCAGGCACTATTCTGGAAAGTTCAGTTATTGCGGTGGAATACAAAGCAGACGATTCCAGAAGCCTCTATCCTTTTCTCTCTTTCGGCAAGCGCCCCAACAATGCGGCCATTCTCTGTCTCTTTCCTTCGGCTCCTTTGTGGTAGTGCCGACAATAATGCGATGGGTGACACTGCTGTTGTCGGCAATTAGATGCGGCGGGCGCGGTGACAATATTTTTCGGAAATCCAGCACAATTTATTCGAAATAATAAATACTAAACTCGGTGCTCAAGTCCTTCCACTTAAATCTTTCAAGGATTCAGAATGAAGGTTTTCACTAAATTCCCCCATCCCAATAACTCTTTCTTTGTCAACAATAACTAACAATTTTGATTAAAACATATGTTTCAGATTTTATAAATAAAAAATATATGTTCTTATGCTCATGGTTGCGTGCTCTGATGATGCTCAACGCAGATTTGAGTGAAACGTCAGGAGCAATTCCTACTCGCCTACCACGGCTTACAAGTCCGGAACATACTTTATCCCAAATATATATTGAATGTTCTGTAAATAGTATATTAAGTCTTTCTAATTTTCATTGAATTTTATATAAGGAAAACTTTATGTAAATGTGTAGAATTCATTAAGGCATCCACTTTAATAGCGTTATACAGTTTTTAAATATTGCATATTTATGTTTAAGGGAAACATTGGCTAACGTGGACTATTAATTAGCCTGGCCTGTACGGTGAAAATATACCCAACAGTTCAGACTACCCTGTATAAGGACAATGAAAATCCTGTGAGTACACAGCATCAAATTTCATCTTTTTTTCTTCTTGCTTTTGCTCCAAAAATATTACAAAATAAATATAATCAACTTCCTAGTCTTGTGGAAGCTATAGGCCTATAGACACTTTCCGAGCAAACGCCTTTATGTATTTGTACGGTATTGATAATGATAGCAAGATTTTAACGAAAGAAGATGCCATCAGCCTAGCAGTGTTCTTGGATATCAGAGGAATGATTGTGTTAACCTATATTTTTATTTTATAAATGAAATATATTCTAATATACGATCGAGATAATAATTATCAGGTATAAACAGTTAAATACAAGCAATACGTTTAAAATATTAAAGTAATATAATAACTACAATTAGGAACAAATAAAGTGAGAGAGAACGAAACAAAGAGTAGTGCAGACTATATGTATCTATAAGAGAACTGCGCATGCTGAACACCATGGGACATATAATGCACACTACGCATGCGCTAGCGGTGTATTCCTCAGTCCGTCATTCACACAACGAGTCTGTAATTTTTTTTACTCCTATCTACTACTATAATAATTAGCGATTTTAGTTCGTAGTTACACTTTATTTTGTAACGAAACATAAAATTCGGATTCAGCATAACAAAAATACAGTTTCTGATGATCATTTATATTTTTCTTGATAATAATATGTAGTAAAACAAAAGCTCTGCCACCTAATTGATAGTTATTGTAATATTACAACCATTACGATGTGTAATATTTATTGAAGACACATTTTCTTTATTATCAGAAGTATTGTTTTTCACAACTTTGTAATTCAGTTTTTTACTCTGAGTATTAGATCAGGAATTTTCTCCTTACCCTCGACGCTTTCTTCCACGTATCCTTCTGCAACAGTAATCGATTTCCACCCTCGAAGTCAGCGAGGAAAGTAGCATAACAAACATCAAACACCAGTCCTTGAGTTTGGTATAACTATATAAATGAACCTTTGTTGAACCTTCAGTGCCACTCTGCATATCTTCGATTAATTACAATGAAAATTGGACTGATTCCAGTGATTTATTCTTTCAAACTATAAGGTATGTAATATACGAGTAAATAAGCAAGAGCACAATTATTGAGGTAATAAAAATCAACAAGTAGGTTTGACTATATTTTATGTCTGTATTAATAAAAATATTATTAAAATAAAGGGTACAAGCACACAAATTGACGGTATTGGAAATGGACTTTTGGAGACGGTCAGCACGAAAATGCAGGAAAGATAAAGTTCGGAATGGTAGGAAATTGTGAAATTGACAAAACATTTTGAAAATTGTAGAAGAAAGACGCCTGAAATGGTATAGACACGTATTTAGAATACCCAATAAAATTCGAAATTGGAAAGTAGAAGGGAAAGAATACTAAGGAAACCTGGGGATGCTGGATGGATGGGGTGAAAAGGAGTATGCAGAGAAGAGGGTTAAAGGAGAATGATGCTATGGACAGGGACTTATGGAGGCAGAAGATCGTTTTGGGATGAAGGTAACCCATTGCATTGTGGAATATTCCTTAATAAAAAAAATAAGGGTACTGAAATGCTAGGGCATAGGGAGGTTGGATTAAGTTGGCAGTTGAGAATATAGGATAATAGTTCATTTACCTGCAATATCAACATGACCAGGAAGGCCGTGGAATCGTACTATCTCCCAAAAATATCTAGTTCAGGTTCAGAAAGTTTTTTCCCCGTTCCCTGCCATAGAAACTTATATCAAATAAAGATTTTAAGGCTCGTCTGTCATATGTCTGTTTACAACTTCAATGTTATTCCGTTGAAATAGTGTAAATTTCAAAATTATAAACTCTAAAATCACTTTTATTTAATTATGGTGAATGAATTAAGTGCAAGTTTCCAAAGTGTGTGGAGGAAGTCCATTTATATTTTAATATTGATGGTTATTGGTTCTATAAAGCCAACTAATCTTATCAAAAGTATACATTTTAAACACTGTATTTAATAGGTAGTTCGACGGGCAATCGCTATTGAATTTTTATCCTGTTACTTAATTACTACATTTGTATTCATATTTTTGTTGAAGAAACTGGTTTCATCCTCAAGTCACCATTTCGGTTAACTCCCAAAAAATAACGTTAGCCTTTTAACAGTAATATGCATTTTTAATCGCACAATTTTAGTGTTTGTTTTGTAAAGCTTGTTCTCATTATACCACTTAACTAAGCCTGTAGGTATATGTCTACATTTCTGGGCATGATCAAACACAATTCACACGCGACATTAATGCATTCATGTGATGGGTCGCCCAACCCGTATCGGCCGTTTGGTTAGGGCCAATAAATAGCCCTTTCGGACTGTTCCAGCTCCGTAATTGTGCCATAAAGCGATTTTGGTCGATGAGAGCGACAGATTGCCCAGTTTAGTGCCCTAGACTCGTTAAACTCCGACGGAGAGATAAATCACTTTACACGGGAACGGAATGGTTAATGCAACTTGTTAAACTAAGAAGGTGAGACTGAATGTATAATAAAAACTTGGAGAATAAATTACTGATACAATGTTCGTGAGTAAGAAGTATCGGTATTTCAAATAAAAGTGTTCAGCCTTTTTAGTGCATTGCTAATTTAGTACATCCGGAAACTAAAACGTTAAATTTTGCTAATGTTTTTTGTTTTTTCTCTCTCTACTACGTATTGCATACGAACCAAAATTTTGATGTCGACATTTCACTGGAAGTATATGTTTTGAGACCCTCTGAATCCAAAAAGGCAGCCTTGAAAAAGTTCCGTATGTGTGTATACGTGTGTGTTTGTGTGTCTATGAACAGCGTAACTCGTAAACGAAAAGTTGGTAAAATCCAAACTGTGTATATAAGTTTAATATCTTTCAAGGATTCCACACAAAGACTTTGAAGAAAATTCCTCCACCAAAAACTGCCCTTTACATAAGCAATTTTTGGAAAATTTTGCTTATCTCAAAAATGTCTCTAACGGTTTTGATTAAAGCTCCATATGTTTAAGATATTTTTATGGCAAATTATTTTCATTTTAAATTTTCTGTTTATAGTCCATGTAGTCCTCTTGATAAATTTTGCATAACTGGTAAGCCGTAAGACACATCAGATTTTTTAAAGCTCATTTAATGCAACACCTCAGTATTCTCTACAAAAATGAAATTCTATGATTAAAACATAAAACAGATACTCTAAATACACAACAAAGGGAACTTTTTATTAAAAGGATTAGTTACTAAAATATAAATGTTGACAACTTGCCGATTGGCATTTCGTTATTAACAGACTGAAAACGAAGGATAAGTTACCACATATTACATATCTATTGATACAATAATACACCTATATTTATGTATATATTTATCTGTTTGTTTATTTACTTATTAGTATGAACGAATAACCACTTCCTGAATCTACAGTTGGTTAATGTGGACAACGTAAACATAATAATTAAAATGCTTACAAATTGTAGTCAAATTGCGTAGTAATAGTTGGGTTTTATCATGGGTAGCATTTTATTAGTTAAGGCTTAAAGTAATTGTAGGGATGACTTTAAATGGTCACTCATAAGTAGCTTAAAATGTTCACTCATAAGTGCAGTCTACCACATTTTTATCCATGTTAAATAGTAAATATTTTATATAACGGATTGAAAATTTGAGTAGTGATAGTTTTTTAAGTTTTAAGCTATTATATAATTTTCGCCAAGAGATTAACTGTAATACCCTAATTTGTGATTGGTCAAGTAGTATATTGTTATCTGCGAGGAGTTGAAAATAATTGGTAAGGATTACCTTACAATATTTCAGATATGTGTACTGAAGGTTGGGTAGTAATATTTCAAAGTTCCAAAGTAACCTATTACTTTCTTTAGATTCTGTTATATAATATTACTTATAGTACTCTGAACGGAGGGGTTAAACTGTACACAACCTATATTTTGAGGGTAGTTTTTTATTTGTATGCTAACATACAAATTCATACTAACATTCATTCTAGGTTATGATTTAAAACTTAGAGTTCGAAAATAAGAATTGGGGAATAGTTTTTTTAAGTTTTAGGATAGCTTATAATGTTTTCCAGATTTGAAAAGATAAATGTCACAAGTTATGTCAAAATCATGCCAAAAATACTCCTTGGTGATAAATTTGGAGAAATAAAAGTGATATTTTGAGATATGAATACCATATGCAAATCGCTCTTCTAATAATTCAATTTTTAAAATCATAATTTATTTTATAAGGAAGCAATAAAAATCTAGGATCAAGTCCCAAAAATATCCCCCGGATTCATATTCAAGCAGCAGGGTTTGAAATAGGTGACACGAATGCGAAAATTGGCAAGTTTTATTATTTTGGAAAATACCGTTTTTCCTACGCCTGTTGAGAATGAGATTGCTTTACAATGTGAAATAATTATCACACACATGTTTTATATTTATAGTATTAGATAGTGTATTCTATAACTTCTAACTTGTTAGTCTGATATTAGTTGATAGGAGCTATAATTTACTGAAACACCAACACCATTATGAATTATTGCATCTAAAATTAATCTGTAAGATATGCACTTTAAATACTCCATTTCGGAGATCATCTAAGACAAAAATATATCTGCAAGGATATAATAATCACAGTATAATATACACAAAATTAACCCAAGTTCACCTCATGTTGCATTCCATTCTGAATTCTGCAATACTTGATTGGAAAATCTAACTTCTAAATACTTTGAAGTAATGAGGTGAAGTTTAGTTCCGTTTAAGGGGAACTCTTGCTCTACAAAATGGTACTAATTTTACGTAAGGGAGCTTTCGTGAATTCAAGCCATGTAGTTCCTTTTCTTTACAAACATAAGTGAGCTTCTTTTCTCTATTTTAACAGTTTATTCTGTGAATGACGCTTTCTGGTAAAATGACTTAGAAACTATTGAAGTTAACGAAATTAAATTCTAGAATAAGAAAAGTCTGAACGCTGAGGGGAGATTG
Source organism: Tenodera sinensis (assembly GCA_030765045.1). Lineage (NCBI taxonomy): Eukaryota > Metazoa > Arthropoda > Insecta > Mantodea > Mantidae > Tenodera > Tenodera sinensis. Next base: position 89,266,695 of record CM060963.1, read on the forward strand.
CAGTCTCCCAAAAATGTCAATTTTGATATTATTATTATTATTGTTTATTGCATTTTGAACAGTCTAGTTTCAGAATAATGTTTATTATGTTCATATGTTGCCTCTAAAGGTCTTAAAACTAAATTTAACTGTCATGCTGCACTTTAGCAGCCTTTATTTCCTTGTCACACTGCATGAAATTTTTTGGAGAAATTTATATGGAGTAAGATAACTTAAAATGTTTAGGGATTGAAATAGAAAGGGTTTTATGAAAGCATTTTGCTCTAAAACGCATGATGAGAGTGAGAAATAAAAAGTAGAATGCACTGGGCAGGTACCGAAACGAATGGTAACCAAACTTAGGAATCTTTGCAAATAATTTTCTGTAAAAAAGCCGGAATAAGGAACACTAATTTCTGGGAAGGGTAACCCACAGATAAGAAAACTGTCCGATATCTAGAGCTAGGACAAATATAGTTTTTCTTGGGAGTATGTGTGGAAAGTGCGGTGAGGGGAAGAGGATGACACAGGTAACCTGAAACTGTAAACATCACAGTCAGGGGAGTAATAACAAATCTAACTGAAAAAAATAGATATTATAGGTATATCCCATGCTTGGCCTCGTCACGAAGGCATGACAATATTTGTACGATAAGCCCAAGTTCTCCAGTCCAAGTTCCATCCGTGATATTGATCATATCCTAATCAATTTCAATTCTAAAATACATCTAATCAATATGCATGATTATGATAAACTTAAGATAGTACCTTTAGAACTATATAGAGTTGTCATTTTTGGTTTTCTAATACGGTGTAATCGAATACAATGACATTTTAGTGTGTGAAAATGAGAAAGCAAGAAAGATAGTTCAGAAAACTTGGATACTCAACACCGCTCTGCATAAAAAATAATACTTTCGAATTAATGCATATTTCCAAACGGACAGTGAGTGTTTTAAGTACTGGTTAATGTGTTCATAGAATGAGTCTAAATAAGCAGTTGTTTTAACTGGACTTCAGCTCTAGAAATTAATTAATGACAGAAATTTTGAGGATATATGAGCCAAAAAAGCAAGCTTGTTCTAGCTACAAAGGTGTAAAAAATTTCCTAAGAAATAGTAGCCCAGATTGCAAAATCATTGTGAACACCATGTTGGAAATCTTCAGAAAACTATGTTGTAACGTGAGTTTTAAGATACACTTTCAAAATGCTCACATAGGGTATTTTTCAGATTGTCTTGGACTTTGCAGCGAGGAACAGGTGAACGTTTTCACCAAAATTTATAAAAGATACCATGATGGTTGGACAGCTGTCATGAATGCAGAATTTGTCTTGAAAAGAGAAAGTAGTTCTCATGTTTATGAAGAAGTAAGAGAAGAAGAAAATTTCTTCTGTAAAACAATGTAATCAATTGTTGGTAGGTTTTGTGAAATATACGTACTTTATGCTTAAAATTACATAGAAAGTTGTAATATTCAAAACACAGAGCACTGCACTGATAGTAACAGCGCCCCAGTACGCGCATCAAGTGTATAAACAAGAGTTACTGCAACAAGAAGAGGTAGTAATCGAGAGTGCAAGGGGGTAGTTTCTAACGGGCAGTGACTGTACGAGATTTCTCGCCTCGCGTGTTGGAGCCAGTCGCGTGTGAGAAGAATGCTACGCTGGTTCCTCAGGGCTCTTCATTACCCGGGAGTCTGCCCGGTGTGATTTTTTACACTGCCTCCTAGATTATACTTATTAAATTTAAACCTTTATAAATATTAGCCTTTATACCCCATCCCTAGCTTGCTTGATGTGCAAAGTATCACACGGGCAGTGTTATTTTCATCACGATTTTGATTATGTGCTTGGACGTGAATATAAAAGGGAAGCAGCAGGTGTGTGTGTGTGTGTGTGTGTGTGTGTGTGTGTGTGTGTGTGTATGTGTGTGTGTTCGGTCCAGTCACGCAGATAATCACCGATCTTCCTTTGTTATCGGAGATGAGTGCATTGTGTGCACAGATAATATCTGGAGTGGAAAGATGATGGAGTACAAATGCTTGGAGGCAGCAAAGGGGAAAGCGTAAAGGGGGGAGACAATTGTTGCTAGGAATTGTACAAAACAATTACTATGAATGATACAACACAAGCAGGTGCCGCTGGAGCACTGCGGAACACAATGATGATTCCTATTATCCTCATCTCACTCAATAAGCTTCGCAAATGACAAATACAGTGGCATAGGCTGTCACAATAATAATATATAAATGAAAGTACTGAAGTAATGAGCAAAAGGTACAGTTGGAACGTGCATAATAAACGGAGGCGAAGCGAATCAACTCATTAACTTTCAAAAGGGAAGGGAACAGTTACGTATGCCCAAAGGATAGTTCAACCTTTGTGATTGTTAAAGTATGAGATTTCGCAAGCAATAATTGCATTTAAAAATATTAATACGCCTAAACAAAGAGTTAAACTCTTAGGGTATCATAAAGAACAAAAATAAACAAAAGAAATAAATAAAAACACAGAGAATACACCATGCAAACGCACTGTTAAACAATCACAAATACTAAAGGAAGGAAAGTGGGTAAAGATGGTGTTTGTAAAAGAGGGAGTAGAGAAGAAACTACAATTGTGTTTCATAAAAGAAAAGAGAGTAGAGAAAAAAGCGTGAATGCAAAACGTTGCATTTATATTTCAAACATAAAGAACATTTTATGTATTGTAGAAGAGGTTGAGAAGGGCATATTAATGTGTTATGTAAAAAAATGGATAGAGAAAACCGAGTGAATGTAATACGTTGCATAATAAAATGAATAGCATAAATATCTCCATGAAGAAATACTTAGGTGCGCCAATTTTCTTGGTGAACAATCAACCAATATTGGAGTTTATTTCATGCATACCAAAATCCATTTATATATTCTATGAATTGTATGTTGAGGAGCGAGCAGAGAAGAACATATGAATTGTTACGTAAAAGAAAAGTCAGTAGAGAAAACTGTGTGAATGTAATTCTTGCATCTATATTTCAAACCTAGAAAATATTATGGATTGTATGTTGAAGGGTAAGAAAAGAACAATATGTGTCACGTAAAAGAAGAGCAAGCAGAGAGAACCATGCGAATGTAATACGTTGCATAATAAAATGGATAACAGAATCAGAAGCACAGGAGTAATAAGCTACTCTTATAAGTCGGTGAAAAGCGCAACCATATGTGAAGTTGACTTTTCAAAGTTTGATATTGATTGTGGGATAAAGGAAATCTTGTGACGGGAGTGAGGAACACAAATTGTGCCGTGTTTTGTGTGGATCTTCACAATAAAGAAGGCGGTGAAGGAGAAATGAAATTCTTCTCATTTTGTGTTCAATCCTCACTTGAGTTTATTAGTGACAACAATGTTTGTATGTGGTGTTATCAGCGGTAACCAATGCTAGTTGACAGTGAGTTGAATCGTAGATGCCAAAGCATAGTAAAATATTAAGCGTTGATTAATACTTAATACCCGTAAACTGGCTGATATCGATAATACAGCTATCCAGTAATACGCCTTGGTGATGAGTTCGGAAGCCCATTCTTGCCAATAATGCAATTCTACTCTGTCCCATTCCATCCTTTCACTTTTGCTTCTCTTTTTTCTGTTTTATAGTTTTGTTACCTAATCCATATTTTCATCAAACTAGAAATGCATGCAACATTGTACTTATTTATACGTAGGATGAGTCTTTTTTTTTGAAAGGGAACAAAAGGAATAACATATTTGTACCTATGACATATTTATTTCGTAATAAAATATTTACATTCATGCTTTACAGTTTATTACATGGAGTAATAAACATTTGTGCTTTACAGCTGTCATAAAACTGAATAGTTGCTTACGAATGTGAGAAATCATTATTGTTTCTGAGCAGAGAAAAGTCAACTTTTAAAGTTGCCAAGAAAACAGTTATCACCCACAGCATGTGTAACTTCGCTAACCCTTATTCGTATTCAAAACTAAATAATTTAGACTGTTATAAATATATCTTTCCGTTTATTGTATCATGTTTTATGAGTAGATTTTAATTTGTTGCCTATATTTAAAGATAGATGAGTATGGAATACTAGGTTTAATAGTTTTTGGTTTTTCGCAGTTTTCTCTGGATGATAATTGAATGCTGGATTGGTTACATAATGCTGCAAATTTATCTGATCCCCATCTCCTCCCATTTCCTTTCTTTACTGGATGTAGTTACATAAATGATTCAGTGATCCTGCACTCCTTCTCCCCTCTTGTTTTTGGAGATAATAAACTTTAGTAACTCCGGGTAAGAAACGTAAATAAAAAACGTAATAAAACTGTATTTAATCGACTTTTCATTTTTAAGTTATTCTGATCACAGGCACTCAAACGAGGATGATTTTCCAGGGGTGTATTCAGCAAGTCTTAATATTTATATCTCCATTGAATTCTAGGTATCAATCTTTTGGGTGGAATATACCACTGTACACAAAGTGAAACTGTCTTACAATTCTTTAAGGACAAAAATAAAAATTTAAAATTAATGTAATTGTAGCATGTAAGGCACATTCATACTTTTAAGTTTCCCATACTTCTGAAGTCTGAAATGGACACGTATTAATTGGATTTGGCGATGTATACAAATTAAACATTTTTATAATTGAAGTCTAACCTGACAGTAACATTATTCAGTGCAATTTGAATATCAAAACAACCACAAACCATAAAGGGGTTTTTCTTTTAAGGCACAAAGTTTCAAAATCTCTGAAATTAGAACTTCTCGCGCTAGATGGCAGGTTAATAGTGTAAGCTAAATGGAGATAAACTCCGCAGTGCAAAATGTTTGATGGCGTGCTGTATGAAAAATGCACTTCATATAAATTATACCATTTTAATAAATATTCTCCAACTTCTGAGTCTGTACTATTCAACTACAAAGTCTAAAAACAACATGGCAAGCTAACTCAAACTAAATACATTCATATGTCCAATAAATCACCAAGGCGTGTCTCTAACACCGAGCATTTCAAACATGTACTAACGGAAAAACTATAAAACCGGAAAAGAGATTAAAGGACCTTTATCTGTACGTGTTGGTATATTCGCATAGTTGCAGTGAATGGTGGTTATATACTATTAGTTCATGATCCATAAGTAAAACACATAGGGGTTTGCAAGTTTTTAACGTTCAAAACCGAATGTAACAACAGTAATATTACATGATACGAAGATGTTACACAAGAATATGTTTTAGGGATTTGTTACGAACTGGAGTAGCAGTCATGAAGCCTTTTCTTTGTACCACAGGTCGTCCTCCGCGATTTAGCCAAAGTCACGGGTTCAGAGACATGTAGATTTACGGAACCTCAAGCCTAATAAAGAGGCCTCTGAGCAAAATTAAGCGCTCTTTCACGTCCAATATAGAATGGGACGCTGAGAATCACAGCATTTACAGGGCATCTATAACCAAACAAATCTACTTTCCACACCGCAAAAATACCTGATGTATTGCACTCACATGACCTTCTCTACGCTTACGCTATTCTTACAAACTCTTATTCCTCTATCTTTTCATGCTACTTCAAATAAACATTTTCAGAAATGATCTTATTGCTTACTTCCTTGTAGGCGCAAGGGGAATATGGGAATATAACAAACTTTGAACGAAAGTTAAATCTTTTAAAACTGGTCGCTATATGAAGGCTCTGAAATTCTGTTCTCTTTGCAAGGCTAAGATATAAAAAAGTGAATAACGATTTTCCATTTGAGAAAAATATAAGTATTGTAAAACTGACACAAATAACAAGGAATATCTGCGAAATGGTTCACTCCATAAAAAAATCATTTGGACGAGCTCTACCTCTTACGATGTGAAAATTACGCAAAAGTCATCCAGAGTAAGCAGAACTACTGAATAGTCAGAAATTCAAGATATACATTTCATTTTCAATAAAAATATATTAAACATTTAGCATTTTAATCAAAATCCTTAGAACCATTTTCGAGAAAATGAAAGCTTTCGAAATAGTTTACATGTAATGGGTAGTTTAGGGAGGGGCAATGTTCTTCAGAATCTTTTATTTTTAGCCGAATTTTTGTTTTCGATTTATGCTGTTCACAGACAAACATACAGACGGAGTTTTTTGTAAAACTGACTTTCTTTTGTGGACTCAGGGGTTCTCATAACATATATTTCCGGTAAAATCATTTTTAGAAAAAGGTCCGTGTGTGGGTGTGTGTGTGTGTGTGTCAGTATGGGAGGAGTAAAATTAGATTTTGTTGAATTGGGCTCTAACGATTTTGATTAAAATGCCATATGTTTATGATATTTGTATAACAAATGAAATGTACATTTTGAATTTTCTGGCTATAGCCAATGTAGTCCTGTTTACTGTGGCTGACTTTTGAATAACTCGTAAACCGGAAGAGATAGACAAAATCTTACTATACAAAAATGTAGATCTTGCTAAAACACACAATTTATGGCTGAACAATTTTTTTGTAGAGTGAATGATTTCGGAGATATTCCTTGTTATTTGTATGAGCTTCGGAAAACAAAACGTTCGTGAAATGGAACATTGTTGTTCATTTTTGGATATGTTAAGCGTGCAAAGAGAACGGAATCTCAAAGCTTTAAAAGATCTGACTATCGCTCAAAGCCTACTGTATTCTAATATTCCCCTTGCACCTACAAGGAAATAAGCGGTAAAATAATTTGTACAAATATTTATCTCAAGTAACACGAAGAAGATATAGAAATAAGAGTTTGTAAGAATAGTTAGTACAAGAGTAGAGAAAGTCATGTGACCACAACACATCAGATTTTTTAAAATTAGATTTGTTGTTACATCCTGACCGTGATGTTCACAGTTTCAGGTCATCTTTCTTAACCCCTTCCCTTTATATCCACACATACTCGCAGCACGCACGCATTCCAAGCAAAAGGATATTTGTCACAGCTATACTTATATCATATTCTATTGTGATAATCAAATAATTCTGGAATTAATCACTATTTTAATAATATTTTATGTCATCTCTACACTTGCTTTGTGAACATTATTACTTGAGAGAATAAAAGGTTCAACTTCATTTGCTAATAAGTGGCAAAAATGTAAATGCTACTTTATTTTAAGAAACAGTAAAGTTACAATAGGTATTCCGTTGTGATAATTCAAATGTTCCCCTATTCTTTCATGTATTCAATCTTCTAATCTTATTTTATTTTTTATTTTTGTTAATACTTTGATAGAAATCGTATTTCGAGGTTTTGATGGCAAACAACTATTTTCGGATTTCCAATGTCCAATCAATCTTGAGACTCGTTATGAGCAATTGTAAGAGCACATAATTTGGCTTCTAAACATAAGAGTAATGTTTAGTTTACCAAGTGGGATAGTCATTACTTTTAGTGAATATGTGTCATCTGAGCATAAAATTTCCATTCAGAATATTATCAAGCAAATGAACATTACAAGTATGTTAAAATAAAATTAATTTAGGGAAGAAAGAGTGAAAAAGTACCTAAAAAGCCTATTACCCAGCGGTAATATCATCAGTGTAATGTCAGTTACATTGGAATGAATAGTTACGTTTCAAATGGCATCCATGTCGTTAACCTTAGAGGGCTGGGGGGGGGGGGTTATTTCCATTTATAAAATGCGTTTTATAGCAACATAGGATATACAACCTAAGATAAGATGTCCAACCATGTGACATTAAAACACCAAATGGAGCCATTAGCACCGTTTGGAAGTGAACCCAGATCATGAACTGCCAAATGTTTGGCAGTTTGGTTTTACAGCCTGCTTTAATACACATCATTTAATGGCAGCTTTTATATTTAGTTCAGGTTTTAATTTACGTTTTTATGCGTCGTTTGAACAAATTGCCAGGTGTTTTGGATACCAGCAGAGCCAATTTACTGCCTAGAGTATCTACATTCCAAATAAAGTTTATAGGGGTTGAACAGTTCCGGTGATTTCAACGCGAGGTGCGAAACATTATTTATTCGGGCTCCTTCTGGGTACCATAATAAACCATCCAGATTAAACCCAAAGTTTAACAGGACAAAGGGTCGTCAATAAAAAGCAGAATTTCATCTGACACATTATATGATAGCTGGAAAATAATAAAGAAATCAAAGAGATAAAGGAACTAGGTGAGGAAATAGAAAAATAAAATGAGCACAAAGCAAGGAAACTCCAATGATAAAAAAGTAAACAAAGAAGTTGTAGAAACAGCTGAAAAAGACGCCGATGTTAGCGTCTGTAACAGAAGCAAAATAAGGAAAAAGAGACAAAGACGATGAACGAACAATAGTGAAAGCAATGAATGGCTAAAAGGTGGGACTAAAATTGCATCGATATATGATTATGTTCCAGAAAAGCAGTGTTACACGTGGAAACAAGCTTCCTTCAACATCAACAGACTATTCAGGGGCATGCTTAAAGCAACTAATATTGCGGGTTTCCAGTTCATCTTCATCGAGAGAACACTCCTTACTTATCTGCACATCCGCAAACTTGCACCGTTCTTGTTCAACACATTTTTCATTTTAGCAAAGGCATGTTTACCCACTTCACCCTTCAACTTACTTGCAAATGATTGTATTTGATTTTCAATTTAGCGAAAATACTTGTTTTTATCTTTAGTACTACGAAATATAACAATCATCTCAGCCACTTGTAGGTCTGGGTGGCTCAGTTAGCATATTGCACCCTAGCATTAAAAAAAAAAAAAAAAAAAAAAAAAAAAAAAAAACCAACAACAACAAAGCCATTAAAATTCAGGATTTGCTTATTACATTCACTCCGCTCTTTTCTCAAATAATTTCTTTAATCAGATTTTCTAGATATATGTTGAAGAACAGGGTTGATAGGGATATACCTGTCGTATGTCTTTACTTAAATTTCTCATCTCGATCTATTCCCATTCTGAGTGTTAATAGCTATCACATGTGGAGTTCGCTAGGTGCTTGATCTCTTATCAGTTCATACAAATTATTTTATTTAGAATCTGCATAACTTTATTACTATCCTTGAAATGTTGTTTCTGATCCTAAAATACCACGGTTATTTAAGAGGTGGAATCAGGACTGAAAAATTCAATGCCATAACCGGGATCTTCCGCTTATCGACCGGCTGCTCTAGCCACTAAGCTGCCATGGTTAACTTGCCAGTAGGTATGACATCGATTTGTACTTTCCCGGTTAGACCACAAAGGAATCTCACATGAGAGATAAATACCCCAAGGGCGACTTACTTTATGTCCCGGGTTTAAGTAACCTTTAGATGGTAATTATTATTATTTATTTATACCAACAAACCTGATGCTATTTTAGTCCTGATTCCACCTCTTAAACATTGTCCACACACGGCTTGTGTGTTTAATAACACCAGTTTTTTGGCATAAATAAATAATTGCCACGGTTATCTTTCTAAGAAACTGCTCAATGGAATATGTGTCTTCTTTTTCTAAAGCTTCATTCGTCTTGGCAAGCAGAATCTCTGTAAATACCACTACATCAGCAACCAAAAAAATAAGCTTATTCTGAATCGAATTAATTCTAAACTCAATTAAAGCTTCGTGAAAAGCTTTTAGAGTCTGGCACAAATCAAAACCCCAAAAGCAACACAAAGAATTCCACTGGCGATGACGTTCTTTTCCACATCTAATAATATACCTTCCTGCTTCTTTTAAATGTCCACCTTTTCGATCCATGTCTAATTTCTACTCCTTTCTTCCTCCCACCACAGCTGCTACCTCTGGTAAATCAATATCGGTTCTATAAGGAACCTTTTGCTACATAATCTCATAAATACAGTGAAATGGGAAGGTATACCCTAACAAAGTTTTTATGTTGGGCATTAGGATGAGGGACTCCAGGCTCATTGTGCGGCCTTTCCACTTTGTTAAAACGTATCGCCCTCCTCCCCAGCCACCTTCTTCTTGTCAAGGAAGAAGTGGAGGTGGCCTGAGTTCCATAGAGTCCAGGAGCCCATTCTGTAGCAGTTTGGACGTGGACCTTATCGACGTGCAAGGGATGCTTGAATGCACCTCCATTCTTTTGAGAATGTGAGTTATTCTAGACGACAGGGGCAGAGGAATGGTCACACGACCTGTTTACAGCCCACACTCTTCTCTCGGGAGGGTATTGTACAAATCCCTGCCTCCAGTCCTCTTCTTCTGGCTGCTACTTCTTCAGACCTGTTGCGAGTTTAATTGCTACTGCGTGAGGAATGACGATTTACTTAAAGGTTTATTCCACCACCAAGCACCCTCAATCACACAAAGAGGCAAAATACTCCCCCTTTAATATATAACTGCAGTGGAAGAGCCACCACAGATCGGGGAATATCGACTACTGATTTTGCTGCCGATGTCATTCCACTATTTATCCCTTTACTTATTATGAACATAACAGGCGTAAGCCCAATTACGACATTCATTGTACATTTACATACAACCATTTTTAAATCGAATTATAGACATGAAACAAACAAAAATTATATAAAATAAAAGTTATAAAGGAAAAAAGAAAACGGAGAAAGAAATAACAATAGAAGATAATAACACTATAAAATCAGTTCTAATTGTATAACTTTGTATTATCTGTGTAAGTGTAAATTACTCACTATGGCATTTTTGAGCCGAGTTTCTGACGCGTTGAATATATCTACACCACAACAGTGAGGACATCACAACATAAACCTCTATTTAGCGGTGAATTTTTATGGATTTTGGTATTTTCTCTTGAAGTGAGAAGTTATTTCCTCTATCTACTTATTTTATTTGGCACATAAATCAATATATCTGAAATAATTTGTTTATCACCAGTAATCGAGTGTAAGGCTCCATACAAAAATATTAATCCTGCGCTTAAAGCTTTAAATGTATATATTTTTACAAGGGTTCTGTAATTTGTGTAGTAGGGTGATATCCTGTTAAATTAATTAATTTGTAATTTAAGGCATATATTCACGTTAGTAACAGACATCTGCATCTTTAGCCAGAATTTTTAAATCTTCTTGTTAATGATTGGCAGAATGAACTAGAAATATTTACACAACCAACACGTAGAAAATATTTTGGGGGTAAACCATAGATTCATCTTACTATCTTTCTTCTTTCGTTCCTTCCTCCATTCCTCCCTTCGTCCCACCCACCCTTCCTCTCCCCCCCCTCCTTCCTCTACCTTCCTTCTTCCCTTCTTTCTCCCTTTCTCTCTTTCCTTCTTTCTTTCGTTCCTTCTTTGTTTCTTTGTTTGTTGCACCCATATGACTTTCTCTTGTACAAACTATTATTAAACCCATCCCTTTATGTTCTTCGTATTAGTTGAGATAAATATTTGCAGAACTTATCTTATTTAAGAGGTTGAATCAGAAGTAAGCCAGCAGTAAGGTTGTTGGCATAAATAAATAATAATTACTCATCTTATTGCTTATTTTCCTTTAGGTCCAAGGGCAATGTAAGCTTTGAGTAGTCAAATCTTTTAAAGCTTTGAAATTTCGTGCACTTTGTACGGTCACGGGATAAAAAGTGAATAACGACTATCCATTTGAGAAAAGTTTTAAGTATTACAATAATGGTCAATAGTAAACAGGATTACATGGGCTATAGCCAGAAAAATCAAAATATACATTTTATTTGCCATAAAAATACATATACCTACAAACGTAAGGCGAGTCCCTTTTGAGAAAATCAAAATTTTCTAGACCTTTTCCATATAAAGAGTGGTTTTGGTGGAGGAATTTTCTTCAAAATTTTTGTGTCGTGTTCTTGAAAAATATTAAATACCAACTTTGGTTTTTAACCGACTTTTCATTTTTCAGTTAAACTGTTTACAGACAGACGCACACATGCACACACATACACACGGACGCACCTTTTTTCTAGAAAAGTGTTTTTTGGAGTCAGGGGGCCTCAAAACATATATTTTCGGTGAAATCTCAACATTGAAATGTTGGGTCGAATGCAATACTTTGCCTACTTTACTATAAGTAAAAATAGTTATGATTTGTGGTCTGCGCCCGGAAGTACCTTATTCTTTTAAAGTTGAAAATTTATCTATGTCTATAATTTATTTTTCTCTTGATGTTATCACAGACAACTGATCTGGAGAAGTTAATGCTTTCATTGAAAGGCATTTATTCCACATTAATTTCCTATAAGATATTGTTATTTAGTGCAGTTTGATAGATGAAACAGCGCTGTGACTTGGCTTGGAGTAGCGCTGTAAAATAATTAATTACCAAGCAATTCATTCCCCGGAGTTCAATACCACCGAGAGCGTGACTGGAAAACTTACCGCCAGAATCAAAACAGGAAACTATTCTTCAACTCAATCAATGTGGAAAGTGACAGGCCACTACAATAATAACAGAAACAAAGAACAAAAAGCACCCCTTTCGAATCAGAAATAAGTGGTTTTAACCAAATAAGTCTCTTCTCGTTACTGGTAGCAATGGTGACGCATTCACTGTTGACAGCTTTGAAACAAATGACGACAAGTTAGTTACAGTGAGAGAGACAGAGGGTGCAGGAAGGGGCACAGGATTGCAAACAGCAGCAATTGAAAATCTTCTCAGTAGGCGTCATCAGCACTGCCTAATCTAAGTCTATGTCTCTCATTTCTTCGTATTCATATACCACAACGATTACCCAACGTTAGCGAAAGAGAGGAGGTTGAATTTACCTCCTTCTACGTTGTGCGGACTGTACCACTCTTTTAACACTCAACTGTGCTGCAGTGGCGGTTGGTTATATACGTATACGTTGCGTATGATTTGCGAAATCACTTTCAAATTTTATGTAGTAAACATCTGTTCGTTGGTGACTTCTTTGGTACTGCTTACGTTAAGATGCCTATCAATATTTGGCGACAAAGGCGAAGTGCATAGCCTTAGAAGATGCACCAAATGATCGTTGCGTAAAGTATTGCGATATAAAGTTTTAATGTAGACCAATTTAGAGAAACTCTGTTCGCAAATATATGTAGAGCTATACTCACTCTTATACAAGCTTTATTTTAATCGACATAAGCATTTTCAGAGCATCTTTTGCTTATTTTCTTGTAGATGCAAGGGAAATATGGGAATAAAGTAGGCTTTGAGCGATAGTCATATTTGAAAAGCTGGCTTATATGTGATGTCTTTAGAATTCCATTCTTTTGTAAGGCCAGGAGCTAAAAAATAAATAACATACTCCTATTTTAGAAAAGTATAAGTAGTGGCAAATACAAACAATTAATAAGGAATATCTCAGAAATGGTTCACTCAAAAGGTAAAAAGAAAAAAAAAGGTATTTGACTAAATTGTGATTTTAAAGAGTTCCACGTTGTTTATTTAGTAAGCTTTTGTCTATCTCTTGCCATTTTCCATTTATGAAAAAATCGTCCAGAATGAAAAGGTTTCTGAGGACATTTCCAGAAAATTCAGGTTATGACTTGGAGACATGGAATCGCCTGTTTGTGTCCGTCACTGGATACTGACTGTCTGGTTGTGAGCTCATCCACCCTCCGACTGAAAGAGGAGGTGGGGAATAGCAGTTAATTACGTAAGTGTCTCCAAAGAGACAAAGTTGGACATCGCTGATACACCACTTGAAAATGGTTAAAAAAAAAACAAGTAATAAAAGGTACAATTTTGTATTGGAAATTGGTCTGACTTGCCAAGATAGAGAAAGCAGCGTATTGGATAAAAAATTACATCAAGATTTCATTGAAAATGCAAAGTTTGGGTGATCCTAAATAAAATAAACCTTTTGAAGAAAAATTTTATGTGTTGTAATTACACGAAATTCTCTACCACTGCTATTTGTTTATATATATATTTTACAAGTTGTATTTTTAGCAAGTTATGTTTCTCCTTGTACTGCATTTTAACTTCAACCTGATTTTACACACACAGACACACACACACACACACACACACACACACACACACACACACACACACACACACACCAACCACACACACACACACACCACATACATTCACACTCATTCATACTCCCGGACTCTGGGGAAGACAGGAAATAATTTTGGCTAGAGAAACATTTCCACCTCCAGCCAGGAATTAAAGTTTACAGAACATGACGGCAGTTACAAAAGTAAAGACCGTTGATATACCTTTAAGTTTGGGGTATAAATAAAAAAAAGTCATTTCCAAGCAATAAAATTAATATTAATATATCCATTCCCAATCTTGTCAACTGCCAATAATTTTACATTTTCAGTTACCTAATGCCAAATGTTTGATGCAATGAATACCATCATCGCCATAGGAATGCAAGCCGAGATCGTGAAGTTCCAAGCTACCTGTGTGGTGCCATCAGCAAACCAGTGTTTAAGGAAAAAATACAAAGGTGTATTAAACAAAGATATTTGCAAAATTATAACATTGCCTATGTAACGTACATTGATGGCTTCGCCGTAACGTGAGAGGCGTGGGTTCCATTCCCTCCGCCGACCTTCCCGACTCATAGGTTTTCTTCGGGCAAATGTTGGGAAAGATACCTAATTACATCCTCCGAATTTCTCCTCCTTGTATTTCATTTGAATTCAATCCAGTGTTGGCGATGGCAGTGTTGGCGCTGCGTGGAAACTCTGTAAACTGTAATCACTGTTCTCGGCGGACAGGTGGCGTTGTAGTCGTCTGACCGGTGGCTACTTGGCGAATCCTGGTGGCGAGATGAAAAAACTCTAGTAGACGTTAGAGACCCTCATGCTGGCTCGAGGGTTTCCAACATGCCCATATAACGCGCTCATTTCATCCCTTCCCTCCGAGGTCTGACATACAATAGCGTTAAGAGTTGGCTCAGAGTGGAATCACCTCCGTCCATACTCTTACTTCTACCTCTAATGTAGGTTTACAATGTAACTTGGCTATATGACTAGGACATTTATGGACTTAAATAAAACGTTTCCTAGCGTGATGGCTTAGGCAATAATTTCTGTGGTCCGCATTCAAGAGGTTATACGTTCGATCCCCGTGGCCAAACTTGACATGTGTTTCTCCGTGGTTTCCCCATGTCACTTAGGCGAATGCTGGGGTGCACTTTTCCCTACCACGGTGTCCTTTCCATCATTTCCCTTCATTCCATTTTCTTATCATATTTCAAGTGAGTGGTGTTGACGATGCCAGACCGATGGTGCGGATGCTTGCGCATGGTGACTGCTGTTCTCGGCACTAGGTGGCGTTTCGGCTGCCTGGAGGGGATGTCTGTGCGACAGCGGACCTGCGGTGTGTGATGGCCGCTCGGCGGGGCCTGATGCCGGGATAAAGTGATCTCAGCACTTGACAGGGACTTCCGCACGTCTCTGTGACCTGTGTAGCGGCAACCTTGTGGTACCTTGAGGTTCTCTCAGTTCATCGCTGCCTCCTGGGAGGTGGTAGCCACAATAGATTTGAGTTGGTCGCGGTGTAAGAGGCGTCTCCCTCCATGTTTACCGTATATACTATAAGTTAAAACACTACTGCCTATGAGAAGATATGCCTGTTAGTAAATCTAGTGAAGATTTTGGTATGCCCAATGTTGAAGACCTGTCTCTTTCTCTTTCCAAAATAACCATTTACTGTCTATCTTTCCTGTGTTGAAAGGGGTTCTCATCCTTAATATTAAAATGTTACAATATTCTATTATATAAATATATATCATAAAACATGTCGCTCCTATTCTAAAGATTGATCCTTTGGACTGAGATTAGGCAGTATGGATAAGGGTGGGAAGCAATTCAATTCAGTAGTCAGCTATAACCATAGTTAGAATATGGAGGAGGAGGAGGAGAAGAAAGGTAGCCGGGGGAAATTGGTTAAACTTTAATCCCGTTTGGTAATGCCCCAGTGAATCCGCTTTCCTGAGGTGCCCCGTGGCGAGGGATCCAGGCTTTGCTGAACACAGCCAATACCAAGATGAATAGCTTACAGGGAGAAGGATATTTTAAGGCAGTTTACGGTCGGTTCTGACCCGACCTGGGAATGTAGGAAATGGAGTGGCAACGCGCAGTTTACAAAGTACTTCCTGCGAACAATGACCGCCTTACCTTAGGCAGGCAGGGTCCCTGTCAATTTATCAGCACCACATCCCCCATATCGCCTGCAATTTAAGATACACCCATACAAAAGGCGAGTTATTATCCGATATTACTTCGATTTACTTCTTGTTTGTTGATATTCGCTCCAACGAATTTTATTGGCATCGTGCGTCATTTTTAGTAAGCCTTATCTTCCATTTCATAACCCATTGCATCTTTAGTGTCGAAGGAATGCGACAGCAAACATACGTTCAAAAATCTGATGGGTTGCACTCATGATATTCTATACCCTTGTACAAGCAATTCCTATAATCGCTTATTGTTGTGTATACTTCATGTTAATCGAGATGCTTTAACAGAAGTGTTATTGTTGGTTTTCTTGTAGGTGCAAGAGGAATATGAAAATACAGGAGGTTTTAAGCGATAGTCATGTATTTGTTAAAGCTGGTGGCTGTTTATGGCTCTGACATTCCCTTCTCTTTGCATGGTCAAGAACCATACTTTTTCACTTACTGGAAAATTCAAATAAATTAAAAGGAATATCTTGGAAATGCTTCATTCTACCCACCCCCCCCCCCCAAAAAAAAAAACAAAAAACAAAAAAAAAAAAAAAAAAAACACTGAATTCGACAGAAATTGTGTGCTTTACGATTCTACATTTTTGTGTAGTAAGATTTTGGCTATTTCTTACGGTACACCAGCTATTTGAAATCCCTCCAGAAAGTTTTAAAATATACATTTCATTAGTCATGAAAATATCTTAAACATATGGCATTTGAATCAAAACCGTTAGGCATTTTTGAGAAAATAAAAATTTTCGAAACATTTTCATGTATAGGATGATCTGGAGTTGTAAGTTTTCTTGAAAATCTTTGCGTTTTATCCTTGGAATACGCTGAACTTAAATACCAAGTTTGGTATTTAACTTGCTTTTTCGTTTCTAAGTAATGCTGTTCAAGCTCGCGCGCACATACACACAGACTTAGACACACACAATGGAGTTTTTTCTAAAAATGTCTTTCTTTTTTTAAAGATTCATTACGTCCCGAAACATGTACTTTCGGTGAAATTTCTATATCAAATTCTTGGGTAGAATGCAACTTTTCCCACATACTATACCTTGTACAGAAAGGTAAACAGTTTCCTTCATGTTTACTTGACAAATTATACATGGAGAAACTGTTATTTCTCTATACAAGTAGACACTTTCAATAGTATGCAAATGTATATGTTGAAACGATAATAAGGTATTAAAAATAGTTCTGACTATCCTTAACTTGATGTTATAAACTTGATGGAAAGAAAGAAAGAAAGGAAAAAGAGAAAAGGTTGTTTATTTCAAAGTTAAGGTTAGCTTAGTATTGGAAATTTCCATAAGCAGCGAATACTTCTGGAATGGTTAATACTACAAGATATCTGTTTGACAAAGTACACATTTTAACGAAATGTATGCTTATGCTGTGCTAAGGTTCTGTGTATTTTATGGTTTTCCTATTATTTATAACTTAGCAAAAACAAGGATCTCTTCACTGACAATAATATACAACTAGACATATTGTAAGTTATAATTTGTATTGAGAATGCTAAAATATACCAATGTCAATCAAAATTGCTATAATTAATCATTTTGCAGAAACTGTTAAACAACAATTAATACAAATCCAATTTGGTGTGATGGGAATTTTACAGAAATATTCTGGTTTTTGCTACGGATACTTGCTACCTGGTATTTATCTGACTTTCTTTGTGGAGCTGTGATGTTCATAGATGTGCGTGTGCAAACACACACACAAAGGTGCACATAACTATAACTCATATATCCTTCAGCAATCAAGCTAGGAGAAAAACACCATTGCTCAGGCAGCTGTTCTCAATGGGGATCCAAACGAGAACTCCATTTTTAATCACTCACTATTTTAAACATTTCCATATTCTCACTTAATCACATTTACTTTTTCTGTGCTTGTAGAGGTCTGTGGTATGTATGTATGCGGCTGCATATGGTTTCTTCTTGTTAACCATCCGTTAATTCATAGATGCTTTATATGTGCTGTGTGCTGCCTGAAGGCATTTCAAGCCCAGTTTTAGTATGTTCAATATTAGTCTTTCAACTTCTTCCCTTCTTCCTTTAGGTATTAGGAGCTCTTTCATTTCTTTCAGCGCATTCTGCCGTTATTGTGGTATTTGCTGGGTTATGATCCTTGTTTTCTTCTGTAATATATTGTGGATACCGCACATCTATCTTGTTTATTGCTAGCGGTAATTGTCTGTCTTAGCTCAAAAGCTTTGTAGTCCATCTTATACTTTTATATTTGGATGTATCCTTTCGCTTAAGCGAGATTGGGTTTCCTTCGGTCTTTCCAAAGACAAGCATTTACTTACGTGATCTCTCCCCTCCCGTCGAACATAAACGATTTTGGAACGTGATATGTAATCAGTACTTCCGATTCGAACATTTCTGCTGTGGGTGTGCTCTTTTCTAGACCAGACACAACTGCTTCTCATCAAATGGTCCTTCAATTGATCCTCAGGTTCCTATGCGGATAAATTCAACGAATACTTACATCTTTTTGTCACATTTCAAAATAATATGTAAACCTAATATAGAAATTGTCTAATTACTTTTGAGCAGTAATTCCTATTTGTCTTATTCAACTTGTTTCCTTCGCTAAATAAGCCTAAAATAAGGCTGAAAATATAACAAAAACGAATAAGTGGGTGCTTCTAAATGAAGAATTTAGGGAATAACTTAGGAATACAAAATTAAATGTGAGCTTCGTTTGAGAAAATTATGCTTTTTGACATACTCTGTAGGCTTGAATACAATTTACAAGTTCTAAAGCTCTCTACAAGGTTTTATCAATAAGTTTAACAAAACAGTCCTCCAAGTCTATAAGACTTTCAACTCCTGGTTGAGCTCTGGAAATAGTCTTTAAACCAGCTTTTTCAATATATCGCTAATCTGCTGTGTGAATGGGAGTGCGCTTGTGTTGTGGGGGGAAGGGGGCATGTTTTATCGGTTACTTAATAACCAACTCAATGGTAAATATGATTCAGGATTGCCGCTGAGCAATAACCGGCATACAGGCCAGCACCAACAGTTGGCCCCAATAATGATAAATAAGGAAAACTAAACAAAATTTAAGAAAAAAATTCGCGCATTTACCTCCTCTCTCGCTTCTCCCTCTCTCTTCCCCCTGTCTCCCTCTTTCCCCCTCTCTCTTTCCTCCCTGTCTTTCCCCTCTCTCCTCCTCCTCCCTCCCTCTACCCATCTCTTTCCCTCTCTCTCTTTCCCTTCTCTCCTCCCCTATTTGTTACCCTCTCTCTTCCCCCTCTCTTCCCCTCTCTCTTTTCTCCCTGTCTTCCACCTCTTTCCTCCTCCCTCGCTCTATCCATCTCTGTCCCACTCTTTCCCCTCTTTCCCCTCTCTCTTCCCCTCTTTCTTTCTCCTCTCCCTTCCCCCTCCCTCTCCCTCTTTTGGTCTCTCTCTCTTTCCCCCTCTCTCTAAGTCTTTGGGCCGTGTAACTCAGTAACGAGAAGTTACTTAGTACCAAATGTGGTATTTGAGTGGAGTATCTTCAAGAATGCGACATTCATTCATAAAACTACGCTTTTCACGAAACATTTCTCTCACTTTTACTTTTTCAGAAACAGCTCTTTTAAGATTTTCTTGAAACATCATGTATATAAGCTATTTGCCTGAAAGTTAAACTGCATACCTTAAATTTTCTGCGAATAGACTTTGGAGCCCTCTTCATACTTGAAAACCTTAAGAGATGGATTTATGTGTGATAATTATTTGCCTATTCCGACACATTCTTTATAATTGGCTTACATTTTCAAATAATTTATACTTTATTCCAAGCAATTAGTCAATATTTTATTCGCTTGTCCCCCCCCCCCCCCCTTCCTCGTGGTCATGCAAAGAGAATAGAATTTTCAAAACATTACTAGCGGCAGTTTTTAAGAGACTATCTTATTGCATCGCCTTCCTCTCGGAAATTTGTAATAAGACTGTTTTTTCAAATATTTATATCCAGCAGATGCATAAAATAATAAAGTTTTCCTACAATAGATTACAGAATAGTGGGTAATGTAACATATCAGCCTTTTTAAAAAATATTGTGCTTGATGAGACTCATATGACAGGAAAATGTTACTTTGTTTTCCTTCCTTACCTTCTGGCACATGTTTACTGTCACCAGATACTCACATTACATGTTGAACTTTGGTCTATACCTCCTTAGACATAGCGACGACAGCTAACTTTTACCTTTGGTTGTAAAGTCTTTCGATGCAACGAGTTATTTTCCTTGGTTGTGAGAAACTTCGCTGGGGTAGGAAGAAACAAGAGCATCAGGAACCGCCTGTTTACGTTATTGTTGCTACATGTTGGCACAATATAGCTTAAGGTGGGCTGGCTATTCAATCGAGGGCTTACCTCAGGAGGCCATGGTCAGGAAAACAAGTGACGGCCTCCGCATAAATGGACCGCTGTGGCGCAACAATCTTCTTCAGACTCTGCGGGAGCATAAGTGTGCAGCCAGAACTGGAGACAAATCATCTTCTCTTTTTTCCAGTCCAACAGGAAGACGTTGGAAGCCAGTTGACGGATTGAACCGAAGCTCCAAAGCTTTTCAAAGTGTCACGCATCACCTACCACATGCAACGATGAGACCAACTTCTAAAGATTTAGGAGAAAAGAATGATTGTTTGCAGTTTGCTGTTTAAGTCTACACTCTCCCTGAATGCAGGTGTTAGCACGAAATTTGAAAACTGTTCTAGAATTGGACACTCCAGGCTCTTATTCGACGCAGCAACACATTTCCTTTCCATTGCAGAAACAATGTGTGCTACTTTTTCTTCTTCTACTCTTTATGGAGGTGTGGTGCAGCACAGTCATTCTTTCTTGAACTGAAAATTATACCTACTGTCCAGAAACTGTACGTAATACA
This sequence comes from Tenodera sinensis, assembly GCA_030765045.1. NCBI lineage: Eukaryota > Metazoa > Arthropoda > Insecta > Mantodea > Mantidae > Tenodera > Tenodera sinensis. Next base: position 89,287,654 of record CM060963.1, read on the forward strand.
TTTCAAAAGTTACTTAAAGCAACTTAGATCAACAATCCAGTCCAGAGTATTAGATAAGATACACCTTATAATATTCTTTCCCTGAAAACCCTCCCCTTATGTAGGACTTACATCCTGGGACTTAAAAGCCAGTGACTAGGGTCAGAGGCCTGTCGGGGAGCAGATGGACCTCTGAACCTCTGGAAGCGGGTGGTCAGTCACTCACCAGGTATGATAGTGAGGAAGAGAATGATATGAAATGCAGGCGAAATGAATTATTGGAAAGGTGATAATGGAGCAATTGGTTGGATGAATGGCGGGGGAAACCGTAGAACCCGGAGAAAACCCGCCCAGACGCCGCTTCATCCACCACGAATACCACATGTGGGTCGCCTAGGTGGTAGGCGAGCGATCTAACCACTCAGCCATCTAACCACTCAGCCATTATACTTCCAGACTCAGGGAAGGATGAGGAATAATTTTGGCTGGAGAAACATTTCTGCTCCCCCTGCTGGGAATCGAACGCGGGACCCCTTGCACAGCAGGCAGGTGCTCTACCAAATTGTGCTACGGGGACAGCCACCTTATAATATTCAACATATAAAATGTTTATCATCTCACGTTTTGCCATTATACGAAACTTATTTAAAGCAGAAAATGCAACATATAACCTTTATTTCTCTTGTAAATATATAATATTACACATATGAGATTTTATACAAAATCCTTAGAGCATTTTTGAGAGAATCAACAATATTTTCATGTAGAGGATAGTTTAGTTTGGATGATTTGGTTAAAAATTTCTGGTCGCCTTTTTGAAGATATTTAGCTTAAATTACATTTGGTATTTATCAGAACTTTTGTTTTGAGCTATGCTGTTCAGATGTTTGGGCACAAGGGCCTTTATCGAAAAAATGCTGTTTTGGAGGTTCAGAATGCCTTAAACATGTATTTTCGGCGAAATCTTGTAACCGAATTTTTGGGTGGGACACAAGTTTTCCTCTACTTACTGTGAGTATTTTTATTTTATTGAAAGCGTACTCTATTGCGAGGCTGCCAACTGAGAAATCATACCAAATAAATAATAATAGAAAAACGAATACATAAAGATGGGATACATATTGAAATCGAAATTATAATGTCAATATATTTGATAATGGAAAGAAACAAAAGGAGATTCTAGTCAATAGTGAAGGGGAAGACGTAATAAAGCTAATATGTTAAAGTCTCAAGAATGGAACCCTAGGCAGATTTAAGAGAGTGATAAGGTTACAATTGTTGTATGCACAAAACTAACGATTTAGCGGGCTGATTCCTATCTTACCATGACGTGCTCTAAAGTTAGCCAATGGAAATCGCTTCCTTCTTGTTGCCCGCGCAAAAACAAATGCAACGCAAGACACACTCGTCTTGAATCGAGCCGAGAGTACACGTGCAACTTGGGAGTTGTACGTAAGCTAGCGCGTATACATAATTCAGCGGTCGCTAAAGGGTGACAAAGTTAAAAGTGTTATAAAGCTGTAGCTGAAGTTACAAAGTTACATTCTATTTAAATATCGTCGGCAGTTCTCTACAAATCTGAAAATTTACAAATAAAGTGATATGTTGGTTAATTCTTCGTTTGGTTCCATTTCTACCATAACTCGCGCATACCCTGAGATTAAGACCTCTTGCTAGAGCTAGTTCGGACATCAAACACGAGATCTTATAGGTCTTAAAGGCGACGTCTTCGACGTAGAGGAGCGTTTGCGTCAATATACAATAGCACAGTAATAAATACATGAAATAGCAATAATACTAAATGAATAATAGGTATCTACAACATCAAATCTTCATAAAAGGTTGGAAATTAAATGTCATGACTCCTGAGTAAATTGGGAACAAACGCCTTACTGATCTGTTAAAAATGGATTTGAAGAGGGTCACCAAATTTAGTGATAAGTAAGGAAATTTAAATATGTCACGTTACAACATTAAACAAACTCACCCCATAGCACAGTCGCCCTGCTGTGCAAGGAGTCCCGGGTTCAATTCCCTCCTGGGAGGGTGGATATTTTTCTTTAACTAGGATTATTCCCTTGAAAGTATGAAGTGTAAATATGTGTGTGAATTTAATGTAATGTAACTTAATCCAAAGTAATAGGACCCAAAGTTCAAAACCACTGTTAAGTGAGTAAATACCACTTCTGTTCAGCAATTGTTCCAAAATTTTACAAGCCTCCGATTTAACCTTCGATGTTAAGTGGAACATTGGAACATTAAAAATAAAATGAAAGAAAAGAGAAATAGAATATTGTAACGATTATTAACGAAGGTGTTAATAGGTAAACGCTGAAAAGCATCCACATTAATGGAGTTTAACAGAAACGAACGCTTTCACTCTCTCGCCATCCATGTACAGAAAATGCACACGAAGCAAAGTTGTCGGCCCCCCCCCCCCCCCTCCTTCTCCCTTGCCACAGAAAAACATGGAGCAAGCCCCTGATTCTGGTCGTGTAGTGCCCCCCGTGGTGAGGCCAGACAATGGACTTTACCATTTGGCAAGCTACAGTTAGGATGGATTTCTTTCTGTTGTGTCAATTTCAGAAGGGAAAAGAAGCATTCTTTGCCTGCAGCCATTGGAGAAGGAGGTGCTATTGGGTAACAGCATGTTAAGACTTTTGGAACTGAAAGCCTTAGATTAATGACATTTCAGCCTGCAAGCAAATTCACCCACGCTTACTATGTGCCTTTCAACTAGGCTCACACTATAGCGCCGTATCTGTGTTTCTATGCATGTTACATATCTCTTCAATGTTTTACAATTAATTGGAAACTTGGTACGTTTAATAAACAAAATATTAGAACATTAAAATACTTATTTACTAGTGACTCTAAATCCCACCATTTTGACATATAGATAAACATAGTGTAAATAACCAAATCATGAAAATCTTTGCAATTATTTGTTCTTCTACGCAATAGCCGTACGTAGGACAAGGCTGGAAAGGGTAAAGTGAGACTGAAAAATTCAATGTCATAGCTGGATTTTGAACCACGGATCTTCCTGCTCCATCCGGCTGCTCTAACCAGTGAGCTATTATGGCAATGCGCCGATATGACATTAAATGGTAAGTCGCCTTTAAGATATCTTATATCGTACGAATTTAAATTTTCTTTGTGTGGTTTATCGGGTAAAATGCGAGTGAGTTGGAGATTTTGAAGTCATATCTGCACGTTACCATGGCAGCTTAGTGGTTAGAACGGCGGACGGAGAGCGGAAGATCCGTGGTTCAAATCCAGCTATTGCATTGAATTTTTCAGTTTCTCTATCATTTCCAAACACCGAACTCATTTGGCTGCCAGTAATGATACAGAATATACAATCCCAGATTATGTGTTAACATTTACTGTCAATACAACCCCTTTATTCTAAACTTGAATACACATTTTACCGCACTCATTCAATCTTGAACAAACACAGCAGTTCTGCAGGAGTATGTAGCAAAGGTATCAACCTATGAAGGTATTTATGAGAAACATTAGCCAGTGTGGATACTTATATATTGGATATATCTTTTTTTTCTTTCTTTTTGTCTTTCTTTCTTTCCTTCTTTCTTTCTTTCTTTCTTTCTTTCTTTCTTTCTTTCTTTCTTTCTTTCTTTCTTTCTTTCTTTTCTTTCTTTCTTTCTTTCTTTCTTTCTTTCTTGCTTGCTTCCTTCCTCCCTTCCTTTCTTCCTTCCTACCTTCCTTCCTTCCTTCCTTCCTTCCTTCCTTCCTTCCCTTTTCTTTTCTTTTCTTTTCTTTTCTTTCTTTCTTTCTTTCTTTCTTTCTTTCTTTCTTTCTTTCTTTCTTTCTTTCTTTCTTTCTTTCTTTCTTTCTTTCTTTCTTTCTTTCTTTCTTTCTTTCTTTCTTTCTTTCTTTCTTTCTTTCTTTCTTTCTTTCTTTCTTTCTTTCTTTCTTTCTTTCTTTCTTTCTTTCTTTCTTTCTTTCTTTCTTTCTTTCTTTCTTTCTTTCTTTCTTTCTTTCTTTCTTTCTTTCTCTCTTTCCTTCTTTCTTTCTTTCTCTCTCTTTCTTTCTCTCTTTCCTTCTTTCTTTCTCTCTCTTTCTTTCTTTCTCTCTCTCTCTGGTTGTTTGTTCGTTTGTTTCCTCGTCTTTCTTTGTTTCTTTCTCTATCTCTCTTTCTTTTTTCTTTCATTAAAGTTCGTTACTACAAACAATAAGGGTAAGTATTGTATTCCACCGAAAAATTCGATTCCGAGGTTTCACTAGAAATATATGCATGTTTTAAGACTCCCTGAATGAAAAAATAGAAGGTTGGTTAAATATGAAATGCAGTCTTTAAGTTCAGCAACTTCCAAGGATGCGGTATGAAGATTTCAAATAAATCCCCCTTTCCAGACTACCCTTTTCCTTTCCATTTCCTGGTGTTCCTTGTCATTGGTTTGAATTTTCAAATACTCATAGTTTTGAAAAGGTAGAATCAGACTGAAAAGCTGATTGTCGTAGCCAATATTTCAAACAGGAACTTCTGGCACCTTATTTAACCAACTGAGCTACTTGGGCGACATGAAATTCTCCAGTTGAGTCACATTTTTCCAATTACGCCTCAAGGTGATGTCAAATTCGTATGAGATAACATACCCTAATGATGATTTACAAAGAATTAAGTACGTTAAGTCCGAGACTTAGGCTATGTTGTCTTATATGAAGTTGAGATCTTCTTGTAGTTTACCGGGAAAAACCCGAGTCAATTGTAGGAAATTGATACCAATAGTTTGCCACGGTAGCTCAATTGGTTAGAGCAACCGGAGGAGACCGAAAAATCCGGTCAAATACCGGGTATAGTATTGACGTTTTAAATCTACCTCTTCAACCTTGTCCTACGCACAGCTATACTCTGTACATCAGGAGATTAAAGGAGACGTAAACAAAGCACCAAGACCATCTTCTGTAATCTTTTAAATTCCGTTTCTTACTTTTTTTTATTAAAGGCACATAATTAATAGTTATTTTCAATCACTGGTTCTACTACTGAATTGCGCAATGTTTCTAAGTTTCAATTGTTGGTCTTTCTGAGAAACAATGAAATGTCAAGGTGGTCATAAAGTATTTACACCGTCGGTATAATGTGATTCATATAAAAAAGCAAAAAGGAATAGTTAAACATGTTAAATATTACCCTTATAAACATGATAAGATATAATACCCAGCTTTAAAATACATTTCTTTGAAAAATTGCTCAGACACTTTGTTACCAGTGATTGTCACAAAGTGCCCCCCCCCCCCCCCCCACACACACCGTTGGAATTACAAGTTCTGGAATACGGATTGGCATTGCTAAGGTTAAGCCGTAGGTGACCTGAAGTTACTTAATTTCATAAGTAAATGTTTCCTCTAGTGTAAGTTGTAGTAATTTCGATTATAATAAGATTCGGTTTGAATTTCCATGGATACAATTGGCCTTGGTCGTTAAGACGCATCCTCGGGAAAGGGAGGTTCAAATCCAGCCAGAACCCTCTCCTTTACTGAGGGGCATTAATGGGCCCAAATTTAGCCTGGAACGTTCTTTTTCTGTTACGATCCGCTTCGCTACTGGGAGCGCCTGTGGTGCTATCTCTTAGCGGTTGAGCTTAGCAATAGTACGGGATTTCCACCCCAGTCCTCCTAGCCAGCGTGGCCTTCTACTACAACTCAATTTCATATTCACCTTCTTTACCATGCACGTGCTACACACATAGTAGGTAGAGGAAGTGTTACCTACATTCCACCCAATTTGATTGCGAGACTTCATTTAATCCCTGAATCACCCCCACCCTACCTCCCCCCCCCCCCAAAAAAAAAGAATTGAATTTTCTGGGAATTGTTTCTGAAATCCTGTTCATCTGAAATGTTTTTGCACAACTGGCAAACCATAATATATGGACAAAATATTAACACCAAAATGTGTAGATCTAATTAAAGCACCAAATTTACATCAATTTTTTTTTTAGTTTACTATTTCTTAGGTATTGGTTTAAGTATTCCAGTGCTCATTCTTTCCCCAAAAGGGGCGTCATTTTTTATTTTGTTTCTCATGGTCATACTATCAAAGATATCACATAGTGTTTAGCCCTTAAAATAGTTGACTATCGCTTAAGCCTACTGCCCTCCTTTATTGTATCTACATATAAAGAAATATCCAACAAAACTACTAAAAATCTGATGTGTTGCACTCACATGACTTTCTCTACTCTTGTACTAGCCATTCTTACAAACTCTTATTCCTATATCTTCTTTCTTGTTAGCTGAGACAAACATTTGTACAAATTATCTTATTGCTTATTTCCTTGTTGGTGCAAAGGGAATGTTAGAATATAGGAGGCTTTGTGCGATAGTCAAATGTTTGAGATTCTGTTGTGTTTGCACACTTGACATATAAAAAAATCTGATGTGTTGCACTCACATGACTTTCTCTACTCTTGTACTAACCATTCTTACAAACTCTTATTCCTATATCTTCTTCGTGTTAGTTAAGATAAACATTTGTACAACTTATTGCTTATTTCCTTGTAGGTGCAAGGGGAATGTTAGAATATAGTAGGCTTTGTGCGATAGTCAAATGTTTGAGATTCTGTTGTCTTTGCACACTTGACATTTAAAAAAATGAACTGCGATGATCCATTTCACGAAAGTTCTAAGCTTTCCGAAACTCACACACATAACAAGAAATATCTCCGAAATGGTTCACCCTACAAGAAAATGTATTGAGACATAAACTGTGTATTTTAGTGAGATCTACATTTTTGTATAGTATAATTTGGTCTATCTCTAACGGTTTACAAGTTATGCAAAGGTCGTCCAGAGTAAATACGACTACAGGGGCTATAGCCAGAAAATTCAAGATATTCATTTCATTTGTCATAAAAATGTCTCAAACATATGACATTTTAATCAAAATCGTTAGAGCCATTTTCAAGCAAATCAAAATTTTCGAAAATTTTTCCATGTAAAGGGTAGTTTAGCGTGGGGCTATTTTCTTCAAAATCTTGGTGTCGCATCCTTGAAAGACATTAAACTTAAATACCAACTTTGGTTTTTAACCAACTTTTCGTTTTTGAGTTATGCTGTCCACAGACTGACAGACTGACACACACACAAACACACACACGGACCTTTTTCTAAAAATACTTTGTTTGGATTCAGCGGGTCTCAAAACATATATTTCCGGTGAAATCTTGCCATCGAATTTTTGAGTGGAATACAATAATTCCCCTACTTACCAGTGGAGAAAGTAAAAATGAACTGCGATGATCCATTTCACGAAAGTTGTAAGGTTTCCGAAACTCATACACATAACAAGGAATATCTCCGAAATTGTTCACCCTACAAGAAAATGTATTAAGACATAAATTATGTATTTTAGCAAGATCCACATTTTTTGTATAGTATCATTCGGTCTATCTCTTAACGGTTTACCAGTAGAGAAAGTAAAAATGCTTATCTCGATTAATCTTATGAGATAGAAGAATAAGGCTTTTAAACAGGTGAAGAATAGATTGTTTCATATAAATGTAACAATCAGATGTGTTAGGTATAATGTGATAGCTATTTTATTTTAATTATTTTAATTTAGTTTTATTATTATTATTATTATTATTATTATTATTATTATTATTATTATTATTATTATTATTATTATTAGTATTATTATTATTATTATGTCATTTAGATGTATTTTTAAGCTTTGAGATTAATTGTTAAACTTCTTTGTTGCTGTTCTTTTTGAAAAAAATTATATTTTACACTGTTGATAGTAAAATGGAACTTCTAGCAGTTCACGACAGTGTTAAAAGTACAAATTTTTCCATTCAGTGCTCAAAAGATTTTAACATTCTGATAATGCCAACTTTGGTTTCTTACAGAAAGTGACATTGGCCTCATTCAAGTAGGCCACGAATCTCAGTTATGTAATACTTATATAAAACGGCGAGTCATTTGTATGTGAATATGGACTGTGCTGAACTTATTGAAGTTTTACAAGAAGCGGGGAGACTGAAATTAGAATTGTTATCCAAAAAATCAAGACACCAATACGACATTGCATACAACAGATTCTGGACTGGTGCAAGATAAAAAACATTTTCTTCTACTGCCTTCCTTGTGTAGGATGTGGTTTTGTAAAAGTCATCGTGCTAACAGTGATGCTAAGGAAGGCAACAACTGAACAGCGCAGTCCATGAAAAAGGGAAAACAATAATTTATATTTATATATAATGTATAATATATCTATAAATATTTAACATTGTTTAAAAGTAGTGTATGATGCACGGGCTAAAAGAATATTATTTTGTTTGCAGATTTCCTCAACTCGGCCTGCGGCCTCGTTTTGGAATCACACCTACTCACAAAATAAAATGTTCCTTTTAACCCTTGGATCATAAATAACTATTATTGTAATTCTGTTTCAGTTCAACGTGTTATGGATCCATGTAGTCACTCACTGGAGAACAGATGATTTTAATAAATTATATTATTTTTGTTATTTTTAGCTATAGGATTACTGTCTATCCTCCCTTGAGTCTGGAAGCATGTATGTGGATTTAATGTAATAAACAAATGTACTACAAACTCAATTAGCGTCACTGAAAACGAGTGAATATCATTCTGTTGAGTGATTGTTCGAAAGGTAAAACACAGATGTCGGGACAAGGTTAAGGAAATTAGAAATACATCGAACGTAAATGAAACATAAAACGCCCATTATTTAAAAGTAACCCCCCCCCCCTCCAAAGCAAAAGGCATTTAGTCGTGTTAATAATTATAAAGAAATCTGATGTTACATTCACACGATTTTTCTTCCTAAAAGCATTTATTCGTTCATGTTTTCTGCAAACATTCTTACAAAATATGATTTTATTCTTTGCAGAAATGGTTTTATGGTAGGCACAAAATTTCATGGTGAGTGGTAGGAGGAACTGTTCCAACACAAAATGTGAGTGGTAGGAGGAACTGTTCCAACACAAAATCAGACACTGCCAGGTCATATGGTGTTGCGTAAGTAAACATGCTATGAGATCATGCTGTAAAGCCGGTGATATACATATCATTTGCGCCCAAAAATTGTATTAGTACAAGAAAGAGAATAGTAATGGTTAGGTATCAACCGCCATAAAAGTTTGTGTCTGCCATAAACATTTCTTTGTAAGTACCTACACGGGGAATAAGAGAATACGATAGGCTCAAAAAGAATAGTAATGGTTAGGTATCAATCGCCATTAAAGTTTGTGTCTGCCATAAACATTTCTTTGTAAGTACCTACACGGGGAATAAGAGAATACGATAGGCTCAAAAGCGATAGTCAAATATGATGACTGTAATTCCATGCTATTAGCATAACCACCAAAAACAAAATAGCAACTTATCTTCTGAAAATAATCCGATGTATTATATTTACTTTTTGTACTCTGTTATCCTTTATTTTGATATAACTTCTACAAGGTGTTCTTACGAAAGCATATGTTTTTCCATCTATTGCATTATAATTAAGATAAATCTTTATAGAACAATTTATTACTCTTTTCTCGCAGATACAAGGAGAACAGTGCAATCCGAATCAGTTGCCAGGTGTTTAAAAGCTGGGTCTAGGAATTCGATACTCTCTCCATGACATAGCGAGAACAACTAAACAGAACTTTAAAAATTGAACTTACGAAAAATTCAAACTAATAATAACAGATCTCAGAAACGAAATAGGAATAACTTTGAGGGAAATTTATTGGGAATGAAATTATCCACTTTTTTTTCTAATAGGTAATTTAAATACGTTTGTAGTGTTTAACGCCCGCTTTTACTATTATAGCACCGCAGGCGGTGACACTGATGATACATGGAATGAAGATGGAGCACCGGTGGAATGAGATGGCGGGGGAAACCGGAGTACTCGGAGAAAACCCGCCCAGACACCGCTTCGTCCACCACGAATACTACATGCGGGTCCCTGGGATCGAACCCGGGCCGCCTAGGTGGTAGGCGAGCGCGCTAACCGCTCGGCCACGGCGCCGCCAAATTTAAATACCTATTAATACTTACTTTTCATAAGATCATTCCTTGGGAAGGAATTAATCATAAGCATGGTGGACTCTAATAAGAGTCCACTAAAATTCTTAATGAATTATCGTAGAACGGGGTAACTGCGGCTGTTTTTAAAAAGTTTTTGACAATTTTGGTATGAAGATGCCATCTAAAATTCCTAATTAAATTTAAGAAGACTCCCTAATGTCTATTGTACCTTTATTATACAGAAAATAATTGCTATGTATATTATTGTTTATTGTAGAAAATACTGAAATGTGGCCGAATCATCTTGGAAAATAGTCTAACTTCGGCCACGGAAAACATATAGTGGAGAAACAAAGTTACACTAACTTGTGTTTACTTTGGCCGCTAGAAATGCTTTGTTTAATGCTGTACTTCTTTTGGAACTAAAGTTGCGTTAAAATCTAAAGAAATTAATTAAGTTCTAAGTACTGTATTTTCTTTTCTTTAAAGTTTCATCATGAAAGAATATAATTTTACGCCAAAACTGTTTTTAAAATAAACTTATTTATCTGTTTGGTCATTTTTTAGGCCTGCCCATGATTTATTTTAAAAGATGTATTTGTCCGTAATATTTCTAGAAAAAAATACTTCCATGTCTTATACGAAGGTATGTTAGCAGTTTCCTCACAAACTGATTTTTCTGCATGATACACACATTCTCGTTGTCTGGAACTCAAGGAAGAATTGTTTCCCCGAGTTTTTTCTCAAGTATTTTATTTCGTGTGTTCCCAGAATTCAACATTTCTGCAGCACAGAATCTCTGATTGTTCTCAATTAAAACCTGCTTAAGAGGGGAGTCTCCAGCATTGTCTCATCAACAACCAGTGGGACTTATCTTAAACTACTTGTGTTGGAACCTGTGGAAGAAAAAGACTCAATTTGGAGCAAATCATCTGCTTCTTCTAACATTTTTCTAACATTTTTCTGGCACATTTTTTTTCTTCCGCTGTTGATAATTAGCAAATTATATTTAGTATTTTAATAGCCCAACAGTAGGTCCGGCCAACCAGGCAAACAAAAGAGAGCAATTAAAGGTGCATCATCCAGCAAGTTGGCAGCCGTGAACAGCAGTAAACACGACTGGCTAGATCGTGCTTATGTTCAATAAATCGATGTGCACCTCGTTCCTAAATTTTTCTCCTCTACCAAATGTTTTATGGACTGTCAATAAAGTTCTTCCTCGCTCTCATAGTGCTATGCGTGCATATAGTATACGTGCTTGCATGCGTGCAGAACGTGATTCGTCGGCGTTTTGTAAATGTTGCCTGGACACGACAACTACGTGTTTAGTTGCAGCTATATGTCAGACACAACAGTTTAGGAGTTGTAACTCCACTTCTCCTGGTCAATCGATGCTTCGGACACGCTGTTAATGTGGAAATTAAACATGTACTAGCTTTCATTATTAACAAACCTCTTCAAAGGTGGTCGTGTAAACCAATAATCTCAGACCACTTTCTTAATCTTTGAGCTAAACTGTTCAACTGTTTTCTCTAATCGCCCACAACTTACATTGCATGCAATTTTCTATGATTGAAATAGAAATGTATACATTACATTAACACGGTTTTCCCTACTCACTTTTCCTTTACGAAACACGATCGCATTTCTTTCTCTGTTCGACCTTCAACATAGAATTCATACAATTTTCTATATGTCTGAAATAGAAATTCAATGTCTTACATTGACACAGCTTTCCCTACTTGCTTTTATTCCGTAGTATTTGAGGTTGTTCAACAGTGCTTTTATATAGTGTATTCCCAGTGTTTTTATTTATTTACTTATTTATTTTATTTATTTTGTGTTCTTTATAATATCCAACCTAAGTCTAAAAGTTGTAGGGACAAAATCCTCAAAACATGGGCAACGCCGGGTTATTCAGCCAGTTTGATATATATTTTAAATGAAGCAAGAATATAAGCAAGTGGTCAGCATTTTCTTCTCAATCCAGACAGCCCGGGTTCGATTCTCGTTTGGGTTTGGGACCATTTCTTTAACCACAATAGCTCCCTGTCTCCACAGGTTCTGGAAGTATAAATGTGGGAACGAATGTATCATTAATGTTAAAACGATAAAAGAAGTAAACGTTAATAAACCCTGCAATTCAGAGAGTAATAACACCATCAGATGTTTCCAGGCCAAAGTGCCCGATATGACCAAGAAAGTTAAAAGGGATTGTAAATAAAGAATAGTATTCCATAATTTAATGCCAACATTTAATCAAAATTTAAAGCTTCATACACCACTACGTTTAGGATTTTTAAAGCTAAACACAAATTATCTGATAAATGGATATACACTATATGCTGAAATCTTAGATTTTAGTAAAAAAGACACACACATATTTGTTATTCACTGGTTTTTAAAAACTCGGAAAAATTATTTTTAAAAAATCTGATGTTTAACTTCATGTGAATTTCACTGCCTACTACTATTTGTTCTATAGCTACCAGACACAAACTGTTCTTATGAAAGCCTATTTTTCTAACTGGTTTTATTAGTTGAAATAAACTCTGGAGAAATAGTTTCAGCATGCATTTGTTTAAGTGCAAGGACGACACAGAGATATAATTAGATGTCACTATACGAGTATTCCGAGTATTGAAGTTTCATATCCTTTTCTTGATTGCGCCAGAACAACTGAACAGCGACAGCACTTAAAGAAATTGATAAAAGCACTGACAAATTGAAGCCAATAATAACGGATATGGTTGATGCTATAGAAGAAGTTGAATATTTAAAATACATACATGTTTTAAAGAGAGCCAGATCTTTTGTGCGCTAAATTTGTGTTTATATCTTATGGTTCACAGGTTATGCGAAATTTCTTCCGAACGAAGAGGATTTGAAAGGCTGTTTCCAGAGCATTAAACAAATACGTTTTATTTTCCATATGGAAACGGGGGAAACCATGGTCAAAAACTCTAAAATAGGATTCTGTCATAAAATCATGCCCCAATCCTTCCCCCACACCTCATACAATTATTTTTATGCGTGTCCATTTTTAAAGGTTACTCCTACCCACGGAAGCAATATAAATTTTTCTTCTTCAGATTTTTAGGTTGAGTTTCGCTCCTAATTGATCTGCGAACGAAAAGACATTGGTATCTAGTAGATGCTGCCATTTTCCTTATGTATGCTGCTGGGAAGTTATAAAGCAGGAACAGAAAAATTGCTTTTTCTCAAAAGAACATTTTTTACCGTTCAAAATGCTTCACCCATCCCAGTTTACTTAGATCTTCTTGAACCTTTGTATACGTTAACAGCTGTATTCTGTAAAATGTTTGACATGGTACAAAAATCTGACGTTACTTAATAAAAAATGTATAAAAAATATTGCATATTTTAGAATTGGTAAGATTATTGCTGGCTATAAATTTATGACAATATTACCCGTATAAAGTAGCTTTTATCTATATACCTATGAAGTGTGTATTAAAAAACTTTCAGAGAAATTTAAATATTATGATGCGAGGGACTTGTGAGGTATAACTGAATTTATGTTTCTAAATTATTAAAATAATTAAAACTATGCATCGGAATCACTTCAGATATGCTACGCATCTTAATATTTACCACCCCAATAAGCTCTGAAAATATGTGCAAATGGACAAGAAATAAATAATTTCCACTTAAGCCTACCTGACTTTCTTGTTTGAGATTGTGGTTACCAATATGTTTTCGCTATAATGCAGCCTATGTATTACATTTTCCGTTTACATATTTTCCGCGTTTTAGAACACAAAACACGCAAGTACTTTTGTGTTCATGGGAATGTGACCTCCAAAGAAGGGAGCAAAATCAAGGCACCAGCAATTACGTGTGTACAGGATCCTGTTACAACCAGCAGATGCATTCTTGACTCGCCAACAATGGAGAAGGGGGTTGTTTGCGTCGGTATACCGAAACCAATCTTGACGACGATCCGGGTTTGATTGACGGCCACCCCTTTTATCCGTGGAGTGGAGGGCCCTCAACTTGTCTGCAGGCGCATCGTTTCCGCTAAAAGTGCACTACCTGTACGGTTTTTGATATAAAAGAGTTGTGGCAGGCACCATGCTATGTAAACATGGATGCGGTGGTCCGTGTAATGCAAGCAAACAGTTTCAAGGACAGCGTTTAGAAAATACTTGTGTTTTGCCCAAGGGAGTTTTGTCAATAAAGAAAACCACGGTCTGATACCCTTACACAGAATACAGTGAAAGGATGCACTTAGATAGTGATTTATCTGATCGCTCGTTATTTCACTGATATTGGACCCAGGAACTTCTTTCAAAGCTTCTCCTTGGGCAAGGAACCAGTGACAAGGAATCAGTGGCTGTGGGTGGCAGCAAGCATTTGTTTTCAATAAAACTGAGTTTATCGGCAGGAAACGTGAAATGTATAGATGTCTAAGCTGCTGAACAGTCCTCAAATAGTATTTTATACAACCACTTTGTTAGGTACAAGACTTGTACTCCAACAGATATTAGAATATACTGACCCTCTAGTCATTGTAAATGTCAATTTGTGTATTCCATAATAACCATAGTATCGAATTTAAAACCTAGAATGAGAGTTTAATTACTTTCAATTATTTCCTCGGTATTAAAACAGTTTTCCTTTATTAGCCCTCTTAAGAAAAAGTAAAATATAGAGAGTTTGGAAAGACGAGTCTTATGTTATGAAAGAAAGGGAAAAAAATAAAATAATAATAATAATAATAATAATAATAATAATAATAATAATAATAATAATAATAATAATAATAATAATAATAATAATAATAATAATAATAATAATAATAATAATAATAATATTAATAATAATAATAAATAATAATAAATAATAATAATAATAATAATAATAATAATAATAATAATAATAATAATAATAATAATAATAATAATAATAATAATAATAATAATAATAATAATAATAATAATAATAATAATAATAATAATAATAATAATAATAATAATAATAATGCAAAACTAAATTAAGATATTCTCAGTTTATCAAATTTCACTATTTCATACATAGAGGTGCTAAATTATCATGTGCGAATTATCACGTGATCACTCATTTGATTTGTACACATAATCAGTATGTCATTCTTCTGTTTAGTCAGTGTGGCCAACTGTATCCCACAAATCACTAAAAACAATTTATTATCCATCACAATCGATTAACAACCAAAATAGCACTGAATTGTTCTTTTAATAATTAATATACTTTTGCAGAAGAAAGGTTAATTGTAAATGTTTACTTAACTGTAAATGTTAATTGTAAATTCCTCTGTAGAACAGTTGGTAGCGCGCTTGCCGCTGGTGTGGAGGACCCGAGTTCGATCCCCGGTACCAGCATGGGGATTTTATGCCCTCTAGTAGGTCTGGCACGGGGTGCACTCTACTTGATAGAAAAGTAGCGGCTCCAGGTCGTGAAGATCACATAACTGGCAGGGAAGGATCGTAACGCTGACCACGTACCACCCTCCAATACTGCACCCCACCAATGACGCCTGTAGTGGTCCGAGGTGGGTGACGCAGTGGCTGGGCGGTAAGGCTTGGCTCTTCATGGGCTTAGAGTCGGGGCTTAGTTTTTAAAAATAAAATGAGACTTATTTCAGATTCTAAACTGGTTTTCTGTTATTATAACAATAGAAGATAGAAATCCATGTAATTCTCGAGTTTCGTTTTCCTCAGTTGGCTATGCTGAGTAATTTAAACAACACTAAACGAAAGAATAATTTATACAATTTAACATTTTATAATCAAAGGTTTGCAACATAGTGCTTAAATTCATATTTTATTATGAAATAGTTGAGATAAATATAATTCCTCAACCTTAATTTCCCAAATATGTGTAAACTCTCTCGCTCCCCAAGATAATTTATCGGCTAGGTCAGACGTCTTATGATATTACTTGTGATAATTGTATTGATAACTATATGTCTTTGTTTTGTTTTGTATGTTCTTTTTATGTTCTTTCGTGGCATAGTAATTTAGTATGAATGTGATATGATCCTTCTTTTTTACTTTCTCTACCACGTTTAGTAAAGTGGAGGAAGTATTGTATTCCACCCAAAAATTCTATGTGGAGATTTCACCGGAAATATGCGTTTTGTGGCCCCATTAATCTAAAATGTCATTTTTAAAAATAGCTCCGCGTGTCAGTCTGTGGACAGCATAACTCAAAAAAAAAAAAAAAAAAAAAAAAAAAGTCGGTTTTAAACCAAAGTTGCAAGTTTAATGTCTTTCAAGGATACGACCCGAATATTTTGAAGAAAATTCCTCCACCCTGAACTACCCTTTACATGGAAAATTTTTCGAAAATTTTGACTTACTTGAAAATGTCTCCAACGATTTTGATTAAAATGCCAAATGTTTGAGATATTTTTATGTCATGAAATGCATATCTTAAATTTTCTGACTGTAGTCCATGTAGTTCTATTTACTCTGGATGACTTTTGCATAACTAGTAATCCGTAAAAGATAGACCAAATCTTACTATACAGAAATGTAGATCTTGCTAAAAAAAACACACACATACAATTTATGTTGTTTTTTGGGCAGTGTGAATTTCGGAGAACTTATACTTCTGTAAAATAGTACATAGTTCTTCAATTTGTTCTTACTGTGCAAAGAGAAGAAAATTTGAAAGCTTTATGTAAAATATTTGACTATCGCTCCAAGCATTCCCATATTCCCATATTCGCCTTGCACTTACAAGGAAATAAGCAATAAGATAATTTCTGCGAATGTTTATCTGTAATAACATGAAGATATAGGAATAAGAGTTTGTAAGAATGGTTAGTAGAAGAGAGAAAGTAATGTGAGTGCAACACATCAGATTTTTTACTTTGTTTCTAAGGCAGGCTTTCAGTTCCTTACCTTCTTAAGTTTGCTGTTCCCAGCTCTGAGTCGATATTTGTATGAAAAGTCTCGTCTTCAGGCATTGGCGACGGAAAAGCTACTATTATCTTATATATGCACAGTGCCAAGAGTTAAGCTTTATATACCATTGACCGCTTTTATTTGTATTCTGATTTGCAATGACTTATAGCGCTCTTGAAATACAGATGCAATTTACTTTTCTCGTGCAGATTTCTGTTATTGTTTTCGAAACGTTATTTTTGCCTAACACAAGAGTATGGTGTTCCCAAAACCTCTATATTTTACATTATCTTATGGGGACTTACAAAGGAAACCTGCCTCAAGTTTCAAGAAAAGTAAATTTTGACAATGTTTCCTTTTAGACCTGCTTTCCACGCTCAGGCTAGTATGTGCGTAATTATTGATGTTGTATACTTTCACATAGTTCCTTAGTAGTCTTGAGCTACAGTACGCATTTGCCACTACCACAAACAAATGCCGACTCAGCATTTGCTCCACACCAGTAGGGCAAACCCATACCTAACATCACGTGTTACAAAAAGCTTAACCCTTCTTCTTGCCGCTGCTACCCTTTTTCAAGGGGCGACACGGTCCATACACGTTACTGCCGTAATTAGATCTGACTTCACACGCGCACGGGCGTGACCAATTGCCATTCCCATCCTATATGCATCGGCACGACGTTACTAGGTCATTTCCATGGTTGGAAATTAGTCAGGGAGATCTGTCCTCGTTTACTAGCATTTCTTTTGACATCAGATTGACAAGACCTGGTTTCGGTTACAAACGAGCATCGCAGCCACAAGAAAGGCACAGGTAGACCTTGTATTATTTCCTTTGGTTGGTTTAACAGCACACCTCAGAATTCGTGACATACAAGGCAGCCATTAAGTAAATAAATCCTATTCAATCATTTGGAGACGGGTTGCATAATGGCAATCCTGAAAGGCCCTCGTGAAAGCTTGCGTTATGCTAAATCCTGTTCGGTTTCCCGTGCAAGGTTTAGTTTAGAAATGTAAAATATAGAGGGTTTGGAAGCGATCGTCTTATGCTTTGGTGAAATAAATAGCAGTGCTTCATAAAAATTAAAAATGATGCATCTGAATCCAGAAGGGAAAAGTAAATTGCAATTTATCCAGTATATCTGTATTTCAAGAGCGTTATAATTAATTATAAAATTGAATAAAGGAGATAAAAAGGTCAGTCTTGTCATTGTATGTATACAAGGTAATAGCAGCTTTTCCGTCGCGAACGCCCGCAGATAAGACTTTCATGCAAATATCGATTGAGTTACAATCGGGTAGAATTACCAGTGAAAAGGTAAGGAATTGCGATCTTACCTTAGGATCAAAACTTACCTTGTACAAATCTTTCATTTTTTCGGTTGTCCTGTACTCTTGCGTGGCCTGGGTGAACGCCTCCGTCGCCGCCATTAAACAATTCCAAATCATCCAAAACCTTTCCCTCCGTAAAATGCTCTCCGCTTCCTCCCACACCTTCAACCGTGTCCTACACCAAGAAACCAAACTACTAACTATCCAAGAGGTAGTGTAGAGAAGAGCCTCCTCCATATGGCGCGCATTAAGAGACCCTGCAATAACCAAAATTAGCAAAGGCGAGTCGAAACACCGCAAACATGCGAGAATAAAAAAAAAAAACATGATGACCTACAAACTTTTGCTAAGTCACTTACAGACGTCTGATTCCTATGCAGTGAAATTATATCAAGGAGGAAATATAATATTGAGCAAAATGATTCAAAATATACCATATGAATGGGGAATAATAACTACTAGGCATTAGTTTATTCAAAGATTGTTCTAAAACACACGCCAAGATGTTAACCGGATGAAGAATTTTACTGCATGTCTCTTATTAGAAGAACAAAATTGTTTTCTTAAGCGAAGGACCTGTTACGATTATATATTTACGGCATCAGAGATCATTGAAAGGAGCCAAGAGACTAATTTGCTACTGTGTATAGCCTGTAGGTATAGATTATTGAAAGACGTACTCATATAAATTGAAACGGTTTCCCACAATATATTATTAGCGCTACTCAAAGATTATATTAAACACAATTGCCCAAATAAAGAGCAGAACTAAAAAATGAAACCACGAATGTCGTCTTTCAACCACTCGGTTTAGTTTATAGATTGATGTAGTGACCAAAAGATGGACATTATCTTAACATATTTCGGTAATAAAGTCCCTGTTGATACACTCATGTTTCAAGACCACCAGCCTATAATGGCTATACCAGAGAACGACCTACAAGGAGTCGAGTGAGTGAGTGAGTGAGTGAGTGAGTGAGTGAGTGAGTGAGTGAGTGAGTGAGTGAGTGATTAGGGTTTAAGGGCCCATCGACAGCTAGGTCATTAGAGCCCCAAACAAAGAGTCATTTTGAAATTAAGTAAGATAGCACAAGATTATAACTTAGAAATTTCACCAATAAAAACAAAAGTAACGGCTCAATGTGGCAAAAAAAAAAAAAAAAAATGGAAAGAATAAGATTAATTTTAAAAGAATGAAGGCTAGAAGAAGTAAACGATTTCAACTACCCTAGCTGTTTTTAGGTTACAATAAAGAGAGACATAGATAATTAATTTAAAATGTTCCAATATTCATAGGTACTCCGAAAAAACCCTGGGTATGAAAGTAATTAAACTTAAAATTTGAGAAAGTTTTAGCACTACCAACAATGTCATGTGACTTGCAAATATGGAACTTCAATAAGCAAATAAAAAAATTGGAGCTGCAGAAATTACTCACATTTTATAGTAGCGTACAGTTTATAAATTAAAAAAAATCTCATGTGCTGCACTCACATGACTTTCTCTTCTCTTGAACTAACCATTCTTACAAACTCTTATTACTATATTTTCTTCGTGTTAGTTAAGATAAACGTATTTCCTTGTAGGTGCAAGGGGAATATTAGAATACAGTAGGCTTTGTGCGATATTCAAATCTTTTAAAGCTTTGAGATTCCGTTCTCTTTGCACACTTAACATATAAAAGAATCTGATGTCTTGCGCTCACATGACTATCTCTGCTCTTGTATTAATCATTCTCACAAACTCTTATTCCTATATCTTCTTCGTGTTTTAAGATAAAGATTTGTACAAATTATCGTATTACTTATTTCTTTGTAGTTGCAAGGGGAATATTAGAATACAGTAGGCTTTGTGCAATAGTCAAATATTTTTGAGATTCCGTTCTCTTTGCACACTTAACATATAAAAAATGAACAACGGTGTTCCATTTCACGAAAATTTTCCGAAACTCACACACATAACAAGGAATATCTCTGAAATGGTTCACCCTACAAGAAAATTTATTTGGAGATAAATTGTGTATTTTAGCAAGATCTACATTTTTTGTACAGTAAGAATTTGTCTATCTCTGACGGTTTACCAGTTATGCAAAAGTCGTCCAGAGTAAATACGACAACAGGAGCTATAGCCAGAAAATTCAAGGTATAAATTTCATTTGCCATAAAAATATCTCAAACATATGAAATTTTAATCAAAATCGTTAGAGCATTTTCAAGAAAATCAAAATTTTCGAAAAGTTTTCCATTAGTAGTTTAGGGTGGGGCAATTTTTTTCAAAATCTTCGTGTCTCATCCTTAAAAGACGTTAAACTTAAATACCAACTTTGGTTTTTAACCTACTTTTCGTTTTTGAGTTATGCTGTCCACAGGCTGACTTACACACAAACTGACACACATCATACAAACACACACACGGACTTTTTTTTTTAGGGGGTCTCAGAACATATCTTTCCGGTGAATTCTGGACATCGAATTTTTTTTGTCAGTAAAGAAAGTAAAAAAAGGCATTGAAGATATCCATGAAAATATTTAATCTCTTACAGAAAATAGAAGCGTATAGAATACAATGTCGTGAACATGTCTGCAGAATGGATTCAAACAGAAAGCTTTGGAGACGTTTGAACTATTGGTGAAAGGAGGAAAAAGAGACCGGGGGCGTCTACAAAAGAGATACAGCAGCTCTGGAGGAGGAGGAGGAGGAGGAGGAGGAGGAGGAGGAGGAGGAGGAGGAGGAGGAGGAGGAGGAGGAAGAAGAAGAAGAAGATGAAGAAGAAGAAAAAGAAAAAGAAGAACAAGAATAAGAAGGAGGTGTAGGGTTACGGGAAGATTCAGGTTAGCCGTTAAATTACAAATTGTGACATGTGTAGGCCAATACAATAAAATCTTGACCTATATGTCCCATTCATAAATGTATACACAAAGGTTCCTATTTTGTAGCTTGTTCCCTTATGACCTTATACTTTTTAATTGTCTCAAAAACAAAACTTGTATAATCCATTTTGGATGTAATGGCTTCTCCATTGTTCCAATGTTTTGAATCTTAAGTCTTCCACAATGGTATACATGAATTTATAAATATAGTCCTGCAGTTGAGACATTCTTAAAGATTTATTCCAATTATAAATTATTCCAGTTAGATTCCGAATTAGTAACTACTGCACTATGAGTGGCTTTGTGTAACACAGCAGTAACCTGCGGTGTATTTGAATGAATATTTTGAAGAGTAGACTGGACGGCAGTTCATGGCCGCCGGAATCAACACTCTCAAGTCTGTGATTTTTCAATATAAAGGATACCTTAGACTACAATGCCTTTAAGCAATTTGATTGGACACGAAAATGGAAACATGTTTGGCAATAATAATAATAATAATAATAATAATAATAATAATAATAATAATAATAATAATAATAATAATAATAATAATAATAATAATAATAATAATAATAATAATAATAATAATAATAATAATAATAATAATAATAATAATAATAATAATAATAATAATAATAATAATAATAATAATAATAATAATAATAATAATAATAATAATAATAATAATAATAATAATAATAATAATAATAATAATAATAATAATAATAATAATAATAATAATAATAATAATAATAATAATAATAATAATAATAATAATAATAATAGTTGATTTCATAACAACGTAATATTTCGCAATTGTACTAAGATTCATAGATTTTGAGGAGACAGACATTTTGGTGTGCTATGTTGAGCCTATGTTGCCCTCCCTAAAGTCTGTATGAATGAGTGTGTGATTGTGTGTGTATGTTTGGACATAAAGACAGCCTAAAGATAAACACCATTAGTAAATGATTAAACATCATTGATATAAGCAATTGTTCCGATACAAACTAGATGTTAAATGAGGAGATGGAAAGAAAAAATAAGGATTCTAGTACACAATGTGATAATTCAAACGTAGCTGCAGGTTCGATAAGTTTTTAAATTGATCTGCTACCCAGATTTTCTATGTTAACAGTAATAAGCACGGCTTTAATTGACACGATGACTTCTGAATGCGGAAATAGTTTCTTAACCAACAATTAGACTAATTAGTGCACTTTAAAGGCACTGTCATGTGTGTTTTCCCTGTGGTCTGCTGCCAGACCACCACTTGTCACCTTAGTGAACAGTCTGGCTGTCATTTCTAGTTGTTTCCCTTGTCCCAGGAAGACGTCTCGTCAGCAAAATAAATCACCGGGAAGAGAATATTTTTTTGACTCCTTCCTGTTGGGGAAGTCTCGTGCTATAGGAAAGGGTTGACAAATGACGTGGATAAAGTACCTGCTGTCACTGGGATGCAGCTGTTACTGTAGGTTAGTGCCTGAATGACTTCGTCAGAAGACGGCAATACGTCACGGAACACTGGACACGTCCCCTTTAATTTGACTTAAATACCACTGCCATTATACCACTACCTGTAGGTGGATGATTTACTGAGCCTTTCACACGTGTCTGCTGGTATTCCGTGATTACTTCTTATCAAGTCTCGTAAAGTGGTCGGCGTTTATGCTGCATCTGTTATTTTCCTGTCCAGTAGCTTGACTGCTTGCATTTATTCAAATTACGCAGCAACTGTGTTCCACTGGAACAGCTCTCTAATTTTTTCAGTGCAAGATACGCTAAATAAAATCCTCATTAACGCTTGGAAGGAAACATACATACATGTGACTGTTTTACTTTCTCTACTATCTGCAATAAGTAGAAAGAGTATTGCATGCTGCCCAAAATCTGATACAAAGATTTCACTAGAAAATGCATTTTTACAAAAGGCTTCTCTGTGGTATGTGTGTGTGTGTGTGTGTGTGTGTGTGTGTGTGTGTGTGTGTGTGTGTGTGTGTGTGTGTGTGTGTGTGTGTGTGTGACTGTCTTTGAACAACATAGATAACTAAAAAACGACCAAAATGGTGTTTATGTTCAACGTCCTACAGAGATGCAACACCGCCTGCGGTGCCGTAGTAGTAAAAGCGGGCGTTAAACACTACAAACAAACAAACAAACAAGAGATGCAACATGAATATTTTTTTACGAAATCCTCCATTTCAAACTACACGTCTCATAGACATTGTCTTTTATTTTCTCAAAAATAGTATTTATGATTTTGATTTAGCACCATATGTTGAAGGTATTTACATGACAAAAATATTTATCTCTAAGATATTGCTGGTTTGAATTTTCAAATAATTATACCTTTTCCAAGTGATTAGTCGTGGTCATGTAAGGAACATGGTAGTTCGAAGCCATCATTATTTTTTAAAACTATCACAAAATCACTCTATTCTTACACTAGTACTCGTAGTAGTATGTATGTATGGGGATTTATTTGAGTGCTCATTGGACCGTCGCACTTCGACCGTAACATAGCTTGTGCAATCTCTGCTCCCAATTACCGGAATTCGGTTTCTTTGGATTTAATAAACTTCAGAACTCCTTTTCCTGAAACAGGATCTCAGGCGGTAACGTGGCCCTCATTCGAGAAGTCGCGAATTCGATCCCCTTGGCCGACCTTCCGGACTCATGGGTTTTTTCGGAGGTTTCCCCGGAATGCCATACGAATGCTGAGAAGATTTTCCATAACCTCCAAATTTGCTGTCCCTCCATTTCGTTACATTAATCATTTCATTTCACCCTTCATCCCGTTAGGTTTCTTTCAGGGTTGGAAGTGTCGGTGAGTGTCGCGGTAGCAGCGGGGGCACGGGAAACAGTGTGCTCCGGAAATGTTCTCTGGATTGGACGGCGAGTCACCGGTTTCCGGCCTCCCCATAGAATGGCACAAGCCCGAGTGGAGGAGAGGAGCTTCTAACGAGAAGATGCAGGGACCCTGCCACCTACTTTGTCTTGACAACGTTCTGGCCGCCCGTCTAATCCATTCTCCTCATCCAGTCTGCCGTGCCTCGTCAGGGTCTTAGGCACAAAAGATCGCCTTTAGGTTGAGGAGCCAAATCCCCTTCCGCAAGCGGCCATTGAGTCATAGAGGGATCTAATGTTGAGTCCCCTAACAGTTGATATCTTCTACTCTCTAGGGACTCGAACTCAATAGCAAATGACTAGCTGTTTCTTCTTATCTGCGTTATCAGCAGGATATTACTACAGTTCGCAGGTGTTTCTTGAAGTACCCAAGTCCAATTAATATTCCAACTCTCTTCCTAATTCCACATCTACTTAACTGTAGAAGTGTTTTAGTGAAAAGATCATTGGGTTGTTTAATTATGTATTTACATGGAATTTGGCCAGAGAACTTGTTCCATCTTTTTGATGTTCCTCTGTGGTCCATTTAGTTACTGCAGCTTCTACGTATGTTTTGCTTACTCCGCAGGATGTTTCAGGTCCAAAATAGGAGGTTGTAACTTCTTTTTTGGCTAACTGATACGCTTTTTGCATTGCCTACAATGCTTTGGTGGCCCGACACCCATCCTAGCACTACAATGTTGTTCTTAGATCGGGTTTGTAATGTTTGAACGAATTTCGATTTGAAATGATGCGAGCCTAGTGCCTTTAAGGCAGGTTGGCTATCAAAGTGGATAAGTAGGTGCTTACCTTTGTAGTCCTCTAGTCCTCTTTGTGCGCAGACAAGGACTGCGTAAATCTCTGCTTGAAATAAAGTATTGTATCTGCCAAGACTGAAGTTCAGTTTTGCCTTTGGAGATATGCTGAAAATTCTTACACTAGAGTGTACTCCGTCTCTTGAACCGCCTGTGAACCATATCAGATGGTTTTGGAATATATCTGGAATTTGTTTACTAGACCCTTCTTGTCGGATTCCAATTTGTATTTCGAATGAGTGGTCAAAGCAGTACTCATATCTCATTATTATAGCTTAGTTTATTTCTACAGAATCCTGAAGCAACATATGTCTATATCCATGATAAGCATTTCTTCAGTTAGTTTTAGTTATTAACCTACAGGCAGCAAGAATTGCTTCTGCCTTGCGGTATGAATCTTACGGTCCAAGATCCAATAGGGTTTGCCATACAACTGTAGAGATGCTTTGAAAGCACTCTATAACAAACCACGTGTAAATGATCCAAATAGTATCATCCATATAGTTGCAAAACAACTTCGTCTTTGAATCACAACTCGAAATACCTTCATTTTTAAAAAAAGTGCAACATTACGGATTGCTTTCGTCATAAGCGAGTGCATTTTTGCTCTGAACAGATCTTGTTTTGAGAAAACGCTATGCTACCAGAAACATTCTGCAATTAAAGCAGTTTTACAGTACTTACGCCATTCCTTATTATGGACTTCTATATTTTCTCAAGAATTTACTGGGTAATGTTTCGTAATAACTTATATTGTTCTGTGATAATAGCTGAAAGGTTTTATGAAGCAGTAACTATAATAACGCACTAAAATCTAAAGGAGTGAAAGGATAAATATAATTGAGTTCGAGGTTATTAAACGCTACTTGGAGTGAAAGAAAAAGCATATCATCTAAATTGGATGGAGAAGGAATAAAAACAATAGAAGCAGGGTGCTTACTTTCTATTGTTCTCACTCACCTGACTTTCTTTCCTTGTGTCATTATGGTAGGCTTCGATGCTTTATTGGATTTTAAAACTATGTTTTCAATTCATTTAAAAATATAAAATATTTATCCTAATGGTTCTAAAGAAAATGTTCGAGGTTAAGTTGCACTATGTTTCTTGTGAACCAGCAAGAAATAACATTACACAAGTATGTTTTACCCAATACCACAATCACAGTTTTAATTTTTATTGCTTTACCTTCCCTTCGTATTTTATGTTTAATTGATGAAAATTCAAATCCTACTTTAACTTTAAAAACTATTGAATAGCACAAACTAAAATGAAAATATTATTTTAATTTACTTGACTATCCCGCTTATACCTACGTTACTTGGTTGTAATCAACCAATCATGTGCATAGCTTTTTAAAATTTCAATCAATGACAGCCTTCATTCGCGAAAAAAGATTATCACACTGCATTATCATCTACTCTGAATTTTAGTTATTACCTCCTCTGCTTTTCTTATGTTATGATCAAGTTAGAGAATGTGCTACAGATTCGCAACAGCTTACGTAATTTGACGCAACAGAGCTGAAATAGATGAAATAGTTCAAACATAAACTCAATAGGAAATATGTTTGGAATCAGTTTGACAAATATTGTATTAAACGAAATTGTAAATTAATAGCAGATACTCCAACTTTTGACATTGCCAATATCTTAAAAATTGGAGCATCAATATGAGAATTTTGTTGGCCGTGCCCATGGACGCTTTTAAGAGGTTAGGAATTACAATACAGCATTTAAATACATTTCATAAGCTATATGATCCTTTATTTCGTGAAATAGTCTTAATAAATAAATAAATAAATAAATAAATAAATAAATAAATAAATAAATAAATAGATAGATAGATAGATAGATAGATAGACAGACAGACAGACAGACAGACAGACAAATAAATAAATAAATAAATAAATAAGTAAATAAGTAAATAAATAAATAAATAAATAAATAAATAAATAAATAAATAAATAAATAAATAAATAAATAAATAAATAAATAAATAAATAAATAAATAAATAAATAAATAAATAAATAAATAAATAAATAAATAAATAAATAAATAAATAAATAAATAAATAAATAAATAAATAAATAAATAAATAAATAAATAAATAAATAAATAAATAAATAAATAAATAAATAAATAAATAAATAAATAAATAAATAAATAAATAAATAAATAAATAAATAAATAAATAAATAAATAAATAAATAAATAAATAAATAAATAAATAAATAAATAAATAAATAAATAAATAAATAAATAAATAAATAAATAAATAAATAAATAAATAAATAAATAAATAAATAAATAAATAAATAAATAAATAAATAAATAAATAAATAAATAAATAAATAAATAAATAAATAAATAAATAAATAAATAAATAAATAAATAAATAAATAAATAAATAAATAAATAAATAAATAAATAAATAAATAAATAAATAAATAAATAAATAAATAAATAAATAAATAAATAAATAAATAAATAAATAAATAAATAAATAAATAAATAAATAAATAAATAAATAAATAAATAAATAAATAAATAAATAAATAAATAAATAAATAAATAAATAAATAAATAAATAAATAAATAAATAAATAAATAAATAAATAAATAAATAAATAAATAAATAAATAAATAAATAAATAAATAAATAAATAAATAAATAAATAAATAAATAAATAAATAAATAAATAAATAAATAAATAAATAAATAAATAAATAAATAAATAAATAAATAAATAAATAAATAAATAAATAAATAAATAAATAAATAAATAAATAAATAAATAAATAAATAAATAAATAAATAAATAAATAAATAAATAAATAAATAAATAAATAAATAAATAAATAAATAAATAAATAAATAAATAAATAAATAAATAAATAAATAAATAAATAAATAAATAAATAAATAAATAAATAAATAAATAAATAAATAAATAAATAAATAAATAAATAAATAAATAAATAAATAAATAAATAAATAAATAAATAAATAAAATTCGTGATAATGAAATTCTCTAGATAAATTTTACAATCACTCGTGACATTACTTATAACTACTTCACTCATGCCGATGATCACTTCTTGGATTATCGCTTTGGTTATATCACCTCCTCCCTGCGGTTCCGCCAACCACATTTTCTTATGTGTCTGAACATTTGAAATATCCATGCGCAGTAAAAACAGTTAAAAAATGGCAGACAAAAGATATGGCAAATATTCAAGTGAAAATACTGATATTTTAGTTGAAGAAGCGAAGTCAAAAAATACGAAAATAGCGCAGGTCCGTGTATGGCATCAGTTTCACATGTTCTGCAACGAAAGAGCTTACGAACTTACAGTGGTAATACCAACTGAACAAAAAGCTGATCAAGTATATTATTGGTGTCTCCTGGATTACTTGTAGTTGTATTGTCAACTGTGAAATTAATTAAAATGCATGAATGTTATTGTAAGTTGTATAATGTTAAATCGCTATTAATATTAAATAGCATTAAATAAATAAATTATTACATTTTGCGGAATAAACTAAACATATACCACTCGAGGCTTTCATATTTGGGATAGTTTTTCATCGCACTCGAAAGATTATCTTCATATGAATCCCTCATATGGTATTACTACAGATAATTCTTTTATACCAGATTTACATGAATTTGTGTCACTTGAATTAGTTGTAGGTGGATGAAGGTAGCAGTACTTAAGGGACACTGCGGGGGAAGCTCTATCTCAAAAAACATAGTCCCTTCTGCTAGAGATAACTACAGACCTCATAACTACAGCAATTATATAGTTGGATACTTTCAAGGATGCCTTTCAGGTAAATTGGTATATTTTATTTAAAGAGAGTATTACAAATAGATAGAGTGTGAACCTGGTTTGTAATTAATTAATAACCACGGTGTTTATCTATAATTGCACCAAGTGCAACTCAAGCATATTTAATTTTTTATTCAATTATGTAATTGTGAAATATTAACTAAATATTTATCCATTCCTAACTAGAGAAACGATAGACAACAGCCAATTTTGTTAAGTGATTGCGTATAATTAATCAAAACATATCCTTTATAGTAATTTTGTGCAGCAGGTGTCAAATCAAATTTTTAATTATGATGTGAATTGCACATAATTGTGTCATCGGCTGGTAAATCTTAAAAAATAAAGTCGCCCTAAAGACTACAATATCCAAGTAAAATTTCGAAATGATGACAAGAGATTTCTTAATGTAAATATTAGATAGGTATATTAAAAGGAGCTAAGGATTCAAGATATCATTTAGCTGACTGCAGTAACTGCAATACATTCGAAAATTATGAAATGTGGGCTGAGAAGTAGCTTTTTTTTTCTCTTGTCTTTTTTTACTCTT